>CAXHTE010000040.1:0-12266 GCA_964019415.1 Ianthella basta
TGGATCGATAGTGGCTTCACGTGGTTCCTATCTGATACACCCAACACCACTGTATTCGGTGCACATGATGCCGGCTACGATGTGTTTGTTGGTACGTTCCGTGGTTGTGACAACGAGCACTTGCATGTCGATCCGACGATCACATCGAAACGTTTCTGGAACTTTACGATCAATGAACATGGCTTTCATGATGTGAACGCTTTTCTCCATGCGATTAAGATGATTAAGCACAAAGAACTGCACATGGGTCACAAAATGAAGCAGCAGCCGCCGATTGTTCCTGAACGAGTCGAGGTCGAGCGATCATCTCACGATGCAAGTGTAACCAAGCAAGAATGGTGCCCACAAGTGAAGCAACTGCTCAAGACCTTCCCAGAGATAGATGTTGATAGTGAACATCTAAGGATGATCGACGGTCTTTTCCGAGAGGAGCTACACTTCAGAAAATGTAGAAACTCATTCAATGTGCATGGAGTGCGACACCGTCTACGTCAGAGCAGGCATAGGGTATGTGATTATACAGATTGGTGTTGTAGGAGTAGGAAGAAGTCACGTTTCCAACATTGTCAGTGTACTACACGTGTTTCGATGGATGTAGTGCTGCTCTACGACAACTTCAACCGGTTAACGAGTTATAAAGCTTCAGGTCATGGATATTCAACAGAGCGTATACCCTACTCGACTAAACCGTTGTCATATGCAAGTGCTACGAAACTTGAACCAATTGACATGCATAACAGATCACGACGATCAGAAGATCGTGCGACTAGAAAGACACAACCGAGTTCATGTATGCATAGTCATCACATCAAGTCACTAAGAGAGAGAAGAAAGATGATGCATCGGGACAGCTACATTGGACTCGACAAGAGGAAGGTGGACAAGTCTAAGACGAGTCATGGAAGCGATGAAAGAATCAGAGGAGATGGAATGAGGGAGAAGGATCCAAGAATGAAACGAGAACGAGCACGCACCTTGAACACGGTGAGTGCATGCAGACGCATCTTCACACTTGGAACAGGCAGCACATGAAGCCTATCAAGATCGTAGCAATAGCTCACAGTATGGGTGCTATGTCTATCCTGATGCATATCATCAAGTGCAACGACAGGAGTTGTAGCATAGAGAGGGCATGTCTCTCGTCACAGAGAGATGACAACACAGTGAACTCTGACTGTAACGATTATACATGCTGTACATTATGCTGTCATCAGGGTCACGACAGATGCAATGGTCTAACCAATGAGAAAATGACAGCGCATCACCTAAACGCAGCTATTCTTGTGAGTGCAGCAGGGTTTCACGTGAAGGTCTCTCAAGTGATGTGGTGGCTCTCCATAGCAGGGAAGCTGTTGATGGAAGTGTGCACACGACTGGGTCTCTTGAACAGTTTTCGGTTTCCGTCTGACTTCTTGAGAGTTATCATTGCCAAATTGCTCAAGGATGTCCAACAGAGTTATGTAGTGTCTGATCTCGCATCGTTGGTATCGTTCACATTCGTTGGTGGGAGATCATTCAACCATAGCATCATATCACATCCCAATACATCGAGACTGCCGTTGAACATTTTCAATGGGACGAGTGTGGGTGTTGTCCAACACCTGATACAGCTCGTTCACACAAAGCGATTCAGAGGCTATGACTATGGCACCGAGACAGAGAACAGGCGTGTTTATAAGAAGGCAGAGCCGTTCGACTTTGGGAGGCAGTACCACCTGATCGACATCCCGATCTATTTCATATGCGGTGAAAGGGACACACTGATCCCCTCCGTGAATGTTAAGCACACTACGATGCACTGGCTGAGTCACATCCGCACCTCGCACACTTCAAACAATTCAAGGAAATGGGACACATCGACTTCACAGTAGGTCAGGATGCCCGATGTATCCACTATATCCACAAGACTCTCATCAAAACACTGAATTAATCTCATGACTCCAATGGATCTATGCTTAGCGTAGCGTTACTCCTTTCCATCCCTCTTTCTCTTCTTTGGGTGCTTGGTCTCTGTGCTATCACGATCTTCTCCACCACTATCCTTCTCCTTCTTATCTCCATCGCCTTGATCAGTGTCGGTGGTGCTGTGCACTGTCTCACGAGATGAAATCGACGTATCTTCGGATTCGTGTGTGTCGTTGAAGGTTTCATCGCTACTGTCATCGTCTACGTTCCTGGACTTCTTCATCTCCTCTCGAATCTTCATCCGAGCTTCATTGCGGTGTCGCTTTGGACGATTCTTCGAATCTATGATCGTAGAGGCATCAACATCCTCTTCTATATCACTGTCTCTACCGTGTCCAGATTCTGATCCTTCTGCCTTGTTGGATGATAATGTAGAAGATCCACTGCCTTCCACTCGGTTCTTGGTGTAGCTCTCCTGTAGTGATTCCACGTTCAGGATCCGCATCCCCTTCTTCCTTAGGAACTGAAACAGACCATCGAATTCTGAGCTAGAATCATGCTGAAGGATAACGTGCGCTGTGGCAGGCGTCTGCCTGTGGCCGTTGTCAGCAAATGCGTCGACAATCCACCCTCCTTGAGGGAAACGTTCAACTCGAAGAGACGTGTGGACGACGTGCTATATGATGTAAGCACACGCTGGAATTCGACAAACAGGACCTCGTCGAAGTAGACAAGCATTGGAGGCTTGTGGAGGAAGAAGAATGCATCCTCGAGAATAAAGAGATGGCCATTGTTGATCTTCCACGTACAGCTCACTGAATTTGTAGCCCTTATGTGACGAGTAATCCTTCGCGCTCAGAGTGAGTGCCTTCTGTACGATGATGCTGGTCACCTTCGAGAAGAGATCGACGATGTTATCAGTCATCCTCGGCTTGATCCCCTTGAACCTATCGCTTGTCTTTGTCTTAGACAATTGTGGAAGCTGTGCCTCGACGGTGATCAGGTTGTCATGTTCCTTCTTCAACGCAAAGACGAGGTGCAGATAGCTCGTGTGGCCAATGAACAGAGGAGGATCGATCCCCATCACGAAGTAGAAGTGCTGTGGTGGAGCAGGGAGTAAGTACAACCTGTTGATGTTCGAGTACTTAACAGAGAACCGCATCTCATCCCGGATGAAGACGATGCATGTGGAGGAGAAGTTTACATCATATCTTCCACGGGGCGTCATCATGTAGAGCTTCTCGAAGGGAGACGATGGTTTGCTGGACTGACCAATGATATTCGACATGGAGCGAACCTTCTTAGCGAAGCGTTGGGCATGCGTGGTTTCCTCCTCCAGGTTGTCCTCCTCGTTGGGGATGAGAACGCGCATCTCGACGAGTGTCACCTGGTTAAAGTTACTTTGTGTGTCGTCGCTGTGGAAGCGGAGTGAGACTTCAAAGTTATTCTTGGTGGTACGGCAGTAGCTGACCTCCCCAGTGGGGATGTCGAAGATCGTTCGCTCTTTGTCTCGAAATAGGATGAGCTGAGAGTCTTCCTCGGGTAGCATGCGACCCCAGTTCCATCCATGTACAGCAACTTGATCCAACTTCACCTCAATCCTAAGCGTTGCCTTCAAGAATGATGAGAGCGTTGCCTCGTCAGCACATCGCAACCAGACGAACACGAATCGATTACCGTTGGTGTCCATGACGATAACTTGGTACCTTCGGTGTCCAACGCATGTCCACACGACGTCTCTAATGTCTTTTCTAACGATGGGGATGACTTTACCACCATGTCTGGACTTCCATGCCATTCCATTATTATTCATCTTGAGAGTGCCGAGGATCTGCGTCTCTGTCCACCTAAGTGAACGTTTTCGAACGTCAAGGCTTGAAGGGCCTTCTCTACCTCTCCAGGTGTCATTGCTCTTGGATCACTTCCCTTCAACGCCTCCATCCCTTTCATAATCAATTCGGTGCTTCGAGATGTCTCTGGCTGCTGCCTTTGGGTTTAATCCTAAGACTGCTGAAGATCTTCTGTGGAGAAGAAACGATGAACAATGCATGGGTGAGGGTGTCCATGCTATCGATCAACACATCATGCCAACATATATGGAGAGCTTCCACAGGGGTACAGCCCTTGGGTCAATTCATCGATTCGTGCATTCTGTTTCAAGAAGTAACTTGTATACGGATCTCGTCTTTGCCTCATGTGATGCACAATGTTGATCGTGTCGTATTCGATAGAGAATAACCTTTCCCTGCATGTCCATACAGGATAAAAGATGCCCAAGTATGTTCTTTCCCCGTTCATATCGGTAACCCGATTAAATCCTGGCTTCCATGACACTCCCAATAAGTGTTGAATCAGTGAGGATGTTTGTTTCGTGCTCCCATCAGCTGATGACCTTTCCATCGACAATGATTCAGTAGGCAGTATGCTATCGACAAATTCTGACATTTGATCCACCTCATCTCCGGATGAACTCGAATACTCTTCGTCATCCGAGTTATCTTCCTGGTGGAGTTGGTCTTGGTATGAATTCAAGACCTTGTTGATCTGTTTGCGGACATACCTTGCATTCTTGTTGAGGCTTCGGCTGTGAGTATCGTGTTTATGTACCTGACTCATCAAATGAGCCTTGGACAGATCACTGCTGATCCCGAGAAATGAATTGAGCTTCTCTAGTTTCATCCCAGAGTAGAGTCGAAGCAGATTGAATACATTGGATAACTGTGTCTGCTGTCTTAAGTCCCGAAGGAATATATTGAGTTGGTACTCCTTCCGTGGATGGATTGACATCCCTGATTTCTTCTCCGTCTTCTTGTAGATGCTCCCAATCGTATCTTTCTTGGTGCTACAAGGTTCATGCTTTCTTTCTATAACACGGGATGGGTCAACGAATTTAGGACATGAAGAAATAAATAGTTCTTTGACAATGCTCCATTCTTCATCCCTACCATTCTGCGTGTCTTCTGTGTTGGAGTCAACTGTAGGCGTGTGAGACTTATCGAGTAAGACATGATGAAGTCGTGTATTCTGGTCTACCAGATCACTCTTAATGTAAGCAAGCAGATTACGGTCAATTTGTGGCATCGTGTAACACAGGGCCATGCACATGGACATCAGGTTAAACATCTGTTCTTGATGTGTCTTGATGCTCATGTATGAGTAGAGGTATCTGTCATCTCTCGAGTTGAACGTGTGTGATCCATGGACGAACTTCAAGACCAAATTGATGACTTGGAGAGCATCAATGTATCGACGACACATCATATACGCGAATCCGAGGTAGTAGTACATGACGACATGAGAATTCAAGACCGGAGTAAGTTTGGATGGCACAAGAAAATGGTCACGTCTCAATAAGAACTGGAGACCTTGAACGGATTGAATAGCACTGTAGTAATCACCGATCATGCAATTGAGGCGGAGCGTGCCAATGATAGAGAAGTATCCGATGGCTTTAATGGTGGAATACAAGAACTGGGCGTTGATAAAGATTTGGTGATCGTCGTGCATTTGGAGGAGATCTTCTTGGATCTCAGAAGTGTCGATGAGCATTTGGAGGTACTTGAAAACAGTGCTTGCACACCACACATCGGGATGCTGACGGATCTTCTCTTGGTCATCGGGACTCGCATGCTGGTGATGGTAGTGAGAGAACTCCTGGAACTGGTAGACGAATTCGTCGACAATCTCCCAGCTCCATGGGACTGGTATGACGGGGAAGCGCTCGTCTTGTATAACCTTATCGAAAAGCTTTATGTAGTTGTGAAAGGAAGCCTGTCGGATCTCGAATGAGAGTTGCTGCTTGTGTGTGGCGTAGATAGAGCGGTAGTAAAGTTCACCGTAGAGGATGTTTGGTATGGCTCGTCTCCCAAAATGTGCCACGATGATTTGGGAATGGGGAGGCGGCCAATCGAATTGGTTGGAAGAGATTTGCTTCCATTTCTCTCTAAGCTGTTGGAGGGTTCGTAGAGATTGGCTTTGTCTCTGGTTGGATTGCCTCCCAAGGCATTGCTGGAACTTCTTCAGGAACTGGATGACAGCGTCATTCTTTTGGTCAGTCTCAAAGTGCTTGGATCTGTGCCGTCGAAGGTCTTGCCGTGTGCCACTCCTGGATGTCTCATTACGCCTGCTTCGATGATAGGGCCTTTTCCGATCTCTTTCCCTTTTTTTATTGTTTCTATGCCTCCACTCTTTCTTCGATCGACTACGGCGATGGTCTCTGTCTCGCATCCCTGACGGCATTGCCTGCTCTGAAGACTTTTCTTTGGATTTGGACTTCCTGGACAGCGCGTTGTTGTGGATTCAAAAGAAGCAGGCAGGGTGCAGGGTAGGAGAAGATGAGAAGGGAGATGCACCTAGTCCATCAGATCCAAGAAGGAAATCTGATTATAGATCAAGGGATATGTCCTATAGCTCTCTTCTCTTTTGAGAAATTCTTCCGTGGACTAGATCAACCAAGCTAGTGTGCATGCTAGCCATGCCTCAAAATTTGTCATATCCAACATCTTGCAGAGAGCTGTCCTCAATTCCTTTCCATTTCTATTGACAATGACTTAGATCAATCCTTTCCAACACTTCAATTCACTTGATCTGTCAAAGTCTAGCAGTCTATCAATGGATGATCTAGATAGTTCATATCCATCTTATATTGATGGAGATCTAATGTGATATGTTGTTCTTTATCTCGTATGATTCAACAACTGATCTATCCATCTTGGCATCTCTGGATGTATACACCTTTGGCTACTTCACGACTCTCAAAGTAATGATTTGAAACCAAAATGAGGATCTTACTTCTAACGATATATCATCCACTGCATCATGCAACAAGATGAAATCATTTCTCCTCTCTCTTATCGGTTACAGAGGGATGTCTATATACCCGTCGTTCTACTCATCTTCTGTCTCTGTCTCTTTAAGTTAGATCAATAACGAAAATATCACCGATACAAGGCATCCCATTTGGATGAGCACGTGCTGGCTATCATTCGGTCATCTAAACTCGAGAGTCTATCTCGTTCGTGTGGTTCCTATCCAAAGTGGTGGTGTTACCAATTCTGGAGAAGAACACCTTCATCCTACAAACGAAACAAACCAATTCATCCCTGAGCACCTGTCCATCATCGGATGCCTTCCATATATCATGAGTCTCCCATCAATCGATCACTTCATCATTCTACCTTCGAATTCATCACCACCTCATTCACACCAACCCCCTTCATTGCTCAGAATGCTTTTCCACTCACTGCATCAAACGGGTTGGATGTGTCTCTTATCCTTTGATCCACCTTCATCCGGCACATCTATCGGTGATGGAGATCATCCCTGTAGTGGTTATAGAAGTGTCGATCGATTTGCCTTAATAAGGTGCACGTCTTGGAGACAACCACCACCCAGCGATCTAGATAAGGAACGAGGGACATCCATTCCATCTACTCATGCCTTGTCCTTGATCATATTGAAACCAGGGTCTAACATTAATGGCAACATCCCATTCGAGGCACTGTGCTATGGACATCAACACCTCTCTAAACAAAGTCAAGGTACATCCAATCACACCCGACTCCTAAAGTTCCCTTTACCACATGACCGCAATGCGAAGCGTTTCTACACGCACAAATACCAACTCGATAACATGGGGCGCATTTCATATCACGATCCAAGAGATGAATGTCTCACGCATGGTATATTCGACACTTATCTAAGCAATCACAGGAAATATCTCAAAAAGGATTATGTCTCGCTGGTGTCCAGCGATGGATGTGAGGATGTAGCCGATGAAAGTATCAGAAGAGAGTTAGCCCTCGAAGAACAGCAAGATCTCAGTGACAGTGAGTATGCAGATGAGTCCCTAAGACAGCAGCTACGAGCAATATGTCAATCTAAACAGGCAACCTTGTCATCAATCAACGCAATGAAGTGCAGGAAACTCAAAATGAACGTGTCCTCATCCTCTAAGGCCTCTCCCAATGCAAATCTGAGTCGTCTCAACACCAAGTTGGAGCGTATTGGCGCTGCCATAAAACAAATCAGGCAAAAGAGGCATCTCCGATTGATCCAAAAACTGAGACAGTCCAACTATAGCTTGAATGGAGATGATCTCTCAGCAAGGTATGCCTATATCCGCATACTCGTTAAGAAGCTTCCACTGTCCAGACGAGACTTATGGGGAGAATGCGAGAAACTTCGGATATTCAGCTCAGTGATGAGCATGCCATCTTTGCTTATCGCATTGAGATCGCTTCTGTGCAAGGAACTGAGTCGTGTCGAAGAGAGTCGAGGAAATAAGTCGAAGGTGTCATCTCCTCTCACCTCGACCAAATCCTCCACAAAGTGTAAGAGAACTGTGAAGGTGAATAGCGATGAAGGAGATACGGATAGCTCGTCTCTGTCAAATAAAGCGGAGCATGTCCCCTATAAGCATTGTGCCAACATCCTACGCTTGTTGATCTACTATCTCATAGACCCGATCCAGTTGCTGAGCCATGATGCATCGCTCAAATACATCACAAAGCATACACTTCAGAGCTTTATGCGATCACAGCGCAATAGAGCATCACATCGACTCTGTGTGAAGAAAAGAAGCAATTCGTAGTTAGAAGTCATAGCTCCTGTCTATCTGTTTCTTAACTCCATCACTCGATGGAGAATTCCGGGTCAATATCAATATCATCACTCTCTTGCAGCATGCTGGTATGTCTTGAGACTGATGCACCTGGGATCATCCTCATAACACTTGGACTCATTGAATAAATCCATCTTCTCTCCTATGCTCAGTGTGTTCATGTGTTTGAGATTCTGCACCTCATCGAACAGGTTGTCATCCAAGCCATCAGTGCATCTTGGATGTAGACGAACTTGATGAATACTCCTTTGCTGTCTGGGTCTTGATCTAGGAGGACATGCGATCAGCATTTGTGATTGAAGAAGATAGGGTCGCCGTAGATGGTCATCCTGATAACACAGGTTCTTCACCTTGCTGCATTGGTTGCAAAGCCACTACAACTTTGTATCGAGTCCATGTCCCACCAGGTCAAATCCTTTCACTACTTCGACAGAGAGCATACACAAAGGTTTCAGACTCAGCAGTCCATTCGATGGATAGAGAATGCATCCTCTCTATACTCGAAAAACTTAGTCCAGTAGTCCATCCTACAGATTGGTGGTAGGTCTCGATCTCAACATCTATCCATACGGTGTGGTGACATGGTCATCACCTGAATCATCTTCTACAATGCTTCGAGTAACCAGGATCCATGACATCGTTGCCACTGTTGGTCAATCAAATATAAAAACGTCACGGTCTTCCAGATATGTTGGCAGTGTCATACAGAGTACAACATGATCATCGGTTGGGGAAACAACAGGTTAACGAGATCTAAACCAAGTGAATTGAATCAGGACAGTTAGAGAATATGGGCTACACTGTTCAAGACGGCTTGGCTCTCTAAGATGTCAGGATTGTTAATATCTTTACTTTTCAATGTGAATAGATGTTCTACTTGAAAGAGTACTAAGTCGATCAGATCCTTCTCTCTTGGAAATGACACGACTAGAGTCGAAGACATTCTGTCACCAACACTCAGATTGTCTATCCAGTCATGGTCATATCCCTGAGTGGAGAAATGGCAACATCCAGAACAACGATAGCATTTGAGACATCAAGTTAAGGCTCGGTCAAGTGAAAGAGTGACATCCGATCTATTCGAATGACCACCATGACTGACATCATATTCAGCATAGATCTAATCATCCCAGTGCATCAGGAGCAGAAGAGAGGATCCAAGGGATTCGTCCATGTAATGGTGGACAAGGTGGATCACCTCTCTTTGCAACAGGAACAAGGTCAAAGAGATCATCCGTATTGGTGATAAACTGGAGGATATCCTCTCATTATAAGTTGCCTAACTTGGTCATGGATTTGGACTTCTATCAAGATGGAGAGATGCAGAGCATCACGGTGTAGAGCAGAAGATGATTCCACACAACCATCTGCTAAGGATCATTAACGACTTTGTCAGAGGATTTCCATTCATGTTCCAATGAGAGGTGATGACCACAGATGAGCGAATGATCACGAAATCGAGTGGCATCTGTTGACTTCACTTTCATAAACGCTTAGAGCTAGTCCCTGCAAGTAGTCCCTCTCATCTGCATTGTCTCACACAAAACGTACTTAGGCGAGGCGGTGTGGAGAAGAGTCAGTAAAGATGGCAGTGCTATGGTGGACTCTGCTCATGTTGTGTCTCCTATGCGATTGCACTATGCTCATCGTGTTTATGTGGACTAGGCAACGAGCTGCTCGATTGAGAAAAGCAGTCCCATCCAGATCTCGGTCACACATGCAGATCTCTGTCATCGCTATGGAAGATTTAGGGCGATCTCCTCGCATGCAGTACCACTCACTGTCACTCTCCAAGCTAGGATTCAGCGTTGACCTCATTGGACTTTCAGGCACGCCGTGCTGTGATGAGATCAGACGCAGCAGGGCATCGATCTCCGTGCATCGTATTCCAACAGGAACAGAATTCTTGGATGAGACGATGCATCGCATCTACGCTGTGCGTGCATTGACCAAGATCATGATGCAGTCCTGGTCTCTCTTTAAGTTACTTTGCCTTCAACTGAGACCTCCTGATTATATCTTCATTCAAACACCTCCAGCTGTCCCTCTACTTGGCATCTCCATCCTCATTCGCTTTCTACTCGGTGGGAAGGCAGTCACCAAGCTCATCATCGATTGGCACAACTACGGCCATACACTGCTTGCTATGCAACAGACAGTGCCGATGATCATGTCTCCATCATGGACACCTTCTGAATCTAACACGACATGCATCAAGAGAGAACAGTGCTGCCATACCAAGCGATCTGATTCTAGAGACTACAGACAAACTCAGAGATCATCTAAGACGCGGTTAATGATCATGGCGTATAGATGCTTCGAGTTTTATTTTCGTTTTCTCGGTCTCGACTATCACATCTGTGTATCAAAGGCGATGCGCAAAGACCTTGTTCGTCGACTTGGCATCTCCAAATGCAATGTCATTGTTTTGTATGATCATGCACCATCATTCTTCCAACGCTTGAATCCTAATCAGCGGCACAGGCTCTTCAATCGCTTACAACAACAAAGCGATAGAGTAGATGGTTTCTGGAATTCTTCTTCACAGGTCAGTGTTGCCAAGGAGAGTGGTCGATCGTTGGTGAACGTATATGAGGAGATAACTCCATTCACGTGCGTCATTCGTGAAACATGGTCAAGGACAGTGAAGTGTGTTGCGGAAATCCAGTCGAGGCCTGTTCTGGCAGTGTCTAGCACAAGTTGGACAGCCGAAGAAGATTTCAGCATCTTATTTCGTGCAATTGCATTGATCGAGTCTAAGATGTCATCTCGCTCTCATACCTTCCCAACACACTTTCCAAGAGTGATACTGGTCATCACAGGTAAGGGACCGATGCATGACCAATACATGAAGGAGATCAACAAAGCCCAAGTAGGGTATCGCTACTTCCGTGTCCTGAGTACTTATTTGAGCTATCAGGAGTACAGCGAGTTGTTGGGGAGTGCAGATCTGGGGATATGCATGCACACGAGCAGCTCAGGTTTAGACCCCCCATGAAAATCGTTGACATGCTAGGGTGTAAGTTACCAGTATGCGCATATAACTATCCTGTCTTATCAGAGCAAGTCCGTCGAAACATTAACGCATTCATGTTTGATGACGCAGTGTCATTGTCGAATACATTGATTCGTATCTTATCTCATTATAATGAAAGTATTGGGATATGGTCAGATTATCAAGAGATTGTTGACCTTTCAGAAAGAAAGGAGACTGAACTAGGAGCTCCGAGAGTATGCCTCTTACGATCACTTCAACAACGTATTGCAAGTGGTGGTAGTGTTGATATCTTCCCAAAGACGACATGGCATGATAGCTGGACATCTGAGCTAAAGCCACATCTATTCCCAACTCTCTAATAAGATCCAGAGTCAGCAAAGTTGGTCGAGAGGATTGATGGAGAGGAAGTCCTCACCAAGACATACGAAGAGGAAGAAGAGACAACACAAACATAAGCACAAAAAAGAGAATGCTTCGGTGATTCTTGGTCTTAGAGGATATTCTGTCGATGACCAAAAGAGATATAAGACGAGTACAAGGATCATGAGTTCGATACATCGAGAAGAGGATTATAGCACGTCGAAAGAATGCTATGCCATGCACAAACAAATTCTTGGCACATCCACATCCGATCTACTGCAGAATGCATCTCCATGCCATGACTTTCAACCCAAACCTTCATCTATGACTAAGAAGTGTAAGCACAAACACGTCATCGGTCAATTTACGGACAAAGAGAAC
>CAXHTE010000041.1:0-10000 GCA_964019415.1 Ianthella basta
GTTTATCAGACAGTACAATAGTGTACTCTATGTAGGGATAGTGGTGGTTGTTTTAGCACTGTGGATACACACACACACACACACACACACACACACACACACACACACACACACACACACACACACACACACACACACACACACAATGTAGCACAGCATCCACTTAATCCTCTTACCTGTTTGGCGGTCATTGCCGTTTGGCCCTGCGTTGTATCAGTGCTAGGAGTGAGGTCTTCATTTGACCACTTCCCAATAACCTTGAACATCTCAATAAGGCGAGCTTTACGCAGGATGTGGCTGAGGGTTAATGGCTGAGGAGGAGGAAGGAGGAGGAGAGTGAGTTTACAGCAGCGCATTACAATTAACTGAGCAATGTGAAGAAGCTTGTCCAGTTAGCTGGTGTCACTGGCAGTTCTCTTGGAAGTTACTAGCCAAAGACTTCATTTCACCAAACGTTTCGGCATCTGACTGCTACCATCTTAAGTGGATGACCTCTGCTATGGGATAGCAGTGGAGGTCATCCACTAAATAAGGCAATGATCAGCTGTAGAAGTGTTTGGTGTAATCAATGTTTTTAGGGGCTGCCGCAGGCAGCCCCTATATTGTTTTCAAATTGACGTTTTCATATGGCTTCATGTTACGGATATATATATATATATATATATATATATAATACGCCAACCTACGGTTGTACGTCAATGCTTACATTTATATTGAATGTATTGGGCGAAGTATTGGTATAGGGAATTTATATTGTCGGCCATTTTATTCGGCCGGAAGTGGACCGTGTGCGAGGCCAAGGGACTTTGAAAACCGGCTTCTAAGCGACGTCTTAGCGAACTTTGGACGTTTTCTTCCACCTCTGATCCTGGAACAGACTCTTACAGCACGTCTGGCCGACTTGTAAATACACAGCTTCGAGATAGCGCCCAACAGGTCATCGACTTCGCCCCGCGCCTTCTTCGATAATGGCCGCGCCCGCCTCAGAGGACTTCACTCCGCCGCCTGGAACACATGACAGGAGCAACGTAGAAACTGGTGAACGCCGTGATATGTAGACGCTAACATTCTTCAACCGTTTGTAGCGTTGAAAAGCTTAACTCGCACGGTTGCCCTTCTGAATGCTCTTCATAACCTGGCCCACGCGTACTGCGCTGTAGCAAACGTACGTAGCTTTTGCCATCACAGACCACTAGCTACTCTGGCGACTGTGAGTTCCTTGGTACATTATGTTTCTGTAATTACTCACTGTAAATGCATGTGATATAAGCAGTCATGTGTCGATTTCTCTGTGCATGTGTGCGTGTGCATGTGTGTGTGTGCGTGTGTGTGTGTGCGCGCGCGTGTGTGTGTGTGTGTGTGTGTGTGTGTGCTGAGGTTACTGAGGTATTAAGAAACGATGTCATGTTTGCCTATTGTGAGTGACAGAGCTGCGACCGAAGGGAGCAAGTATTTCGAGTTGGGGCGGCAGCCCCACGAGCTTTTAACTCGAAATACTTGTTTTTTTCCAATGAGTTCCACAAGAGTTACCAGAAACTGTTTACATGACTATCAGTTGTAGAGCATATCAGGGATGCACTATGTGAGGGTCATGTGTGAAACTCTATATGCTTGTAGTAACACTGTGTGTAACTCAATAGCCTTGAACTAGCTAGGTGTTGATGTGGTGGTAGACCACCTGTTGATTACTAACACTTTAGGGCCCTACACCATTACCTAGTCTTTGTTTCGCGTCTTTGTCCTATAGTGTAGACTTGGTACCTATACACACTGTACTTGTTGTGTCATTGGGTTGAGTAGTGATGTCGAGGCTGTTGCCTGCGTGAAGTTGCTCGAGAGACGTTGTTCGCCCGGACGAAACGTTACACATGTACACATGCACATGTGCTGTACAGTAGGACTGTCAAGTTGCGCACAGTACTAGTGAACAATTAGCGATATGCCCTGTACATTTATACAAGATACACATACTATGAAACTGCATATTGAAAGTATATTTCTAGCTATACACACTAACACGTAAGACACTGTCAATTAAGCAAGTACTTCAACAGAATTGTACAGCATACACTTATAATGAAATAATACATGTATGATACTAGATAGAAGTCTTGTTCATACATACAGTGTGCAATGAGGCAATGCCCGCAGGCTTTGACGTACCTTTACTCTTCTCAGTCTGATTTGAATACTGCCGGGCAAGGTTGGGTCATTCACAGCGCATTCAATGTCATCGGCCGACATTTCATGCAGTAGGGTGCTGTGATATCCGGAGGGAGTAGAGAGCAACCGTATAACAACCAAACACCCCCTTCAAGACATCCCATTGTTGAGTACTATTAGGATAGACAATAACCAAAGCGTTACTTGTACTTACCCAGTCATACTGAATACTGCTCCAGTTCCTTTGTCTACGTTGATTTTAATGGATCCCAACTGAAAAGGGTCGTTTTGGCTCACAAAACAGGTGTATTCGTCAACCATGTCATGGGGTCTACCGGCGGCCATGTTGTTGGTTGGGGACTTTTGGATAGACTTTCCCGGTGTAGTCAAAATGTCTGCCGCGAACGAAGAGAGTTTTGCCTGCTTCCTCGACTCGGACAAGGGGAAGGAACTGGCTAGTTTGGTTGTTGGGGAGAAAGAAACGTTTGTGGAATCATGCACAGGGTAGGAAGCCATGAGTGTACCCAATATTTTTGTTCAACGAAATCATTATATGATATTGTAGAGGCTCATAGTTGCGTTGATAATACAATGATACGAGATTCTTGAGCAAGACACAACTGATAATGATAAATCAATCAAATGTAGGACGTTTCGACCCGAAGGTCTTTGTCAACTGCGTACAGGATCTGTACGCAGTTGACAAAGACCTTCGGGTCGAAACGTCCTACATTTGATTGATTTATCATTATCAGTTGTCTTGCTCAAGAATCTCGTATCATTGAAATCATTATAGTCATCATTTGATAGTATTATAATGAATTGTGTGGTGTAAGTATGTCTCATTGATCCCCTGTACACAGATATGAATTACACAGATTTAATAACGACAGTGTATTGGCTGTGTCAGATTATGTGGAAGGAGAATCTGCTGTTGAATTCATGATGGCACAAGGCAGTGAACGCCAGGTGGGTACTAGTCTCGTGTAGCCGGACAACTGTTTGTGCATTCCACCAATCTCATTGGTTCTACCTCTCTGACAACACCATTATCAGGGATGCATTTGGGGGAGGGGGGGGGGGGGGGGGCAGGGGGCTTTTGCCCCACTTGTTATAGTCTCCCCCCCCTGCGAAACTTTTGCAAGCCATATGTCAACATACATAGTATCCCCCCAGTCCCGTACTTCTTGTATCTCCCCCCCACCCATAGAATTTTCTGAATGCAGCACTGAATCACACCTTACAGCCTGTTTACACTAGTGGAACGGTTCCGTAATTGTTTTTGAGAACCGTTCTATGGGTCGGTTCTCATCGGTTCAGCCCTCGTTTACACTAGTTACAGCGAAACCGGTTTGAGTAGTGTTAAATGAAGTGTGCGAGCTTGCCGCGTGTAACAAAAATGGCGTCACTTGGCTGTCCTTTGAGCTTTTTAGCGCTGTCAAGCCATTGTATTAGCTCGAATCCTTCGGAAACGAATGCAGTAATCTCGGACAGACGACTTCCATTGCGTAGGCACCAAATTTCTGGACAAAAAGCACATTTATTGGTAATAGTCGCCTAAGCGCCTTCTCCCATACACATTTCCATTAAAGAAGAACCTCTGTGTCACTCCAGACACCAGCCATTGCTTTAATTTACCGGCTTACAGCACGATACAGGTTGCTACTGAAGAACTATAGGCTTTTCTGTGTTCTCCAACTACCCGATTTCATGCAAGACACATGGCGAGAGCAGCCGCTTATGAGCAGTATCATTTTCACTAGTGAACGGATCTGTTCTAGACCGGTTCGGACCACCTACTCAATATGGTACCATTCCACTCGGAACGGTTCACTCTAGAACCATTCCACACCCGTTTACGCTATGAAGAGAACCGTTCTATAATGTAGTGTAAGCAGGCTGTTACTGTGTAGTTCTGTAAGCAGTAGGGCTGTACATGTGTGCATCTCAATCATTCCATTATTTGGGCTTCCGTCCTTGTAGTTTATTGTTCTGACACACTTGTTTCGAAAGCAGCTTCTCATGGATCTGTTCCGAAATATGATCTCTCATCGCAAGCAAAAGGAGAATTCTTCACCTGAGCTGTCCTCAGAGCACCCACTGGCAGCTGCAAGTGACTCTCGGGTGAACACCAGGAGTGTGCCGAGCGGAGGTGCCCAGGAATCCAAGCCCTCTGTAGACCCTAGGCTTTCTACAAGTAAAGAGGAGCTTTCACCGATGGAGTTGAAAGTGCAGCAACTCTGTGAGATCTTCCCTCAAGTTGCAAGGAACGAAATTAAGTCGATGCTTCCTCAGTACAGCTACAGCACAGATTTGGTTGCCTCTGTTCTGTTGGCTCGTGAGACGGACAATCCACCAAGAGCAGCAGGAGGCCATGGTGGCTACTACCGCTGCCCTATTCAATGTCCAAGATGCGGCGGCCACCATATGGTGAAAACTCCGCAACGTCACCAGTATGCACAGCTGCCAAGTAGCAGGACAGCCATGCCCCCACAAAGACATAGTAGTGGTGTGGAGAGGTATCATTCTGCCTGGGGAAGTGAACACGGCACATCACAGCCATTTGCCTCGGCCTCAGCGTACCCGACACAAAGACCACCTCTTGACGGTGGCAGTTATAATGGCGATGATGGTTAGTACAAAAGATGATAGATGACATGCACTATTTGTTGCATATTGGGCTCTCTAGAGGTCTGTTGGGCACAGCCGACCTAGCACGCAGCTTTCTACCAATGCTTGCAGTGTTGTTGATGTAGGGACGTAAAGAGATCATGTGTAGTGTAATGTGTAATCACTGGGGGTGTTTAAAGAAACACGTCATGTTTTAATTCATCTAAACTGACATGTGGCAAACACAAATTCAGTTTTGCCAGAGCATTCTAGTTGTAGCCATTATTTGCAGTGCTCGCGTGAGATGTGTGTTTGATCAACTTCCACCCAATGCAGTTACATCTGTGGATGCCTCAGCAGAGTGCCCTATTTTGAGCGCTTCTCTGGGCCCCCACTACAAGGCACAAACGCATGTGACGGTAACCCTCAATGCAGTGGCTGCAGGAACAGGTCAGCCAGTGCAGACATTCACCACGGAATGGGCTCTGAAGGACTTGGTCCTCGCAGATAAGATTGCGGCTGTTTCTCGGACAATGGCGTATCAAGTGGCCAGGTCATATCAAGGTGAACTCGTCCATCAATGCATAGCAGCCATTTTGCTCGTTGAGAAGGGGGTAGTAAGGAATGCAGTTACAGTGGCGCTGGGAATGGGTGATAAAAGTTTGCAGGGGGCACATGTGCAGTTGGACGGCAAGGTGGTCCATGACGGCCACGCCGTTGCAATTGCCCGGCGATCGTTCATTGGCTTCTTATACGAACAGATGAAATTAGCTTTCTCTGGTCACAGCAGTGTCCTCCAGCAGAAGGGAGACAAGTGGCAGCTGCACCCTGACCTCTCCGTCTACATGTATTGCAGCCACCCGCCCTGTGGAGACGCCAGTGTATTCCCTATTGATGAACAAAATGTAGCTATTGGATTTGGCCCAGACAACGTGTGTCCCCACATTCCCACCATGCACGATGGCGACAATGCCCACATGGGCTATGGTGGTCTGAGGGTGAAGAATGGGTCTCGCTACCACACCAGACTGGCTGCTGACGTTCAGGAGAAGTACAGCCAGGATGTGGAAGGCCTTCTGAGTGGAGAGCCCCTCTTTGGCATGAGCTGCAGTGACAAACTGGCCATGTGGAATGTAGTAGGTTTGCAGGGAGCTCTACTTAGCCACTTTCTAGATCCAGTATATGTCTCGGCTATGGTTTTTGGAGCCCCTTTTGACATCGGTCACATGGCCCGAGCGCTCTGTTGTCGACTGAGCAACATCAGGGACCTTCCCTCCCCGTTTAGACTGAACCACCCAAACATCATGAAGACAGAACGGATGACTATGCCACCACCAGATGACCAGGAAGGCTCGAACAAGGACACTATAGCAGTGAACTGGTTCTGGGAGGCGGGAACAGAAGCGTCACAGGCTCTTTACGGCATTTGCGCACACAACTATCCCTCTCGTCTTTGCAAGCACCATCTCTACGAGCATTTCCTGGAGCTGCGGAACTGGTCCCACTACACAACTGGATCGAGCTCCAAGTCGTTTGTGTATGCTGAGGACAAGGCCCTGGTGAAGGACTACCAGGAGGCGAGGAGGGTTGTGAGGAACACCTTCAGCAAGGAAGGGCTGGGCGAATGGATGAAGAAGCCTGAAGAAATGGATCGATTTGTTTTCCACTTGGAGTAGCGTACTGCTTATGAGGTTTTGTTTTCGCATGCATGTGAACAGCATATTTTTGCTAATAATTAAATTGTGATGGATCACGTGCACCTTGCGTAAGGGATTACTGTAGGGACTTTCCGTACGTGACCAACGAACGCAATGGCTGCCTTGGATGGTAGCAAATTCGAGGACAGTTTCTCATGCTTTCTGAGGACAGCCGAAGGCGAGGAGTTGGCAAGCTTGAATATTAGAGATAACTTCTCCGTACTGAAATCAGCTTTGGGGTAAGGTGGCAGGTTTCTGTGAGATATTCCTTATAAAGTAATATTAATGCGTAGGAGGAAACGGATAATATTTACATACTTTTTCCACTATTTTCAGCCGCGAGTTGCACAGTTTCAGCAATGACGATGTTCTTGCTGTTTCGACAGACAGTCTTGAGAGTAATGAATCTAGGGTGGAGTCACTGGAGATTATATTGAAAGATGACCAGGTGTGCAGAATGTATACTGGCAGGATGTGTAGTGTGTGTGTGTGTGTGTGTGTGTGTGTGTGTGTGTGTGTGTGTGTGTGTGTGTGTGTGTGTGTGTGTGTGTGTGTGTGTGTGTGTGTGTGTGTGTGTGTGTGTGTGTGTGTGTGTGTGTGTGTGTGTGTGTGTGTGTGTGTGTGGTGGTGTGTGTGTGTCAGTGTGTGTGTGTGTGTGGTGTGTGTGTGTGTGGTGTGTGTGTGTGTGTGTGTGTGCAGTGTGTGTGGTGTGTGTGTGTGGTGTGTGTGTGTGTGGGGTGTGTGTGTGTGTGTGGTGTGTGTGTGTGTGTGTGGCAGAAGCTGTGTGAGTATGCCAGAAGGGTGACAGATCTGCAGCCAAAGGGTCTGGCATTCGGAAGGTTGAAAACTTGGTTTTTGCTTTGGTTACAAGTCTAGTCATACTTGTAACCACAAACCACTGGGGAAAGTAAGGAACTTGTGTAATTCTCTGTTAGGTGCTAGCGCACTTTCCAGTGTTTAACACTGGAAAGTGCAATGTATGCTAGTCACCTAGACATTACCAAGTGTAGGTGGGGAATTCTACGGCCAGGAGCACAGGACAGATACTCTGATGCCGTCACTCAAGGCCGTACCCCACCTCTCTCATCTCATGGGTCTTGCAAGCCCATAGATGAGTACCCCTACTGCACCGAGGGGGCCATGCGACTGGGGTGATAAGGCTGGTGTCTCTGCAGCCAACGGTGCCACCGGTCTTGTTGCCACCTGCTGACTCACCCCATTCATGGGGTCCACTTAGCCAAGTCTTGGCTGTGGTATTACAAGTGTGTGTGTGTGTGTTTGTGGTGTGTGTGTGGTGTGTGTGTGTGTGTGTGTGTGTGTGTGTGTGTGTGTGTGTGTGTGTGTGTGTGTGTGTGTGTGTGTGTGTTTGTGTGTGTGCAAGTACAGTATGTGTGTAAATATGTCTTCCAATATGTGTTTGTGTGTGGATCTTATAGCTATTATTGTGTGTACCTCCTTCTTGCTGTACAGTTTATCTTATTAACTCACCTCCTGCGGAGACATTGTGTTGTGGAGGCATACAACAAGGTTATCCGGAACAGGCAGCCTACTCCTAGCAGTGAAGAAGAACCGGTGGAGAGGTCTGTAGTTACGCCGACGTTAGAAGCAGCTGGAGATAACACTGAAAGCAGTAGGAGGAAACAGGCAGCTGCTAAAGTGGTATCAAGCCACATCGAGAAAGCTAGGCACCAAGAACTCGCCCAGGGTGACACCACAAAGGATGCGAAACTCCTACAGCTGTGTGAGATATTCGCTGATGAGCCAGTTGAAACAGTGAAGTCCTTCCTTGTAGCTAGTGGCTACAACACTGAGTGGGCTGCCTCAGCCTTGAGCAATAGGTCCACACCTAAGGGTAATGACCCTCACGCTGTCCAAGGTCATGCTTGCTCTTCATGTGCCAAACAAGGGCGGTATCACTCCAACACGCAACGAGCACAGTCTCATGGCCTAGAACCTGTCAGGCCATCTGGCCCAAGACCAACTGTAGAATGTGAGCTGTATGGCATTGCTCCATCTGCATGTGTTCCACATGTGGCTAACATGTATGTATGTCTTTAACATATGCACAGAAATTAGTACTGTTTTGTACTGGTTAAGGTTTTAATATGTACATGTAGGTACATACACTTACAGTACACACACACACACACACACACACACGCATGCATGCGCACGCACACACACACACACACACATGCATGCGCACACACGCATGCACACGCACGCACACATACACACACACATGCATGTGCACGCACACACACACGCACGCACACACACCACACACACACACGCGCACACACCTTGTTGTGTTAACTACGTAATGTTCATGCGTTGACTACAGCAGTGATGGGCCCAGAAATGGGCAACGTCCATCCATGCATGGATGCTGTTTGGGTGACACTAGACTCTCCTTTCGTAGGTGGATGGGTAGTATGCCAGACTACCTGTGAGGCATTAGCTTCCATTTCAACTGTTCACAGACTATTCCCAGTCTGTAAATAATGAGGCTCTATCAGCTGTAGAAAGCCTCAATGACTCATATGTTCTGTTTCACTGACTTTCTATACTGCTTTAAATTTTTCAACAATTCCCCAATTTCAAGTTCTGTGATGTATCATGAAGGTTGTATTTAATATCATGAAAATTGAGCTGTGACAGTGCACGTATGCGGTGATAGTGTTAGCCATTGAATTTGTACAGTATGTGCAAGTCTGTACCTTTGTGTGTATATATCTCTGCTCTCAACCTGCACAGACTATGTTGATGTTTCACACGAGTGCCCCATACTCAGCTCAGCTGTGCCCGGCTTCAAGGCTCAGCGGGTGACTGAAATTGCAAAGGTAGTACGGAACACTATGACAGGCGAAGTTACTCCTATGTATTCCCAGCAATATTCAGTGCTGCAACTGGGAGATTCTGACAAGATTGCAGCAATTGCACGATCCATAGTATATTCAGTTTGTGTGAACAATTTTGGAGCGATTCCTGCAGGCTGCTTTGCTGTTATATTGTTGGTGGAGAAAGGTTTACTTCACAATGCCGCACCTGTAGCCGTTGGTGCTGGCAACAAAGCCCTGCACAGCGAGTATCTTCAACTTGACGGAAAAACTGTCCATGATTCGCATGCGATTGTTACTGCTCGAAGGTCTTTCCTGTGCTTCCTCTATGAGCAGCTACAGTACACTTTTTCTGGTCACAGCAGTGTCCTCCAGCAGAAGGGAGACAAGTGGCAGCTGCACCCTGACCTCTCCGTCTACATGTATTGCAGCCACCCGCCCTGTGGAGACGCCAGTGTATTCCCTATTGATGAACAGATGTCAGCAGTTGGACTCAGCCAAGACATAGCCTGCCCCCACATGCCCGCTATGCACGATGGTGAAAATGCCCACAAGGGCTATGGTGGTCTGAGGGTGAAGAGTGGGTCTTACTATGCCACCAGACTGGCTGCTGGTGTTCAGGAGAAGTACAGCCAGGATGTGGAAGGCCTTCTGAGTGGAGAGCCCCTCTTTGGCATGAGCTGCAGTGAC
>CAXHTE010000041.1:15000-29607 GCA_964019415.1 Ianthella basta
TTGTTGCTCAAGAAGGGTGCCACTCCAGGCAGCGTGGATGCTGGTGGTCTCAATGCCCTGCACTGGGCTGTTCTCTCTAAAGAGGTACACACACACACACACACACACACACACACACACACACACACACACACACACACACACACACACACACACACACACACACACACACACACACACACACACACACACACACACACACACACACACATGCAAATGTACCTGTAATGTGTACATAGTAATTACACAGAATTGCATACAGCGCTGTTCTGTGTGTGTCTGCTGTGCCATCTTACCTCACTAATTTCTGTTTCTTCATTTGAGTACGTATGTACTGTACATGTACAGTATGCGGTGAAGGTGTGCCTGCGTAAATATATAAATAACCTGCCTTGTGTTGCATTTCCATTCTTGTTGCTGAATGATGCCTGTTGAACTGTCCACTGTATTTACATGCTGGCCAGCTCTCTGTGTCTTCCTCTGTGTGTGTGTGTGTGTTACTCTCTTCATTTGTAGATCACATGTGTGTCATTTCTGCTGACTCAACGAGACTGCAGTGGGCTAGTGAGCCAGTTAGACAACTTTGGTGCCACTCCACTTGATTTTGCTGCTTATCTGGGCTTTCGGGCTACAGCCGAACTACTCCTGACAAAGGTGTGCACTTAATGTGCATGTTGCTGATGTACACTAGTTCAGAGCAGCCATTCAGTCAAACTGCCATTATCACGTGCACTCTGCAATGGAACACACAAATGCCGTATTGGAAGGGCGAATTGTTGTGTACGGGATGATGTCAATCTGTGATTGATCCACCAAGTGCTGTATTCAAGTGATTGATCGCAGTGGGTTAATGGCTATTTGGATGAGAAAACAGAAATGACTGTACACTGCTGAACATTCAAACATACAGACACTTAGTGACACATACACAGTTTACATACTTACAGTGTATTTATGTATTCCGTATACACTCATCCTTGAAAGGCAGTGTTCACGTGCTGTGCTGGTTCCTCTTAGAGTGCTGCTGTGGATGCTTTATGCCAGGACAGCTCCACTGCCTTAGCATGGGCAGTGGCAGCCCGGCACGCAGAGATGGCCGAGGCACTGATCTGCAAAGGAGCCAAGGTGGAGCTGGACCTGAGCCCTCATACAAGCAACCCTCCATGCCACTTTGTCAGCAAGAGTCTGGTCCCCAAGCAGCCACTCCATGTGGCAGCCCGAGCAGGGATGTCTGACCTGGTCACGCTGTTATTGAAGGAAGGGGCACAGGTGGGTGGAAAAACAGACAGGTAGACACATCTCCAGTTCTTGTTTAAAATGAATAATCGATGCACACACACACACACACACACACACACACACACACACACACACACACACACACACACACACACACACACACACACACACACACACACACACACACACACACACACACACACACACACAACACTCACACACTAATGTGCACTTTCTCTCCACCCCACCCCCTCCCCAATGCAGGTTGACACCCGAGGTGAGGACAACAGCACTGCCCTGCACCATGCCAGTGTGATGGGCCGCTTGGACTGCATTGAGGCACTGGTGAAGGCAGGTGCTTCCGTGGATGCCCTCTCTAACGGGAGGGAAACCCCCCTCCACCTGGCCACTATGTACAGCACTGGGTTTGCTGTGCACCTGTTGGTGGACTTGGGCAAGGCAGATGTGTCCATCAAGCACCCTTACTCGGGCAGCAGGTGTGTGGGGGTGTGTGTGGATGTGTGTGTGGGGGGGGTTGTGGATGGTGTGAGTGTCACTGTGTGGGTGGTTGTGTGCCGTTTGTACATATGCCTCCTGTACTCCCTTCTGTGTGCATGTAGCCTCCTGCACCTGTCTGCTTTTCATGGGACCTCATCGTGTATGAAAGTGCTGCTTGATAGGGACAAGTGTGATGTGAATGCTGCACGTCAAGGTGATGGCTACACCCCTCTGCATGTGGCCGCAGCACAAGGGCACATTGAGTGTTCACAGCTCTTGTTAGAGCGTGGAGCTGGGGTGAACAGCAGAGATGCTTCAGTGGATGGGTGAGTGCTACCTCCCCCTCTCTCTCTCTTCTCTCTCTTTGTGTGTGTAGGGGATGGGGCGTGTGTGTGTGTGTGAGTGTGTGTGTGTGTGAGTGTGTGTGTGTGTGTGTGTGTGTGTGTGTGTGTGTGTGTGTGTGTGTGTGTGTGTGTGTGTGTGTGTGTGTGTGTGTGTGTGTGTGTGTGTGTGTGTGTGTCTTTAGTATGTGTAAAGTAGGAAGAGACTCACTTTTTCCTTACTACTTTGTACATAGGTGCACTCCCCTGGATGTGGCGCTGAGGGAGACCCATCCCCTCATAGTGGACTTGCTCTTGCGGTATGGTGGGAGAACCAGGGGCGGGGAGTACCATAGAGCCGCTTGTCTCATCCAAGCAGTGTGGAAGCTTTATGTGCACAAGGTTCACTGGGCATGGCACAGCCACTTGATGCATGCTGTGCATGACATCATATGCATGCACATACATAAGTTATATGTGTAAGTATAGCTCAATGTTTTGATGTGTGTGAACAAAGGATGGTGCACCTCCTGAATATGTGTAATGTTTCATGGATGAAAGATCCAATCTGAGCCGCCACTGCATATTTCTTCTTCCTGTACAGCGCCGCAGGAGGCTGGCAGAAACATGGTCAGCTGTTGTCCTCCAAAGGAGCACTGAAAAGTGGCTGAACAGGAAGAAGGCAGCGAGGGAGCGCCGTGTCCAGGAGATGAGAAGAGAATGGTCTGCCAAACTAATTCAGCGGCACTGGAGGAAGTACATTGCAAACAAGAGACGGTATGAGGCTCAACTGGCCTGCCTCAAGTCTCGAATCAAGAAGTAAGTTGATGGCAGTGAATGCTGCAGTGGGATCCTCCACTACATGTGTGTTGTGCTCTCATGCAGTGAGAAAGATGCCTACTCGTTGATCTTGGGTGAAATCCACCAACAGTCCAGAAGCATAATGCTTCCCACTGCAAAGACACCCTCTGCAGCTGTGTGAGTTGCTTCTACCACAACTAACACACCACTTTTGCATATAGATAGCTAGTCATTATTCTTTAGCACTGTAAAAATGCCATTGCTACCAAGGATATGTTAGGTATGTGATGTCATACGTAGTATGTATGAGTGTGGATGGTGATGGTGAATCCAATTCTTCTTTCTGTGTGTGTGTGTGTGTGTGTGTGTGTGTGTGTGTGTGCTCAATGCAGTTCTTCCAAGCATCTGCTCAAAGGACCCACTAGCCCTCCCTTTCCAGACTGTGTTCATTCACGGCAGCAGCCGGTCGCTTGTCAGGATGATGTGATGGGGAAGATGGTCATATGCAAGTCTGCTATTCACAAGTGCGGAACACTGCATGTGTGATTGTGCATGGCCATCTGCTATGTACATAGTAGTGCATTTGTGTCTATACACTCATTGCACTGTGTGGTGGTACAGTGGAACCTAAGATGGTCACTGTGTTAGGCAGTCACCTCTCTAAACAGCCAGCCCCCATGGTCCAGAATAGCAGTAAAACATTGCAATCTACCTCTGTAAAGCAATCACCGCTCTGTAAAGATCAGTTAGAGCTGGCCCACAGGTGGTTGTGCTAGACAGGTTCCACTGTATATCCATGGTGTGTACATACGTACGTACCTCCAACCATGTAGTCCTGTCCCTAACTATGTAGTTAGTTTTCACCTCCTTATACATATCAATGTATCTCTGTAGGAAGAAGGGGTCTGCTAAGCAATCAATGGTTGAACTGGCAAGCAAGCTCGCAGAGACAGCTAGTATGCTTCCAGAGGTAAAGACAAAGCTTCCTCAGCCACCTGTAGTGGGCAGAGAACATGTTGTCTCCAAGAACAGGAGTGATGCTTCTGACCAGCAGCATGAGGAGCCCTCACCCCTTCCTCGTGTACCAGAGAAACTGTCTCTGGTTTCTCCTGTCCATTCAAGGGAGAGTGTAACACAGTGCAAGAAGCCTGCATGCAGCTCCAACAGTCCACCCCTCCCCCCTGTTACACGACAAAGCCCGCTGCCAATGCAATCCACAAGAAAGCGTTACTGTGGAGGCCAGAACAGGTGAGACCGACACTGTGTAATGTTGCAATGCATTGCTGCATAGACTACAATGTATATGTAATGGGCAGTAGTGTTGTATTTGAGGTCTATATGCAGGGATGGTGGTGGTGGTTGTTGTTAAATACAGTGGAACCTGTCTAAGACAACCCATTTTGGGCCTAACTGACCTTTACAGTATAGAGAGGTGGCTGCTCTGCAGAGGTACTGTAGATTGCAATGCTTTAGTGCTATTTGGGGCCAGGGGAGGCTGACTGTTTTATAGAGGTGGCTGCCTAACACAGTAAACCATCTTAGACAATCTCCACTGTACAATAGAGTGGAGAAGTGGTGACTGCATTTCATCAATAACAGCCCTGTACCAAGGCCATCCGTGATAATTAGTGTGGGCGGCATATGTACATGGCTACATCACCCAAGTTCAGGTGTATACAATTTTCAGCTATGCTGTCACCATCTTTCTTCCCCCTCCTCCTTCTCCCAAGGGTTGCCGATCAGCAGCAAGGAGGAATTCCCTCAATGGGGTCTGTGCTGCATCAGTATGACCACCTCTTCAACCGCTGCAGTGAACTGAAGAAGAATTTTGCCATCCTACAACAGCGTGCAGAGGTGAGCACAGTGCCACTGTTCTTATTGCAGTGGGGAAGTGAATGTGGATGTTTGCATGTCACTAATTGCAGAGGGGAAAGCTCCTTCAAGGCAAATCCAGTGGAAAGGTGAGCAAGGAACTGCTCAAGACAGTTGAAGAGGCCATCAGACTAAGAGCTGAAGTGGATTCCTTCAATCGGTCATCAGACTAGACCTACGGACAAGATGAAGCTTGAGTCATAACATGTACATGTGCACGTAATGACAGTGTAACTGTTAACATAATGTAACGAAAGCCTAGGCCAGGGCCTCGGCCCTATTTTATACATACATATTTAGCATCAGTTATAATGACTTTGTGCACAGATTTAATATGCTACGATCCGCAGTCTGCATGCATATGTATGCAGTCTAGCTAGTCGTGACCCACTCCGCCCCCGAGCGCTTATATATACACGGAAACGAAGTGGTCTAGCGTGCTAGACAGGTCAAAGTCACTCTTAAGCATGCGCAGCTGAGTCATTCTAGATCTGATCGAAGTTTAGTGGACAATGGCTGGTATACTAACTGATTACGGGTTGCTCATCAAGGACAAGAACGCCCCCTTGCCGCTGAAGGACGTGTCAGTGAGTGCCTTCGTGCAGGGATACCTCCTGGGTCTCCAGTCCGTCCTCAAATATGAGAACAGCGGGCCAGATCCGGTGGAGGTGCTGTTCCGTACTCCCGTCGACGAGTCGTATGCAGTGGTGGGACTGGATGCGGTGATCGACGGACGGAAGATCCGTGCTGAGATCAAAGAGAAGGAAAAAGCAAAGCAAGAATATGATGACGCCATCGCCAGCGGACTGACGGCTGCCTTCGGCGAAGAGAAGAAAGGGGACATCTTCAGTCTCGCTCTTGGCAACCTACCTCCTGGCAAGGAGGCAGAGATTCACTTGACCATGGTGGGAGAGTTGAGTATCGATGCTGAGGGCTCCGTCCGCTTCTCCCTCCCAGCTGTACTGAAGCCCCGCTACACCCCCTCAGGGACCGAGGACCCTCTGGCTCCCGTGAGTAGCGGAGAGACACCCGCAGGTCAGGTCCACCGCACCGAGGCTCCTTCCGTGTACAAGTTTGACCTGAGCATTGCAGGAGCAGAGGGTATTGCAGAAGTGAGCTCTCCCTCCCACAAGATCAGGACGTCCTCCCCACCTGGTGGTGGTGGCATGCTGAAGGTGGAGTTGGACCAGGATGGCCCAGTGACCAAGGACATTGTGATCCTGATCAAGTCCAAGGACCCGCACCGGCCACTGGTGGTGGTAGAGCCCAGTGCAGCAGACTCCAATCCATTCATGTCCAAGCCTGCTGTGATGGTGAGCTTCTTCCCCGAGATCAAGAATGACTCTGCTGAGGTTGCCTGTGAGTTGATCTTTGTAGTCGATCGCAGTGGGAGCATGTCTGGCAGCTACATCAGGGAGGCAGCGGAGACACTGATCTTGTTCCTGAAGAGCATACCAGAAGGGTGCACCTTCAACATCATTGGATTCGGCAGCAGGTATGAGAAGCTGTTTCCCGAGAGTGTCCCATACACTCAGGAGAATCTGGATAAGGCTGTAAGTCATGCAGAGCGTTTGAAAGCTGATCTCGGTGGCACTGAGCTGTACCCTCCACTGGAGTATATCTTCAAACAGCAGCTGAACCCGCACCTCACTCGCCAGGTGTTTGTACTGACAGACGGTAGTGTCAGCAACACCGAGCAGGTGATCCAACTGGTCCGCAAGAATGCCAACAAAGCAAGGTACACTCTAGTGTGAATTGTCTGTATAAAAATAGTGTTGTGTGTGTGTTAGCCTAGTGGAGAGAGCTGTGGCTCATTAAGTTTGCAGTGTGTGAGTGACTGTGTATCTACCTTGTCCATCCTGCCTACAGGTGCTTCTCCTTTGGTATTGGTTCTGGTGCATCCACTCATCTGGTGAAGGGCATTGCAGAGGCTGGTCTGGGCACTTCAGAGTTCATCACCAGTGGAGAGCGCATGCAGCCAAAGGTGTGTGCTTGCTTGCACAACAACATGGTCTATTGAGATCTATGCAGCATCCATTCATGAGAGTCTGTACTCAGATGTGTGAACACCAGAGTGGCTTTTCATATATAATGATTCCAATTGTGACATGCCTGTTATTTCATGGGAAATTCCGTCCAATGGTGTATGAATTCTTTTTGCACCTCCCCTATTCTGTTGCAGGTGATTCGTTCCCTGAAGCATGCATTGCAGCCTGCTGTGACTGGTGTTAAGGTCCACTTTAGTCTCCCTTTTGGCTACACGGCCAAGGTGGTCCCTGAGCAGGTCCCTCCCATCTTCTTTGGAGAGCGTACCATTGTGTTTGGCATCCTTCAGAAGAACCTGCTCGGGAAGGTGGTGAGTGGTAGTAAGGGCACAGTGACCCTTGAGGGAGAACTCCTTGGGGAGAAGATGAAGCATGTTCTGGAGTTTGAGCTGCCCAAAGAGGGAGCAGCCCATTCCCAGTTGGTGCCCACCATCCACCACCTGGCTGGCAAGGCACTCATCAAAGGGTTGCAGAATGAGGAATCAGCTGGGGCAAAAAAGGATGAGATAGTGAAGCTCAGCTGTGAGTGCAGTGTCATCTCCAAGCACACTGCCTTCATTGCCATTGACGAAGACCAGAAGGAGCCTGTCAAGGGGAGTCTGCAAACATGGGATGTAGTAGCCACTCCTCCACAGTGGGGTGGAGGAGGGAGGGGAGGAATTCATAAGAAAAGGAAAGGAAGGAGTTATTCCTCACGAGCATACGGAGGGCCAGCATCTGTTAGTTTATGTGCCAGTATGGACTCATGTCTTTCCATGGACATGGATTGTGAAGGTGTTTCTGTAGATATGCTCCTCCCTCCTCCACCTCCTGGGTCAGGCTATAATGTAATGTCTAAGTCAGGACCTCCTCCTCCTCCACCTGCCCAAAGTGCCCCACATAAGCCTCAATCTGCTAAGCCAAAGCCCTCTTCTACCTCTCAGCCTGCCCTTCCCCGCATCATCAGCCTCCAGCTTGCCAGTGGGGCCTGGAAGCTGTCTGCAGAGCTAGCTGCCCTGCTGGGCCACAGCATGGAGGAGCTGAAGACTGCCTGCCCTGCTGCATGTGAGGGTGAGATGGAGCTGGTGTGGGCCACTGTGCTGGTGCTGGGCTACCTGGAGAAGAAACTGCTGGAACTGAAGGATGAGTGGGAGCTGATTGCCATGAAGGCCAACAACTGGTTAAAGAAGCAGCGCATCCCAGAAGGGCACAGCAAAGAGAGCTTTCTTGAGAAGGCCAAAACAGTGGTGTGACTATAACTGTGGGAATGGTGCAAATTAAGAATGCTGTAGAATGTAGCTAGCTATATTGAATGTAGATTTGAATGTACTTGATTCAGAAATTGATCATGAGTATTGATAGCCATGTACCCATTCCCTTTATATAGCTAGAGACTGCATGCATGGGTATACGAAGCAAGAGTATGAATGCATAGCATGCAAGCTACATTGAGTTATATTGTTAAGGCCTTAATGCTGTTATGGCACTTAATGTGTTGGGGTATGTGACTGGAGGTGAATTGCGACTGTACTTTAAATGGGTTCCACAGTATGTCACGGATTGTTCATCAAGGATATTAAAAGACACTTTCTTATAATTACCACTGAAAGACGTGTCAGTGAGTGCCTTAATTCGTGCAGGGACACCTCTTGGAACTCCAGTCCGTCCTTTAGGTATGGGAACAGTGGGCCAGATCCGATGGAGGTGCTTTTCCGTACTCTCGTTGACGAGTCGTATGCCGTGGTGGGACTGAATGCAGAAATCAACGGACATAGGATCCGTGCTGAGATCAAGGATCTGTGGCTTTCAGGGATGAATTTGTCTGGAAAGGTGAAGAGGTGGTGTGAGGAGTTGGAGCTGTTGTCACAAGTAGCCCAGAATCATCCCCATGCAGCCTATGCAGCTTACATCCATGGGCAGGCAAGCAAGTGGTCATTCATTTACAGGACTATTTCTGGAATTGGCCACCTCTTGGAGCCTCTAGCTTGAGCCAGTCATCCAGGAGAAGTTTATTCCAGCCATTACCAGATGCCCTCCACTTTCCAGTATGGAACGCTCCCTCCGGCACCTCCTGCAAGAATGGGTGGACTGGGGCTAATGGTCCCCACCTCGGATGCTGAGCACTGCTTTGGTGGTTCCATGCAGGAGCCCCAATTGCTGCTATATGATTGCTCTGCAGGAATCAGACCCAGTATCTGCAAGCACTGAAGGAAAAACAATCTAGTCCAAGGTGCAAACAGAAAAGCACAACAACCAGCTAGCTGAGGCTGCAGCTATCTTAAACAAACTGTCCCCTCTCCGACAGCGACTTGAGATGTACCAGAGATAGAGGTGCCTCCTCGTGGCTATCCCCTCTACCCATTGAAGAACATGGCTTCATGCTGCACAAAGGTGCCTTCAGAGATGCCCTATGTCTCAGGTACTGTTGGCAGATCCAAAACCTGCCACTCCACTGTGTGTGCAAAGTCACCCTGACGGTAGACCATGCTACGTGCTGCCACAAGGGGGTTTCCCCACATTGCACCACAACGAGATCCGTAACATATCAGCTATCCTGCTCAGGGAGGTGTGCTCCAATACCTATATACATAGAACCAAGTTTGCAGCTACTCAGTGGGGAATCATTTGATCTACACACAGCCAACTCTGAAGACGGTGCACGAGTGGACATCAAAGCAGAGGGTTTCTGGACTGCGGCACAGGGGGCATTTTCTGACATTAGGGTATTCCACCCTAGCGCCCCCTCATACCACAAGGAGCTGTCAGCCATATACAGATTGCATGAGAATGCCAAAAAGTGAGAGTATGGTGCAAGAGTTCGTGAGGTGGAGATGGGAGCTTGCACTCCACTGGTGATGTCTACAGCACCGCGTCTTCTACAAGCAGCTGGCTGCCTGTCTGGCTGACAAGTGTGGGGTCAGTTACCCTCTGGTCATGACATGGCTGAGGTGCCGAATAACCTTTGCGCTCCTGAGATCAGCCATCAGAGCCCTGCTGGGCTCCCAAAGCTGCACCCCTGCACCACAGATGTCGACCTCCTGTGGACTTTCCATTGGTGCCGAGAGATGTTGCCCACTGATTGACTTAATTTCAATGTATAAGTATAACTATTAATCATGTACTGCTCTGATGTCTACTCGTTTTTTCATCACCTGTACTTTAAATCCTTCTTCTTATTTTTATTCTTCACAGGCAGTGCGCATGTGTGCCTGATTGTCATTAACAAATTGGGGGCCATTTTGAAATTAAATGCATCAAGAGAAGCTAGAAGTAGAGCAGGCATATGATGATGCCATGGCCATGACCATGGTAGGCGAGTTGGGTATCAATGCGGAGGGCATCATCTGCTTCTCCCTCCCAGCTGTACTGAAGCCCTGTTACATGTACACACTTTCAGGGACTAAGGACCCTCGGGCTCCCGTGACGTGTATGAGCGGAGACACGCCCACAAGTCAGGTCCACCGTACCGAGGGCCTTTCCATGTTCGTTTGATCTGAGCATTGTAGGCGCAGAAGGCATTGCAGAAGTGAGCTCCCCTTCCAACAAGATCAGGACATCCTCTCTTCCTGACGACTGTGGCATGCATGCTGAAGGTGGAATTGGACCAGGACGGCCCGGTGGCCAAGGACAGTGTAATCTTGATCAAGTCCAACTACCCGCAAGACGAATATATCAGTCGTCGTTGTCACGTGACCAATGAATTGCGTCACTGCTTTGCAAGATGGCTTCTTCAGTCTGCGGATTGCTCATCAAGGATATAAACGCTCCCTTGCCGCTGAAGGACGTGTCAGTGAGCGCCTTCGTGCAGGGATACCTCCTGGGTCTCCAGTCCGTCCTCAAGTATGAGAACAGCGGACCAGATCCGGTGGAGGTGCTGTTCCGTACTCCCGTCGACGAGTCGTATGCAGTGGTGGGACTGGATGCGGTGATCGATGGACGGAAGATCCATGCGGAGATCAAGGAGAAGGAAAAAGCCAAACAAGAATACGATGACGCCATCGCCAGCGGACTGACGGCTGCCTTCGGCGAAGAGAAGAAAGGAGATGTTTTCAGTCTCGTTCTAGGCAACCTACCTCCTGGCAAGGAGGCAGAGATCCACCTGACCATGGTGGGAGAGTTGAGTATCGATGCTGAGGGCTCCGTCCGTTTCTCCCTCCCAGCTGTACTGAAGCCCCGCTACACCCCTTTAGGGACCGAGGACCCTCTGGCTCCCGTGAGTAGCGGAGAGACACCCGCAGGTCAGGTCCACCGCACCGAGGCTCCTTCCGTGTACAAGTTTGATCTAAGCATTGCAGGAGCAGAGGGTATTGCAGAAGTGAGCTCTCCCTCCCACAAGATCAGGACGTCCTCCCCACCTGGTGGTGGTGGCATGCTGAAGGTGGAGTTGGACCAGGATGGCCCAGTGACCAAGGACATTGTGATCCTGATCAAGTCCAAGGACCCACACCGGCCACTGGTGGTGGTGGAGCCCAGTGCAGCAGACTCCAATCCATTCATGTCCAAGCCTGCTGTGATGGTGAGCTTCTTCCCCGAGATCAAGAGTGACTCTGCTGAGGTTGCCTGTGAGTTGATCTTTGTGGTAGATCGCAGTGGGAGCATGTCTGGCAGCTACATCAGGGAGGCAGCGGAGACACTGATCTTGTTCCTGAAGAGCATACCAGAAGGGTGCACCTTCAACATCATTGGCTTCGGCAGCAGTTATGAGAAGCTGTTTCCCGAGAGTGTCCCATACACTCAGGAGAATCTGGATAAGGCTGTAAGTCATGCAGAGCGTTTGAAAGCTGATCTCGGTGGCACTGAGCTGTACCCTCCACTGGAGTATATCTTCAAACAGCAGCTGAACCCGCACCTCACTCGCCAGGTGTTTGTACTGACAGACGGTAGTGTCAGCAACACCGAGCAGGTGATCCAACTGGTCCGCAAGAATGCCAACAAAGCAAGGTACACTCTAGTGTGAATTGTCTGTATAAAAGAGAGTTACATCTTGCTGTGTTTGTGTGTGCCTCCATAGAACGTGTGTGACTGAGTGAGTGACTGTGTATCTACCTTGTCCATCCTGCCTACAGGTGCTTCTCCTTTGGTATTGGTTCTGGTGCGTCCACTCATCTGGTGAAGGGCATTGCAGAGGCTGGTCTGGGCACTTCAGAGTTCATCACCAGTGGAGAGCGCATGCAGCCAAAGGTGTGTGCTTGCAGACGAGAAGGTCTATAGAGACCCATGCATGCAGTGTGTGTACTCACAGACAGATGTGTGAACACCAAAACACCTTGCTTATATTGATTCCTTGTGTGTTATGCCTATGTTATTTGATGGGACCTATAGCTCTATTGATTAGTTCAGGAATGGCATGCTAATGAGATATGCACCAGCCTAAGTCAGTAGTATATATATATACTGAAAATTGTACTGCTCCATGTTTTCTGTATTCATTGCGCACCTCTCCTGTTGCAGGTGATTCGCTCCCTAAAACATGCCATGCAGCCTGCTGTGACTGGTACTAAGGTCCACTTTAGCCTTCCTTTTGGCTACTCGGCCAAGGTGGTCCCTGAGCAGGTCCCTCCCATCTTCTTTGGAGAGTGCATCATTGTGTATGGCATCCTTCGGACGGACATGCTTGGGAAGGTGGTGAGTGGCAGTAAGGGCACAGTGACCCTTGAGGGAGATCTCTTTGGGGCGAAGATCAAACATGTTCTTGAATTTGAGGTGCCTGAAGAAGATATGGGCCAGTCCCAATTAGTGCCCACCATCCACCACCTGGCTGGTAAGGCCCTCATCAAGGATTTGCAGAATGAGGAATCTGTCACGGCAAAGGATGAGATAGTGAAGCTCAGCTGTGATTGCAGTGTCATCTCCAAGCACACTGCCTTCATTGCCATTGATGAAGACCAGAAGGAGCCTGTCAAGGGGAGTCTGCAAACCTGGGATGTGGTGGCCCCTCCCCCTCCAATGGAGATGAACCGCATGATACCGTCCTTTGGTGGAGCTCTATTTCATAAGCCAATAGAACTTGGCATTACACGTATCTCTGATTCTGAGGAGGATAATTTAATGATATTGGATAGAAGTTCTGATGTAGACGAGAAGGAGCCTGTCAAAGGTAGTCTTCATGCCTGGGATGTGGTTGCCCCTTTCCCGCAGTTATTCAAGGCCAAGTATACTGGTGCAGTAAAGAGATCTGGTCCACCTGTTAGAGAGATCTGGAGAGGGGTTAGGAGTAGGAGTAGGAGTAGGAGTCCTGTAATGGACTCATTAGGTATTGTGAATCGGGAACGTTTTGAGACTGAAGGAATGCTTCCCTCTGCTCCACCTCAGCTTGGTGGAGGTCCCCTTCTTTCCTCTTCTGCATCAGGCTGGAATGTAATGACTACATCAGGGTCTTGTACTCCACCTGCCCCAAGTGCCACACGTATACCTCCAGCTGCTAATCCAAAGTACTCTTCTTCCTCTCAGCCTGCCCTTCTCTGCATCATTAGCCTCCAGCTTGCCAGTGGGGCCTGGAAGCTGTCTGCAGAGCTAGCTGCCCTGCTGGGCCACAGCATGGAGGAGCTGAAGACTGCCTGCCCTGCTGCATGTGAGGGTGAGATGGAGCTGGTGTGGGCCACTGTGCTGGTGCTGGGCTACCTGGAGAAGAAACTGCTGGAGTTGAAGGACGAGTGGGAGCTGATTGCCATGAAGGCCAACAACTGGTTGAAGAAGCAGCACATCCCAGAAGGGCACAGCAAAGAGAGTTTCCTTGAGAAGGCCAAGACAGTGGTGTGACCACACAAGTAGCTAGCTAGCTAGCTATAGCTAGCACCCAATGCCATGTTACATTTACCTTTAGCTGCTGTGTATCATTATCTCAAGTTTAGTAAACTCTACATATTGTGTATTCAATTTGGCAGCGTATATACGTACGTATGAAAATCTGCTCTAATGATGGCACATGTGTACGTGTACGTAGCTACAGTAAAGTGATGCAAGCCTAAGTCGACAATCACGTGTTGGTCTCGTGATGTTGCTCCGTTCCGTGGGCGTGCCATCGAACGTCTAATCCGCCCCAAGATGAACTGTACTGCCGATTCCTGTCGGAATGGCGACTGCGTGCCGTCTGTCGAAGGATCCACGACGTTGTGCAGATGCTTTGAAGGGTTTAGCGGAACAGTCTGTGAAACAACTGAGGGGCCAATTTTAAGTAAGCCGTTTTAATGGTATTGTAAAATGACTTTATTGATTTGTCAGAGGTTCAAAGTAAGTAAGTGGTCGCTCATTTGAGTCTGATTGGTACTTTTCCCTGCTGCTGGGTGAATTGACATCCTCTAATGAAGTGAAATTGATGCTCCGAGACATTCATCAGTTGCGCTGGAGGCCCAGTGAAGGGTCCTTAGAATTGGGGCAGTCTGTGAATCAACAGGATAGGATGCTGGTTTCTTTAACTTTGTGAGAGCATATAGGGTAGCTATTGGACGAGCTGTGGTGAGAGTGGTTATATGCTGAGGACTATACACCCAATTGTCTTTACATGCTGTGAGTCTCATCAAGATCGGATATGGCTGTGGTTAATTAAGTGTACACCCTTTAATCTGTGGGGGTAAGGGGAGGAGGAAGGGGGCAGGCAGCGTCAAGGAGTATTGTTATGACAGAGGTTGAAAGTGGTGTGTGTGAGATTGCTATAAGTGTAGGTTTATTGTGGGTAGTCTCGTCCCCAGCCTGCTTCCAGTTGCCATTTGCAGGCCATTTATAAATTGGCGGCCAGAAGTGGGCTGGGGATGAGACTATATTGTGGTGTTTTAAATCCTTTTAGACAAGCATGGTAGATATACACTATCAGGAACTCAGTACTTTTGATAGTATGTCATATAAGGTGTGTGATG
>CAXHTE010000042.1:0-58000 GCA_964019415.1 Ianthella basta
CTTTACAACTTGATATAAATTTGGTTAGTGATAGCTGACACCTTGCATAGTAGACTAGTACACTACACATGCCCAGTGTGTGTGGCTAGAGGGGAGGTGTTGTAGCAGCACTAAGTAAAGATATTACTTTTCTAACATCAAACAATGTGAGGTACTAATTCAACATCTTACAAAATTAATGCCAATTCAAGTGTGAATCTACTAAAAACATTTGAGCATTTAACAATTCAACTCCTGCACACAATCCAACACTAAGACACACAATGAACACGTTCTCTGTATTAATGTTGATCAAACCCGTAGTACCTTCCTCTGCACTGTGTCCATCATCTACTTGTGGACTGTTGTGCCAGTACTTCTTGAGAACCTCAGCTGCTTCCCTCCAATCTAACATACAAGTGCAAGAACACCACACTAGCAATTAGACTAGACTATAGCAACAACTGCACACTAACTGAATTTTCAATTTATATTTTGAACGAACATTTCTGATTGCCAAGTGCTCCAAGACAGCACCATTGGCACTCATCACTGGCCGTAGGAAATTGCTGATTTGAATATTAACATTCAGTCGTCCTACAATTTCAAAACCTTTTAAATTACTATGATGCTGAAAACAGTAACCATGAGCAATGGAGCTGGAGACTGACACAATCTTGACCACTGGAATAGGACCGAAACGTGTAGGAATGACATGCTCCATCAAATTGCTGTTCTGTGACTCAAAAAGAGACTGCACCAGCAGTTCTTCATCTTCAAGTTTAGAAGCCAGTTCAAGAGCTTCAAAGTTATGCAGTTTGGCTATTCCACAAAAGAATTTCCACACTTGGGCCATGTGGGGCTGTCCAAGGTACTTTTCCCAGATTTCCTTCTGAACTGCAATATCCTGCCTCGCTGTGTGGACAGCACTGAGCAGCTCTTGGACTGTTAAATGAATAAAGAAGAAGCTTTCCACTGCTGCCACTATGCATTCTAACTTATCCACAGGACGAGCTGTTAATAAACCACACCTATATCAATATACCAATATCTTGTTGAAAGATCATTCAGTTCAGCTGATGTAAAGATAACTTTCTGCTCCACGATGCATGCAAATGCAATTTCACATAGTCGGTAGAAATCATGGCTTGGAGGAAGCTTTAAGAGTGATTCAACACCCAATAAATTTGAATTCAGAAGTACTTTCTTAAGCACAAAGTCATGATAGGCTTCAGTCAATGTTGGAGGTAAGTCTTCTTCTGAAAGGTATACACGACAAATAATTGATAATACCATGGGGATGCTGCACAGGCTCTTTATCTGAGGCACCGCTTCTCTATCTTTGCCAAAAATGGGGAACAAAGTTGTGGTTTGCCTTCTTCGTCAAAATATCGTTGAGCATAGTGCTTAATCTGTGCCGTAGTAAATCCAAGTACTTCAATATTAGTGATACCACCAGCTGTAGTAGACTTGTGGAAAAGGTGATATATCTGACTAGTGAGGATAGAGCGAGATGTGAGCACAATATCGCACTCTGGAAGTGAGGATTTTGGGGAGTGTGTGAGAAGGTCAAGGAAGAAAGGAGCCTCACGCAGTTTCTGTAGTAGCTCATCATAACCGTCAAGAAGGAGGAGAACACCTTTACCTCCACTTGCCTGCACCCCCCTAGCAAGCTGAACTGCCTCGTGCACAGTTTTAGTGAACAACTGTAACATGTGGTCAAGCTCAAAAGGTTCAACAAGGCCCGCAAATTTAATCAAGTCTCTCAGTTCAACCAATAACAACAAATCATATCCATATTTGCTCATGTCATTGCATATATCTTGGCATAGTTTCTTGGCCAGTGTGCTCTTACCCACACCGGGAGCACCACTGATGACAACAAGCTTCAACCTCTTTACCATGGCTGGTATGTCTTCATATTTAATCTTAACGTTATTGACTACTGTATACACTTTGTCAACTCCTTCTGGGTCAGAAATGGCTTCAACAAACTTCTTGTGTTCATCTTCAAAATCCAGTTTAAAGCGAGACAGGGCCAATTTGACAAACTCCATTGACTGACTTTTACGCCACTTGTCATCTACAACTTTCATCCTTGCATAATGAGCTTGCATTCTCTTAGAGAACTGCTGCAGCTATGAATGAAGAAAACAGAGAACAGACAAACTGAAACTATATATAATATCTGCACAAAATGTGCAAAGTGACCAAAACCTGTGCCTGACATTACCCACTAAATAATGCTCCTATTGCCATGCATGACTAGTCTCGTAAAGTTGACCCCATTCTCCTTTCCACTTTTAATTGATGATGTCATTGATCGAGGAGAAAGCAGTCAGCTACACAAGACTAATGCGTAACGAGTAACTACATAGAGTGAGATGCCACTTGCTATAGGGCTTGATAGGTGTAATTCTACAGCAGCTACAGGTGGAGCCACAGTTTACTAACAGTGAAGGGACACCACTGTACAAACTAAAATTCGGGAACAGGGTTTAGAATGCACCCAGCCAAGGCAGGATAAATGGGGAGTTTTTCAATGGCCATAACTTTAGGATAGGTGCAGCCATGTCAGCCAACCAGGAAGGTGTCCCAGAGAGCCCACAGAGGATCCGAGGCAGACATAGAGCTTGGCCTACCAGGACTACCACCACCCTTCAGCCCCAACATTGGCAACCAAGAAGGATTGCGACAAACCAAGATATAGCTGTATCCTCTGCCAGATAGCTAACCTTTGCTGTAGTTAAGGTGCTGGAGAGTTTTCATTTGCATGCCTGTACTTTGCTCTGACAGTTCTTTAAGGAGCACAATTTTTGCAGATTTTGCAGATGAGCTTGCAACCGCAGAAATTGCACTCCACAAACTGGCAGAATTTATGTCTTTTGGATTGAGTATATACATTTAGAGCAATCATTCAGGTACCATGCCTATCCTCCACTATTTCAACACAGTCAGAGCAGATCAGAAGCCATCAGGCCCCCAAGGAGAGGTCACTAGATACATGCCGTCATGAGAAATCTCTGCAACAAACACGGAGGTGAGGTGCACGCAGATCAAACAGCAATCTACTGAAGTCAAAGAGGGAATCGTGCACCAAGTTCACAGATGAACAATAGGCAGCATAACACAGGACAAGGCATCACTTTGAAAGCCGACTTTTGGCTTTCTTGCACTCGATTGCCATAGAAGTACAAATGCCATTCTATATACATTATGTATTGTACGGTAGGCTGGTACATGTATAGCCTCAATATACGGCCTTAGCGCTCATATTTACCTTGGCTCTTTGCACCTCGATAAATATAAGCACCTTGGTCGTATAATTTGGCTATGGACCTTCCTACCATACTATATTTATTTCATATGCTTACGCCAGAATATTAGGATAACAAATCTTTAATTCAGCTATGGTACTTAAAGTATCAGAGAAGCATATGGCACCTCAGTGCGAAAGCTTAGGCTTGATGTCTCCACAAGCAACAGTGTGGCCTACTTACTGCCACCTTAACTATCTCACTAACACACACACACTCAGGCACGCACGCACACACACACACACACACACACACACACACACACACACACACACACACACACACACACACACACACACACAAACACACACACGCACACAAACACACACACACACACACACACACACACACACACACACACACACACACTCACACACAACCAACCTCCTTGCTATTCTCACTCTGTGATGGGGTTGACTCTGCATCAGGTTCTCCAGTTCCTACTGCAGAATGCAATGGTTGAAGGACGGTCACACTCAACTCAACAAGATACTATTATAACAATGACATGTAACCCCTAGACAAACTTGCTCACCATCATCAAATTTATGTTTGCCACTACTCATCCTTAGAATAGCAAGTGACATACACACACAAGCTGTACAAGTTGTACAAGTTGTACAAGTTGTACAAGTTGGGATATTGTAACCTGTAGTGAGCTAAAATTAATGATTGCAGGACAGCCGTCATAGAAGAGTGGCTAACATGTTGAACTGTTAGCACATTGCCTGATTAAGCATTCCTTACCAAATGATGACCTCATACTTCAAAGGCACTGCTGATGCAGTAGCAGAATACTGCAGTGCAGTAAATTGTGCGAAAGCCACTAACACCTTTTAGCGCCCCTTAACACCTATATTGTGGTCAACCAACACCTCCGTAAAGTAAACAAAGAGCGGAAAGGTCACGAGAATCAATTTAGCCACGAAGTTTTATGTACCAACTTCTGGAGAATTGGATAGCTCATGAAAGAGGAGCGCGCACATGTACACGCTTTCCCCCAGGATGCATTTACTCCTGGGAAATGAGTCGACACGCAATCGGCGCCAATACATCGCATCCATTGCTCACCGCTTTGCTTCTGTTGTGAGCTGAGCCAAGCTTTCTGAGCATGTGCAATCCAGCTGAGCCAAAGCAAAGCGTCAAAACCTTCGTGACGTCTCCGCGTATTCGTGCATCACTCATTTCGTTGGGTACTGCGGCCACAGATCTGCGCGCGCACTGAATGTTCCTGGTCTGAGAGTGCGCAGGAACAGAAGTCGGCGACACCATGCACAGCACTCGAAAGTACTACTGAAGCGGCGCGGAGAGGATACGAAGCGACTTCAGCCTTGTCCTACGGCGAGATTACCACCAGTTCCAACGCAGCTCCCCAGCAAGACGCACTGAAATTCAAATTGCGGGCGCTTATTTTTGGTAAATCCCTTACTACACACCTTCGATGGCGTACGGCATATTTACTGCACGAGACTCGAGGGCGAGTGCAGTAAATGCCATACGCCATCGAAGGTGTGTAGTAACTACTAGACAGATGTTCAACATCGTGGGGGCGAGCCTGAGCAAGTGGAAGCGTGGTGTGAAGCACATGCCGTGCAATAGCAGAGAACCGTGAAGATGTCTGGCTAGCTAGTTAGGCAACGTGATGGTGCAACGTGCAACACGTGTTGAATTGCTGCCCAACAGCCCTGACTGATGGCAGGTACACATGGCGCCATGGCATGGTGCTCACCGCCCTACTCCCATTCTTGCAGAGGTTTAATTCAGAAGCCTCCGTCTTTGCAGACCTGCCGGATCACAGAGCATGCAAATCTCCTCCAGCAACCATTCCCCTTACCATCATTGGGACCACCGCTCGGCCGGATTTCTTTATTGTGGATGGTAAGCGTGCTACCATGTTGGAACTCACTGTGCCCTGGAACAACCTCACCAGCATCAAGAATGCTAGAGCCCGGAAGCAGGGGAAGACCAACTACCAGCTTTTGGCTTCGAACCTATCTGCCCAGGGTTACCAAGTTCAACTGCTGACAATTGAGATTGGCAGCCTAGGCCACTACACACATGAGGCCTATACAGATCTAAGGCTTGCTGCCCCCCAGAGCAAACCCTCTGACAGACGTAAAGCTCTGACCGATGCAGCTAAAGCAGCCATCTCTGGGAGCTACATTATCTTTTCAGCCCACAAATTACCCTGGAACCTGGGTGCCAGTTGCCCAAATGGAGACTGAGCCCCAATTGACCGCCAAATATGCCCATCAATCTCTGGGCTTTTTAATGTTATGTTTAGTGTATTGTTCACATGTAGCACCACCGTCCCCTTACAAATCCATGTATTACTTGCCTGTATATCCCCCAAATTGTACCCCCATACAGTCCTTTTGTTCCCCAAAGTTATGTTTTCCCCACTTTGTTCCCTCTAGCTTTTTCTCACCCTTACCTTGCTAGAACATTCCCTAACAATGCAGTTTCTACTGCTTAGCAACCTGTAACCCTGTGTCCGAAATTCTAACCCTTTTCTATCACACCATTATTACTAATTGTATACCCCTGTTTTAATAATGATGAGGTCCCCCCCCCCTCCCCCCCATGTATTACATTGCAAAGTTCGGAGAAGTAAATTTTGTAGCTGAGAAGGTGGCTGCACAATGTCCGCGCAATACGTAGGTAGGAGCTGGAAAGAATGCGAGAGATGAGTACCACGTGTCATCGTGTGTGCAGTCTGTCAGGTTGGTTAGCACTCATCCTATGCAGCCGGGCCTCTCTTTCTTCATCTGTTTCTATAGCCAGTCTGTTACGATGGTTAGCACTTATCCCTTGCAATCGGGACTCCTTTCTGTAGGTGTTTCTGAAGCACGCCTAGCTCTGTCTTGAGCTCTCCGTTTTGCCAATCTATTCTCTCGATCTCCTGTGTCTCAGAAGCACGCTGGGCCCTCTCCCGTTCTCTCTTACGGCATAGGCGTTCCTCTTTGTGCTCCTTCGATTCTAGTCTTGTACTTCTTGGTGTATCCATGACTGCAGGTGTCTGCTGGACAATCAAGCACACTAGCGCTGTTGCACATCTCTGTAGCTCTGAAGGAAGTGCAGTGAGTTGCTACTATAGTTACCGAGTTGTTAAATGAGGCAACCAATTGTGATGGGTTATCGCTTCGCGCTTGTGTATGTGTATATATGCATTTGCGAATGAACCGCGGCGACTCTTCGGAATGGACTGTGTTGCTGACAGATCTTGTCGCTGGCGTTTCCGTTAGGAGCGAATGGCCATTTGGCTGCCAAGTAGTTTGTAATGCGTGCGGTCATTTCGGGGCCGTCAGCCAATTTATTGTGTGGCAAAAGGGAATATACGGTAAGATGTACGGCCGATATAATTATATATATACACAGAGACAACGGCGCGTACAACTCGTCAGTGTGGGGCTCGCTCAGGCTCGCCCCAACTACTTACAACACAATCACACAATTGCACTGGTTAGTAAAGCTGTTTTTGACATGGCTCCAGTATGGGCTGTAAGATGTTGTTTTTGAAATGGTTTCCACGGTGACCACATTTTAAGCTAACACTCTCAGCCATGTACTTCACACTAGTAGTCCATGCAGATAGATGAGTTCTTAGTGGGTAAGGTTTGAAGTACAAATGGGACCGTCAAATGGCCACTGAATTAGATGCAAGGCCACAGTGTGGTTAGCACACACAAATACCTTTTCCTCCTCCTGCCTTGAAGCGCTCTGCCTCCTTCTCCAGCTCATCTGCCCATACAGCATAATTGCATTCTCGCAGCATCACACAGAATGTCTGAAAGTCTTCATCTCCTTTACCACGTAGGGTCTCAATGACTCCGTTAATCTGTTCCCTGCTGTTAGGGAGTTGCATTATCGTCTGAGCTTCATGGCGACTCATAAAGCCACCTGCTGGCTTTTCCAGTTTATCACTGAGACCCATGCTCAATTGCACATTCAATTTGAGCTTGTCTCTTAAAGAAACTAAGGCAGCATCATTCCAATGACTCATGGGATGGCTTCTGCCGTCTGTAGTGCAGGACAGGGGGAAGGGGGATGTGTGTTTCAATTTTCACAACACTTACACTGGGCAATAACTACTAAAATATTATGTGAACCTAATCCGACATGCCTACAACAATAAGCCTCTACAGTATCAAGTATTACACTGACCTAGTTATGGGACAACTAATGCACTGATCAAGTACATGCAACAACAAAGTACAGCGGTGTAGAAAACCTCTATCAAATTGCTACAATGGCAACAACTAGTACGTATAGAGAAGTACTGCAAAGTCATACTAGAGAATGGTTTTGTACTATTACAAGCATTTCTGATGGTGATACACTATAGAGGACAGCATCCATCCACCTTTACATCACTTTCTCACAAATTCAACTTCCCAAATGTTCACCTTGCATGTATGTGCTAGGTGGTTTGGTGATGCAACATACGTCATTACTCCAAACTAGCACACAAGCCCAAGCCAGAAACCCACTAAGAATATTCTGGCTAGATCACTGAAGTGTAGTAGGATCCAACAAATGCACTTTGTGAAGCTTATAGTAAATCAGTGTTATCATCTTGATCTTCTCTGCCCTATCTAGGCTCAATACTCAGTGATTAACAACCACACATACTGTGTATGCCTTTTAATTAAGATGTGGTACTATTGGTGCAGACAAATTCACATCAGCTTATATTCACAAAAATTTTCATGATGTCATATATACATAACAGTGGGTAGTTATTACGTAGAATTGTAGATATTAAATTTTTCAATGTCTACAGTCACATGAATGCTTTACAATCGACTACCTATTCTGCCAATTACACGGTCCAACTGAGTAGGCTAAATTAAATGAGCATTCAAACACATTTCTCTAAAGTTTGGATCCGCTATGGTACATAAATCCCAACCAGTCAGTATCCTGTGGGACTTTGGCCAAAAAAGCTGAGCACAGAACTCTTCAAAGGCAACACACAGAGAACTGACAGAAGGACATCTGCCTGATGTAAGGCATTTTCTGCCTAAATCAGGATAGTTAGCACGTATGCATTGTAGCTACTATGGTTTAGCACATTGCCATGTGACTTTGGACACACCCCACACTAAGGGGGGTACATGGGAGATAACCCGATCAAGACAGCACTGAACATTCACCTTCAGTGCTCACAACAGACAATGGCTAATAGTACCCTATAGCAAACAGCAAATAGTATCCTGTTGTCAGTACGGTCTGGTCACCTGAGACTGATTCACTGTTACTGAATTAGCTGTTTACATATCATTTATAGGACAGTACCACATGCCCGCAATTGGCATACTTCAATAAATAGCCAGGACACATCTGTTATTCTCACCTCTGTGTGAGAGTAGCGTAACCTGCCAATTATCGACCAGTACCTATTATCGACCGGTAGTATCCTGAAACATGCACGAATAGTTAATAGACTTTTACGGAACTGTAAACAGAGTGAGGGACCTTTGCGCATTGATAGAAGGCTTCCTGAAGACTCTGGTAAACATTAGCCGTCGTCTTTAATTAAGAGAGGGAAATATTTATTTACAAGAAAATCGTAGCAGTGCAAAGAGTAAACGTGTACGCATCTTGTCTGAACGCATTATAACTTGCGAACGGTACCAGCCTTCCTCTCGAAATCTGCTTTACAACGTGGCACACCTTGCTCTGCATTCCTGGTCAATCCTAGATTGCTGAGTTATTGTGAAGCAAAGTTACTAAACGATTTCTGTGTATCAGTCAATAATTGGTATAGGCATTTGTATGTGCGGTCAATAATTGTACGCTTGGTCGATAATTGGTCTATCACCGGGTCCACGGAAATGGCGAGCACTTAGGCAATGAATGTAGTTATAGTTGAAATGGCTGGACAGGACAACCTGTTGTTCAGCTATCTTTCACCGCAAGAATCAAGCTTCTGCAACCTTCGGCGCCCAAGTTACGCTCCAAGGTATGAAAAGTGGTCAATAATTGGCAGCTTACGCTATGCCAATAGCACATAATAATTATAAAAGATGACAAACAAAGTCCTCAACCCTGTCATCCTCAGTAGCTCTATGTCACAAAGCAGCAACTAACAGCTAGTCTGGACTCCAGCTAACATTACAGTCAAGCAAGCAGCACAGTGACTGCTAACGTGACCTGTATTACTGCTGCGCAATAACTGCCTCATGACTTGTGTAAACTGTCCATTAACAATAAACAAATCTCCATCTAGCAGCGAGTCCTGCCCAAGATTACAGTCAAATAAGAAGCACAACCAGTGACTGCTGACATGACCTGTACTAGGACACAATGCTTCATTGAACCACAACTACCTACCTCTCTCCGTGGGTCCAGGATTAGTTTCTATGTCACCACTCAGGAATAGGAGGATCATTATGACAACAAGAAGTGAAGTCCATTTGGTGCACTCTAACAGCTCCAGCAAAGGACTTAACCGACTCCTGTCTGTGCTGTCTCTGCACTTGCTGTTTTGTGTAAGATCACACAAGCCACTGTACAAGTCATCAGCTGTGATAACCTGATTGCCCAAAGACTCTTCTTTGTGTTTCTTTCTTCCTTTACTCTTTAGCATGGACTTCTTTTCCCCACTGTGTGATTGACCTGATGGAGAAGATGCACCTTCCTGACTGGATGATGCTCGCTTCACTCCTCTCCTAATGATGAGTGTCCGCTGGATGCGGGCAACCCACAGTCCTACAGCCACACGCCACTGCTCATTTGAAATAGGCATGACACCTGCACAGAAAGAAAAGTGATAAACTGGATACCCATACAGTTACCCATTCAATACATTACACACAATCTTAGTCACCTGATCAACATCCACATGGGCCAAGTCTATTTGTATTAGCTGTTCATTTGTGTACCTTCCCTTAACTGGCAGACATTAACCACCCCTTACGTACAGGGCACAGGCAGTATATAAGAGTGGGAACAGTACACCAGTGTGGGATCTACTAGTAGCAAATATTGACTAGACAGAAGTCTAGCCGAGACACTTGACACAATCATGACAGGGCTCAGATAGTCCAGGGTGATCACAGGCTTCATTGATTGAGATAGAGCATGAACTCCATCATTTAATAATAGCAATCAATCTCTCAGACTGGCAACATTTTAGAAGGTACTTGTCATGGTGCATCCCTAATCATACACAAATAGTTAGCTTGATAGCTCCCATTTAGTCCCAGCTATCAATGGAACACAATAAGGATGTGACCACAGTGACAAAGGTAGCAAAAAGCAATACATACCTACATGGCAATAGACATGAAGCAAAGAGAAGCAACGTTGATTAAGATACTGACGTCACACCATTTGCCTTTGAAAGCCATCGGAAATAAGTGGGTAGATTGTAAAACACACCATTCTGCTCAGTGTTAACTCAATGGAGTCGATTATAGTCACTACCTAAATGGCTAATTAGCTAGCTATAATATATTAGGTAGCTAGCTACCGCAGTCTCGCACACCGCAAACACACTGGTGACGGGCAGGTAACGAAGAAAGTGAGGATTCACACAATTCAACCACGAGTGGCAAGGATGTCACTACAGCAGAGTGGGACTAGAGTCGGTTCTCTTCAATAACGGGCAATTCACTCTAGGATTGAAGGGTCGATTTACCTACATACATACATACATACATACGTCGGCCTATTACAGCACCGGGGCTACATACAAGAAGCTATAGTGTACACATGTCCAATGAAAGTTGTGCAATATCAGTAAGTTGGTAGTTGCATGGCCTATGTAGCTAGTTGATTCGCTTCCTCCATTCGTCTCTGCCAGCAGCACATCTTGAGATTTCTGCAGCAGTCATATGTCCTCCCAGATCACTAATGATTGTTTTGAGGAATGTCCTTCTGTTTCCCTGCCCCCTTCGCATAGGACCTGAGCCCTGCCAGAATACTAGGTCTGCCACTGGTTGGTACCTGTCTTTGATGCAGCGAGCAGCATGCCCAACAAAATGTAGGCGCCGGTCTCGTATGATGTCATCTGCTCGTGGTAGGTCTCCGTACAGCTCTGCATTAGTGATGCGATCTCTCCAGTGCACATTCAGGGCTTTGCGCAGCAAGTTAGAGTAGGTGCCACAGATTCTCGATGTCAGCTGCTCAGTCAAGGTCCAGGTTTCTGCTCCATAAAGCAGAACACTCTCTACTGTGGCTTTGAATACTCTGATCTTAGTGTTACGGCTGCACCCAGACTTCCACACCCTCCACAATTTGTTTGCTGCTTCGTATGCACATGCACGGCGTACCACAAAGTCCTTGTTTGATGACATAATCCAGCTGCCAAGGTACCTGAAATCAGCTACCTCAGCAATTTCCCCATCACTCACTCTCAGTGTAGGGTGAGTGTCGCCAGAAAAGTCACCTATTCTGATGTACTCAGTCTTCTTCATGTTGATGTGCAAGCCAACAGCAGCCGCATTCTCCTCAACTGCTGTGAGTAGGGTCTGTGCGTTGGCCATGGTGCCAGACAGGAGGGCGATGTCATCTGCGAAGTCCAAATCTGTCACATATTTGGCTGGGTGTCGTCGCGATAGGCGCTTTTGGATCATGAATCCAACACTGTCATCTGGAATAGCAGCTCTGAGGACATAGTCCACAACAATGACAAACAGGTAGGGGGCCAGTGTATCACCTTGTAGGACACCTGCTTCCACCTGAAAGTCTGCACTGCAACCATCTGCAGTCACCACTCGTGCGGCTGTTCCTGAGTACATCGACATTACTGCAGTTACTATCTTGGTGGGGAGACCGTAGTTGTACAGGACTTCTTCCATTCTGGTTCTCGAGATGGAGTCAAATGCTTTTGAAAAGTCAATGAATGTAACCACACACTGGCATTCCTGCCTCACCGTACACTCTTCAATGATTCGCCGTAGGGCTAGGATATGTTGGACAGTAGATCTGCCTACACGAAACCCATTCTGATTGGGTCGCAGCAAGGGTTCAACATGTGGTTGGATACGGTTGAGCAATATCCTGTTGTACAGTTTAGCAGCAAGTGACATGAGTGCAATACCCCGATAGTTTGCACACACTGAGGCATCCCCCTTCTTGAAGATGGGAATGATGCCAGACACCTTCCATTCATCAGGCACCACTCCAGTCTCAAATGCTTGATTCAGTACTGGCAACAGGATCTCGTGTATGCCAGTGAGCTTAAGCAGCTCAGGTGGAATAGAGTCCATGCCACAGGCCTTTCCTGTCTTCAACTGTGAGGCGGCAGTCGCTATTTCATTTAGTGAGATGGAACCCTCATCAATAGGCAGCATACCCTCATGCACTTGCAGCACTGGCAGAGCAACATCTGGTGGTTTAGATGCTAAAAGCTGCATGAAGTGGTCACGCCACAGAGTCAATCTGTCCTGCTGAGAGTCTGCTGCAATGCTACAAACTTGTCTACACTTCCTCCCTGTCATTCGATCAATCACTTTCCATGCAGCACTATGCTTTCCATCCTTGCTAGCCTGCTCCACCTCACTGGCCATACTTGCGTAGAACACCTCCTCTTTGTCTACATACAGTTGTGCTAGAGATTTTGTTGCATCAGCCATCTTTTGCCTTGAGTCATCACTTCTCACCTCCTTGTATGTTCTTTGAGCCTCCGCTACCAGATCACGCGCTGTGATGATGTCAGTGTCTAACCAAGGCTTGGAGCGTACAAATTGTGGTTTGACTGAAAGATGAGTTTCACATGCAGTTTTGGCAGCAGCAACAAATAGCTCATAAGATGGTGTATCCCCAGTGGCAGCACAAACATCGGACTCCACTAACTCAGCAATGGGGGCCTCCTTCAACCTTGCATAATCTAAGGAGGGCACCCTGTTGGTCTTCTTTGGAGTAGCTAACTTCATGGTCACTCTAATTTTCATTAGTCGATGGTCTGATGCTGGAGCAACCACACGGTATAGTTGGCAGTCAAGTACAGAGCTAGCAAACTTACGTCTTGTGAGGGAATGGTCGATTCTGGATTAAAATCCTTGTGGTCCACAATGGGTGTACCACTGTCTGCGAGGTTTATCCTTGGCACACTGGGCAGAGAATAGACCCTGCTCCTCCATAAACTCAGCCATTCGTTATTCATTGTCGGAGGCACTTGAGTGTATTGGGAACTTACAGAAACGGGAGTCTAGTCGTGCATTCATATCACCAAGAACAAAGAGACGGTCTCTCTTAGGTAAGGGATCTAGGGTCTGATGTAGCTGTGAGTAGAAGAGATCTTTAGTAGCCGAGTCAGCTACATTGGTAGGGGCATAGGCACAAACCAGATGAGTCCTAGGAGCTCCTTTAGTGTGGCCAGAAAACTGGAGTCGCATGACTCTATCTGACTTGTATTCTACTCTATCAAGACATTTGAAGGCTATTGGAGACACCATAAACCCTATACCTCCTGAACCACTATCATCCGCAGTGTGAGTAATTAACCTCCATCCGCCTGGTAAATGCAAAACTCTAGTGTAGGAGCTTGGACTACTGCTGTTAGAATGACAAATCCTGTGTTCTTGGATAGCACACACAACAATTCTCTTCTTCTCTAGAAATCCAACTAGCTCTTGCTGTCTCCACTTGGCCTTTAGAGTGCGAACGTTGTAAGTCGCGATGTGGGTGACGATTCTTGGACAAAACACTTTAGGCTTTCTTCCATAACCACTCTCGACCGGCGCTGTTGGAATTGCGCGACGCTCAGGGACGTCACCCACCTGAGCCAGGATCTCCTTCGCTGTGGTACACGTTTGAAGGTGTGCACGCTTCTCGCTCCAGGACCGCGGCCTATTCCAGCTACCAGCTGCCGCCCTCCAGGCTGCCCGGCTGGCCTTTCTTCGTACAACTGCGTCCATCGAGCGCTTCCCTCTGCCACAGTGTCTCCGCTGCCTATACGTAGCCTCCGCAGCTGGTGCCATCAAGGATGCACCGCGCGGTTCGCCAATAGCCAGGGGAAATTCAGGAGATACTTACTTGGGGAGGGCAGCCATTTTTCCGCCCCGCCCCCCCCCCCCCTATTTACCTAGCTAGCTAGCTAGCTATGTACAGTATTAACGAAATACTCACCTCAGTGATCGTGATCTGTGCACAGTTGGCAATTCTAAGAAGAACTTAAATTGGGATTTCTTGCCGTCTCTTAACGTGGCTACACAGATTCCACTCAGTACCTGAAACTCTCCAACTCGTGATAGGAAGGGGATATCCCAAGATGGCGACTATGACGTCATGCACCAGTTGCAACAAATGTACGTGCACGTATTTTGGCATTGTACGATGCTACATACAGGCCATACTGCTGATGCCAGCATGGATATTCGCCGACTTTAGGTAGTCTTATTTCCCGTTGCTAGATGCTTGCTAGGTTCATTATGCGCTCATAAATGTTCTAAACCACTTCTAGCTAGCTAGAGGTGTGAGGATGTAGACATAGCTGTTGGTAGTTAGTAATCAGTTTGAAAAGTCAAAATTCAATCTAGCAACTGGTAACATAAATCAATTCTAACGTACACCTACAGGAGATGTTATAGCTAACTAATACTTTAGGTAGCTATAGTTATGTCATCTTTCTTTCCATGCAGGGTTTCGTACACAATATGTCACCCTCAATTACAACCAGCTACATGGCCCCTGCAGGTGATGAATGCATGACCAAGCTAGAACACGTATGAACAGGGATGTGTAATGATTTGCACATGTCCCTCCAACAGTTTGACCATGACGTGAAAGACTAGATTGGTAATAATTACAGTGGAACCCCATCTTGTTTTACCATATGGGCATATAAGCCATACCTCTGAAATGCAGACACCCCTATAATCAAGGCACTTCTTTTGTTCTGAAGGGTGTCCGCATTATAGGGGTTCCGCTGTATCAGCTGCTTGGAGGGATGCAATAAGGAAACAATAATAGTACGCACTAGCAATACACATTTTATTAGTCACTATAACTCAATGCATGCGCGCATTTTTTAAGTTGGTCGTCGTGGGATGCATATCTGCATGCCTCGTCCTCGGCAAGGGAAGGTCTTCACGCTTGGCGAGAATATTAATGCTGGATTAGTGTACGTACGTCGATTTCGAGCAAGACCTGGTTGCCGTAAATAACGTGCATAGCTTTTTACGCGTACGTGACTTGTTGGTATAGGTATAGTTCGTATAGGTTGCGCCCGACGGCCACCGTGTATATTCGCAGTCTTCGTTTGAGCTTCAGAGAAGGAATATAGCCTTCAAACTTGGCCACAAGATAGAGACTGTACCAAAGATATGAATGATGCCATACTCAGTTTTTCGGTGAAATAACACCACATGTCTGTTTTGTCCCATAGCTCTTGTTTACATTTTGTTTACATTTTGCGCAAAACCGCTCAGATATAGTTAGAGATCACTAGCTAATTCTACTCCATGCAGAATCCTTCATGCAATAAGCTTAGGTATACAGTTATAACAGCATCAATCTATTCTGCGCAGCTGTCTGGCATAGCCAGCTCTTCTCAGCTGTATAATTCTGTTCAATATATCTCGGTCCATATATAGTGCACAGCTGTGCACACAACAGCAGAAATGGAGCTCAAGGAAAGTACGTGTTGCATGGGACATTAGCTAGCTATATTTATTATAAAGACTTAGTCTATATTATCTGTATTATAGAGATACTATATGTGATATGGTACCGGGTATATTAATTGTGCTATGACATTGTGTTATATAATTGACCGAGACATTACGTGACAACTCCACACCTCAAACCAGCAGTTCCACTCTCATGGCCTCCAATAAGGTACTTCATTGCTTACACAAACATATGCACAGAAATTATGATTTGACATAAAATTTACAGACTAGTACAAGTACTCAAAACGGGATATCTCCAAGTGAGCCCAATGACTGGAAGGATTTAAGGACCCTCTGGGTCATCCACATGGAAGCACATCATGCAGATTGGACAGAACATGACTTGCATGCACAGGCATGGAGTAGGCTAAAGCAATCATATATTTGTTGCAAAGATCAAGCTGTATGGACTGCCAGTTGCCATGGCAACACACTACTGTGCTGCAGAATAGTATGGAGCCACACCAGAGGTTGGTGGGGCTGGCCGAGTCCGTTGTGGTGGGATTGAGGAGATATATAGCTAATGCTGTGGAGGGTGCACGTGTGTACTGTGGTGTGGTCCCATGGTGCCACATATGTGTGGCTCCATATTATTCTGCAGCACAGTAGTGCATGCACACAATATAGCCTTTTCCATTGCAAATAGTGATATGCTATACACATCATGAGTACCTGCATGTAATCAGAGTTTTCCATTCCATTCCAGCATTACATGACTGCTCCACACCTCAAACCAGCAGTTCCACTCTCATGGCCTCCGATAAGGTACTTCATTGCTTACACAAATATATCCACAAGAACACAATGATTGTGGCAAATAAAATTTACTGTCCCAAATTATAGACAATAGAGCAAAGTGTGTACTGGTGGGACACAGTGTTTCAAGCATCGGTTGAGATAAAATAAGAACTGATTAGGACAAAGGTGAAGTGAGTCATAAAGCACTTTGCTACACACAGACTATGTGCCTTCTGTTCAGTTCCAACCAGGTCACTGCCCTCTTTAGTCTGTGGAGGAGCAGGTCACACTGCTCAAAGAAGATCTGGAAGAGGAGGAGGAGGAGGAGGTGTGTACTGACTGGTCTACTGACTGGGATCCAGAGCTCCAGGCCTCACAGCTGTAGGGACTCGCTTGGAACACATGACATGCAAATGAAATGCAAAATGTTTGGAGGAAGCAGTTCACATGAGGAGGAGGCAAAGGATGAGATGCTCCTCCTGTAATGCTAGAGAGAAGAGTGTGATCAACCCTCCTGGAAGCCGTGTGCACCTCCTTGGATACATGCAGGGATGGTACTGTGTCGTCATTGGTGGTACAGCTTAGGCCTCTCACCTGGCTATGTGGGCGGGGCAGTGGCTGGGCAGGGGATGAAGCAGAAGATGGGACAGGGGGTGGGGCAGGGGGTGTAGTAGGGGGTGGGGGAGGAGTAGTGATCCTGAAGGACATGGTCCCAGGAGCAGTTGCAGATAAATGGAAGTGTATCACTGTGAAAGGAGAAGGAAGATGACATAAAAATCTACAGATTAGTACGAGTACTCAAAAAGGGATGTCTGAAAATGAGTCCAATGAAGCTGTATGCTTGTGAGAGGAGCTCGAGAGGGATAGCTGTTTGCAGAGCTGGTAATACATGACTGTACAGTACACATGTTAGCATAATCATACAGTTTACTATAGCATGAGGAGGTCATTTTGTTGAGGTGCATTCAGTTGGCAATGTGTCAAGAAGCTAAGGGGAAAGATACCAGTTCACTTGGGCAGAGCCATGCATGTCCAATTTGTCACGCTCATACATAAAGTAACTGTGGCAGCGAATTGTACTCAACATTTGGTATAGCATGCTACAATGCACTGGGGTGGGTTGGAAGGGAGGAGAGGGTGGGGGTGAGCCCCTTCTATAGGAGGATGGTTGGATGGACCCTCATTGACTCTCACTGAACTACACATGGCACTGAATATGTACAACTCACTGCATGCCCGAGGTAGTTGGTAGTATTACATGGACTACTTCACCACTTGCCCCGCCCTGGCCCCACCCACCTGGAGGTGCCTGTGGCCACTGCCATGGTAGGACCATCAGGGTGGGCTGCATCATGATGAGGTAGTTCATCATAGCTGTATAGTGTGCAAGGTCACATGGAGAGAGGGTGCACACAGAGGTCAGTGGAGGGACTCACTGCATCCATCATGCAGACATGACATCACACAGGGGATGAACAAGACAACACACATGGCACTGAATATGTACAACTCACTGCATGCCCAAGGTAGTTGGTAGTATCACAAACACTTACATGACTATGATATAATACTTCATGAGCCACAGACTAGTACACACAGCACATGGTCAGTCCATAGGGAGTTAGCAATTCCCTATGGACTAGCCACATCATCCGCTGCTGTCCACTGTAGAGTGCTATGAACAGCACAAGGAATAGCTCAAGGAATTAAACTAAGAGAGTTCCCACTGTCCCATCAGTGCTATGTGGTTGGTCATAGTCAATGTGTGTGCAAGCACAGACCACCATGTTACTGACACTCGGCAAGTCAGCATCATGTAATTAAGCTGTCCACAAACTGCCATACCTTGTGTGTCTTGGAGGTGGAGTGTAGGGTAGTTCTACAGAGTGGGGATCACTCCTTGGTTGGGTCCACTACTAGAGGACTGAGACAAGGTGAGTAAAGGGAAGGGGAGAGTGAGGTAAAGGAGGAGGAAACTCAAGGAAGTGACTGGGGAGTGGAGAGGGAGAGGAGAGGGAAGATAGAGGAAGGAATACATACATGTACATGTACATAAGTGAGATGAAATGCAACAGAAGTGAATGAACAGGCTTCACTGCCTTGGCCCATTAAGTATTGCAGTGAGTGACAGGCTCCATCTGGGCAGGTTGCACTGTATCTGTGCACTGTGTAACAACAGGTCAATGAGCACCATTCTACCCTGGGTTGGTCTAGCGGGATAGCCTGCTAGCCGGAGCACAAGTAATGGAGCATGCAGTGAGTGAGGTGTGCACACTCTGCAGTGGACTACCTGACTGATGCTGGGGGAGTGGTCCGGGGAAGAGGAGGTGGGGGCAGAGGTAGAAGGGCAATCCATATTGTACAGGGAGAAGTACTGCAGGCAATGGTGTGTGTGTGTGTGCTTACACCTCCTGGTGATTGGGAGTGGGAGAGAGAGAGGGGGAGAGTGTTCAATACTAGCATTAATGACAGAGTTGAGTGGATGCCACAAGGAGACAAGAGGGTTGTCTAGAAGGTGGTCTGGTCATAATCAGACTTGGTACAAAGTGTGGACTACGGATTCACATGAGGTGTGTGTGTGTGTGTGTGTGTACATGTGCATGTTGGAAGGGTACAATGACATTGGTATTAGTAGTCCACTGAGGTGTGGCCTCCTATTTCATGAGTGTCCTTCAGACATGTAGTTGGTGTGAGGAGTGGGTAGGTAGGTAGGTGGTGAGGTGTGGCCTTCTCGTTGCTATAGCAACTATAACAACCAGTTGCCATAACAACACACACAGCTGTTAGTTTCTGCTGTTGACTCTGTTGAGGGATGGGGCGACATTGGATGTGGGTGGGGCTACATTGGATGTGGGTGGGGCTACATTGGATGTGGGTGGGGCTACATTGGATGTGGGTGAGGCTACATTGGATGTGGGTGAGGCTACATTGGATGTGGGTGGGGCTACATTGGATGTGGGTGGGGCTACATTGGATGTGGGTGGGGCTACATTGAATGTGGGTGGGGCTACATTGGATGTGGGTGGGGCTACATTGAATGTGGGTGGGGCTACATTGGATGTGGGTGAGGCTACATCAGTGGTGGGAAAGGCTGCTGAGGGAAGGTGCACATAGGAGTGAGAGGAGTGGTCCTGTGGTGTCTGAAGTGCTGAGAGAATCGAAGACAGTACAGTACATGGACATGTGTGTGTGTACATATGTTTAGTGTGCACGTGTGTGTGTGTGTGTGTGTGTGTGTGTGTAGTGTGTGCATGTGTGGTGTGTGTGTGTGTGTGTGTGTGTATGTGTGTGCGTGTGTGTGCGTGCGTGTGTGTGCACGTGCGTGTTCACTCAAGCAGGAGCAGCATACTTATATATGTGTGTGCATCCATTTACAAATCTCAGATTAGGAGTTGTCTCTCCCCTTCTTTGCCAAAAAAGGAGTACCTTCTGTAGCACACCGTTTGGCTTTTTGCTGCCTGCATGCAGGGGGGGGGGAACATACAGCAAACATGACACATGACACAATGGTGGCAGGCCTGGGTAGGTCCTGGATGACAGAGCCTCCCACCACTCTCTTGTGCATAGAAGATGGCACTCCCCATTACAGCATACAGCACTCTACACATGTAGAGCATTATACTAGAACATTCTGAAATTTACCATTAAAATGTAGCTATTGTCCACTGACAGCTGAAATGAAACTTAACACAGTAGATTACTATGTACAGTACATTTTGTTCAACAAATTATGTGAATTTTCTGAAAACTGATCATCACCACGGCAGACCATCCATTGATGAGTAAATATGTCAATCACATCCAAGTACAGAGGGCTCATGGTTAGACAAACTGCTCCACTACTGCCTGTCCAGTCTATAGTAGTTGTACCCATGCAGTTCACTATATCAACACAACATGTGCCACAACAGTGAGAACACCTGTTGGTCAGTTTGAAGAAGCTCATACTGTAAACACATCATTTCCAATAAACAACATTTTGTTGCTATACAAATGACTGTCCTGTAGTGTTGTATGTGTAACTGGTTGGTGTGTTAGAGACAGTGTCACTGAAGCAATGTCCACAAAGACATGCACTTTGCTTCAGTGGTGCCCTCAGTAGTTCAAAGCCTCAACACATATGCCCAACCACTGCACTGCACCTTGTAAGGGAGGGTCCACTGCAGACAATTGGCTCCTCTCTGACTGGCAGGGGGTCTGTCTCACAGAGGAGTCATGTAGTGACGTGAGGTGGGGAGGTGTCGGGTGTGCCATTGCCTGCTGCGCTACACCCACCTCAGGAGTGGTGGGCTGCTGTGCCGTCTGCTCCATCTGCCTCAACTGCTGCACCTGAGTGCCCTGCAGTGCAGTCTGGTAGGCCCGGTACTGCTCCAAGGTCATCATGGTAGAAGGGTGAAGACCCAGCATGGCTCCCTGCAGCATCATGCCATACCATTGGTTGAACAACATCTGCTGTGGCTGAAGTAGGTTGGCATATTGTACTTGTGTATGTGCCTGTGCCAAAGAAGGGGCTGATGGCACACCCTGTGGCCATGGCATGCCAGTCACTGGACAATCAATTCTGTAGGAGCTGCAGTAGGGACTGGGATTGGAGGGGGAGGAGCCAGTAGGCCCCGCCTCATTGGTAGACATCTGCTGCTGCTGTTGATACTGTGTGGCTGCTAACTGCTGCATTTGATGCTGTCCCCACACCACCTCGGGATGGTGCATGCTGTGGTGTCCTAGTCTGCCTTGACTGTGCATCTCAGGAGCAACAGTAGCACGAGTAGTGGTGTAAACAGTTGGCAGTGCTTGACTGGTCATCGCCATGGAGAAGACAGGTTGGGATAGGAGTGAGTGTTGGGCAAACAAGATGGCTGGAAATGTTGTTGACAACTGTCCAGTGCTTAGGTGGGCAGCAGTGGGTGTGGTTGGGACTAGACTGGTGCCCTGTTTAATACAAGGCAGTAGAAAGAGAGGTACATAAAGCTGTGCACATCCATTTAGCTTAACTGACACTATTAAAGCATCAGGAACTGATACAAACAACCAAGTCACACTAAATGAATTAATGAATGAGGAATTGACGAGTGAAGAGTGTGGAATAATGTTTGAGATACAACTAAACCAGCCATGCACTCTGACCCAATCTGACACATGTCAGCTGTTGAATGTGTGCCACCTTACAAGGAGAACTACTGCTGTTAGAGAAGAAGAATAAGAAGACAAAACACAGAAAGTGTCGAGGTCGTTTTCTGTGGGAGCACACACGTTCTCTTGGAAGTAAGGTTGGTCCAGTGTAATGTACAATCGACACTTCCTCATGGGTAGCCTTTATTACCAGTTTTCAACCCTATACGGTAGTAGTGCTACTTTTTTCTTGTTTTACAGCAAGCAAACAACCACCATCCTACATAGACTGCACGGTACTGATATTCATTGCGCAAGGACTGGCTACAGTGCATAGGCTGAAAGTAGGACAGAGGACTACTGTAAATCTTCTAAAATTCATAAACATTTTAGACTTTTCATTTCAACTTTTCGAAGTTTTGGAGGAAATATATTCTTTGTCGTTTGCTTCTTGCAATAATTATGGTCTCTTGCAAAATTGGAGGTGTTCTCTGCTGCCATTTTTTTGGAAACGCTCCATGAGTAAATGGGCACCACTGGCTTTTTCTACGGTATCGGGCGTTATAGCACCTACAGAGCAACCAGGTACAAACACATGCACTGGAATAGGATATGGTGTAGCGGCAAATACACGTACATGAAACAACACCCAACACAGCATACAGTACATACTCAATACAGATATATTCTTGTACACAACATACAGGTGCACAGTACTGATACAATCATCAATCAATCAATCAATCAATCAACCAGTCAATCAATGGACAGTTTCTCCTATGCAAGAGGTTGTCCTTAATACCATAGTACTGTTATATTCCTTAATTTAACAATACACCAATCATGCAGTGTATTCATGGACTAATAAGTCAAAGGATAAATACGAACAAAATACTAATGAATGAATGCAGTTACTGTGAGCTGCACAGCAGAGATGACAGGGATATACTGGATACCTCTTGCATGCTGTAATTGAGTGAACAGTTGTTAGTATGCTGTGCAACTTAGAGGAAAACTGTTTATGCTAGGAGGAAGACTGGGTCAGTCCGCAAGTGAGCACACGACACATATATACCAGTGGAGGCAGTATGGGGTACTGGTCTACATCAGACTGGAAACATACAGGAATTTATCACTAGGGATAATAACACACCACAATAAACTATATGAATTTCCATAGCAATAGCATACTAGATACGTAACTGGGGTGCCACATTAACTGTACGGCACATTGAATACATCCCTTCATATTCACCTGTCTCAACTGGTCCAGGGTTGAGCTCCACGTCCCCACTCTGAATGAGGAGGAGTCGGGGAAGCATTGCACAGGCTAACATGAGCAGGTAAAGAAGTGGAAGGAGCCCTGTCTTCACCGCATGCGTGTTGGGCCTGGAGGACGAGGGAGGAGCTGTCATCTTCGCTCCTCCTCCTTTCAACAGCCACCTCATTCGACTGCAGTTGAACAGCCCAACAGACACGCACCACTGCTGGGCAGAGATGGGCATACGGCCTGAACTGGAGGATCTATGACAGATTGAGGGAAGGCAGATCATAATTATACACTACACATACATAGTAAAAATATACCATTTTGCTATTGACTTGCAATGATATTAACACCATTAATCACACGCGTACAAAACCCCTCGTCAATAGTTAAACGTCAGATGAAGGAAACAGACATGGACTCACACTCTGACTAGCTCAAAGAAATGGGAAGCAGTAGAGAAATCGACAAGGCCAACGTTTGCTGAAGTGGACTTGGATATTGTCTACACAACGGCAAACGCACTGGTGACGCAGGTCACGAAATAAGTGAGAAATCACACAATTCAACCACGAGTGGTAGGGATGTCACTAGAGTGGAGTGGGACTAGAGTCGGTACTCTTCAATAACGGGCAGTTCACTCTAGGATTGAAGGGTCGATTTACCTGGCTAGCTAGCTAGCTATGTACGGTATTAACGAAATACTCACCTCAGTGATCGTGATCTATGCCCAGTTGGCAGTTCCACGAAGGACTTAATTTGGTCTTCTTGTAATTGCCGTTTCACAACATGGCTAGCACAGATTTCGCTCAGTCTGAAACCAACGTAAGGGGATCTCCCAAGATGGCGGCTATATGACGTCTGCACCAGTTTTTCTGCACATAATTATAAATACCTTGCACATACTCTCATTTATTGCTATACAACTGGTGCCAGCATATATAGATTATATACATTCGCCGACTTTATGCAGTCTTAATAAGATAGTTAGTACCATAATAGCTACGTCGCTATAATAGCTAAAAGGCATGTAGCTAGCTATAGCTGTTATTTCATGGGTCTTTCCATGGTTCATCATGGTGTTGAGTTACTGTTGCTTGTTTCTATGCTTTTTCTGCTGGCCATTCCTAAAACCCTTTTGATTCTTAAGGAATTCTTATACACTTGTTATGTTGTGCTATGACATTGCGTATGTATGACTTGTGCTATTGGCCGATTGAGACATTGCATGACAGTTCCATACCTCAAACCAGCAGTACCACTAACATTGCCTCTGATAAGGTACTTTCATTTCTTCACAGCCATACATATCCACAATAATACAATGGGCGCGCAACAAGATGGCGGTCGCCAATGGATTGTTGGCCTATCTCAAAGCTTTTCGCCAACGCGCTGACTATGAGTCAATGCGGAACCAGATCCTGAGTAAGTATGATGGTAGCTCAATTCGGGCTGCAAAGGACATTCTGTGGAGAGATTGTAGCACTGATCTGGCGAGATTACAGCTGGAGAAGAAAGTAAGGCGAAGCTCGTCCACGCGCTCTCAGGAACTGGCTGACCTTGATGATATCATCGAGGCTTTTGATGCGCTAGACAGCGATGCTAGTCTACCGGAGGTCGTTTGTTCTGCGGAGGACCTCCTCCAGATGCCACAGCTTCTCCCACTGCGTGGCACTGAGCAAGTGGCTGAGGATATTCGCGCCTTACGCGCAGATGTCTGCTCTCGTCTCGAGGGTATTGACAAGCGTCTTCAACTCCCCTTCCCTGCTCCCTCTGTGTCTGAGAATGGGCCCAATACAAATTCGCGTAGTAATTCGGCCCCAAGGCAAGCTCCTGACACCTACGATCGCAGAAGCAATGTTATTCTCTTTGGCATTCCTGAAGACAAAGATCTTTCAGTTGTCTCGGATGTTCTGCAGGCTGTCGCTGGTAGCCACATTGCTGTCAAGGACACATTCAGACTGGGCAAACAGTTAAAGAGACCCCAGCAGACAGGAAAACAACAGTCCAACAAGGTCTCTGAAAAGAACCGCTCAGCGCCAAGCACTCATTCTTCGTGCACATCTGAACCATCCCAACCCAGACCTATTCTCATCAAGCTCAACTGTCCGTGGGACAGGCGACTTATCCTCGCTGGCAAAAAGCGGCTGTCGAGCATCAATGGAATGGAAAGGTATTTTTTGCAGCCAGACCTTTCAATAGATGAACGCAAAAAACGCAGAGACGCATATTTGGCACGGAAAACACCAGCTAGTAGCCCTTTGTCCGATTCGCAATGACTGATGACTGTGCGATGTTTGTACAAAAGAAACTCTCAATAGTGTCATTTAACTGCCATGGATATAATAACGGTCTCTCATACCTACCTGTTCTTCTTGATTCTTCCGATATTGTCCTGTTACAAGAACACTGGCTCTCAGATTCTGAGCTTGATAAACTCTGTTTTGATGGTTTTGTCACTCATGCTATATCTGGTTTTGACAACTCTGTACTGCAACATGGGCGTCCTTCTGGAGGCTGCGCTATTCTTTATCGTCAATGCTTAATTAACTCTATTAAGCAAGTTAAAACGTCATCTTACCGATATTGTGCTATCAAGATTGGCCTCCGCAATTGCAACTGTCTTTTAGTAAATGTCTACCTGCCAACTGACTATCGCTCTGATGCTGCCAATGAACAACTCAAAGACACACTTGGGGAACTGTGTGGTCTTATCTCTACAGTATCACATGATGTTCTAGTGATTGCTGGAGACTGGAACATGGACACTCGGCGACCATGCAGCTTTACGGACATTGTACAATCTTTTCTTACGGAGTTGGACCTCTCTCTTGCAGATCTGAATTATGCAAATGAGGTTAGTTTTACATATATGGGTCATAATGGGTCCAAATCATGGATTGATCATGTAGCTGTCTCTAGCTGTTTTCTCCCATTAGTCAGCAATGTTCATGCAATCAAGGATGGCAGGAATTTATCTGATCATAATCCTTTAGTCTTCTATCTGGACTTGCCATGCACTGTAGCTGACCATACATCTTCTACAGTCCCTGAACCAACCACGAGGGCCTGGTACAGAGCCACTATTGATCACATTGACAAGTACCAGACTACAGTTGAGCACATGCTTGAGTCTCTGAACATGATGTTGGATGATGCCATTATCACCTGTTGTGACCCAGCCTGCACAGCTCATCAACAACAGCTTGAGCAGGTGTGTGATCAGCTTGTTAAGTGCCTTAAAGTTGCTGGGAACTGCTCAATCCCAGGCAAAGGCCCTGGCAAACGACCTCGCATTGCTGGGTGGTCACAGTTTGTCAAACCTGAACTACAGGCTAGCCAGTGGTGGCATAAGCTGTGGCTTGAGGCCGGTTCCCCTTCTGCTGGTGTTCTGTTTCAGCTTAAAAAGCATTACCACCGCAGATACAAATACGCTGTACGACGTGTCAGGAGAAGACAAGATCAGATCAAACGTACAAAATTGGCTGAGTCGTTGCTCAAAGATCCCAATCGTGGTTTCTGGTCTGAAGTGCATCGACACTTTGGTAACAGCAAAGCTACTCCATCTCCAGTTGTTGATAGTGTTACTGGGTCTGACAATATTGCCAATCTGTTTGCCAATAGTTTTAAACAACTGTACAACTCCACAGACTCTTCCGCCGCTGAGGAACTGCTGGATAATCTTAATTCAGCTCTAACTTCAGCAGAGATTGAGCACATTTCTATATCACCTGATACAATCCATGAGGCCATTGGGAAGCTTAGGCATGGTAAGATTGGTGGTGACACATTGGCTTCAGACCATATTCTGAACGCACCTGCCTCATTACATCAGTTTCTGGCTCGTCTGTTTACAACACTACTGAGACATGGCTTCATGCCAACTGCACTGCGAGATGCCACCATTCAGCCTATTCCAAAGGGCTCTAAAGATCCTTCCCACTCTGCAAACTATCGTGGAATAGCCCTTGCTTCCTCCCTAAGCAAAGTCCTAGAGTGGTCCATTCTGATTACCTGGAATGAATTCTTTATCACGAGTGATTTACAATTTGGCTTCAAATCTGGCTTTTCTACTACCCTTTGTACTGGTGTCATGAAATCTGTTATCAATCGCTACTTGAATAAAGGTTCTAAAGTGTATGCTTGCTTGATTGATGCCTCAAAAGCCTTTGACACAGTTGACCACGGCATCCTGTTTTCGAAATTGCTTGAAAGAAGAATGCCCAAGCCTATTGTACGTCTGTTATTGCAGTGGTACAAGTCTCAGAAATTGTGTGTTCGATGGTTGGGTAAATCCTCTGACCACTTTGAGGTCTCCAATGGGGTTCGCCAAGGCGGTGTCCTTAGCCCAATATTGTTCACAATTTATCTTGATGGCCTGCTAGATTCACTTCGTACTAGTGGTCGTGGCTGTTACTGGGAGGATCACTTCTCCGGGGCTTTTTGCTATGCCGATGATCTAACCATTCTTGCTCCATCCCCAGATGCCCTTAGAAAGATGCTTGCCCTATGTGAACAATATGCTCAGGCTCATGGGATTCAATTCAATGCTGATAAGACTCAACTTATATGTTTTAGACGTACTGCAGGTTCTGATCATACCCGCTTCTCACTCTGTGGCCACTGCCTGCCTATGGTTGATTCAGTCGTTCACCTTGGGAATACTTTGCAGTATGACTTGTCTGATAAGCTGGATATTCATTTAAAATCAATGGCATTTATCCGCCAGGCTAACTCTGTCCTGTTTCGATTCAAGGGGTGTAATCCGGAGACAAAGATGAAACTATTCAATGCATACTGTCTTTCACTGTATGGGTGCGCATTGTGGAGGCTCGATGCCCCAGACATCCGATCTCTTCATGTGTCGTTTAACAATGTTATCAGACGAATTTGGAATCTCCCACACAATTGCCATACGTCTATTGCCCATGCTGTTGGATTTACTAAAAGCATTTACAACATCATTTATTTCAGATTTATCAGACTACTTTCCACTGCATTATCTCACTCATCTAGTTTCATTCGTTCTGTTTTTCATGAAAGTTCTTTAGTATGTAATTCAGGTTTTATAGGGTACAACTGTATGTTTGGTCCTTCTCATTGTAAATCTTATTCCACCGATCATGTTGCTGTGGGTCATCTAATTAGAGAGATCCGAGATACTCACTCTGTAATTCCCCATTTTGCTCAGTCAGAATTAGACTTTATTGTATCCTCAGCCTCCACCATGTAACTTAACTTGTGCTGTGTCTGCTCTTTTGCACCTTCACTGGTGTGTTTTTCAATAATAATAATAATAATATAAATTGAGGCAAATGAATTAATTTTAATGTCCTAAACTGCAGGCACTGCATGACTTTGTGTGGAGCGATGGGAGATAGTGTTTCAAGCATCAGTTGAGATAAAACAAGAACTAATTAGGACAAAAGGTGACGCGAGTCATAAAGCACTTCCCTACACACAGACTATGTGCCTTCTGTTCAGTCCCAACCAGGACACTGCCCTCTTCAGTCTGTGGAGGAGCAGGTCACTAGTACTGCTCAAAGGAGATCTGGAGGAGGAGGAGGAGGTGTATACTGAGTGTTCTATTGACTGGGTCCAGAGCTCCAGGCCTCACTGCTATAGGGACTCACTTGGAACACATGACATGTAAATGTTTGGAGGGAGCAGTTCACATGAGGAGGAGGCAAAGGATGAGGTGCTCCTCCTGTAATGCTAGAGAGAAGAGTGTGATCGACCCTCCTGGAAGCGGTGTACACCTCCTTGGATACACGCAGGGATGGTACTGTGTTGTCATTGGTGGTACAGCTTAGGCCTCTCACCTGGCTATGTGGGCGTGGCAGTGGCTGGGCAGGGGATGAAGCAGAAGGTAGGACAGAGGGTGGGGCAGGGGGTGTAGTAGGGGGTGGGGGAGGAGTAGTGATCCTGAAGGACATGGAACAGTAGCAGACAAAAGGAGGTACGTCCTTCTGAAAGGAGAGGGAAGATGACATTAAATTTACAGACTAGTACAAGTACTCAAAATGGGACATCTCCAAGTGAGCCCAATGACTGGAAGGATTTAAGGACCCTCTGGGTCATCCACATGGAAGCACATCATGCAGATTTGACAGAACATGACTTGCGTGCACAGGCATGGAGTAGGTTGAGGCAATTATATATTTGTTGCAAAGATCAAGCTGTATGGACTACCAGTTGCCATGGCAACACACTACTGTGCTGCAGAATAATATGGATCCACACTAGAGGTTGGTGGTGCTGGCCGAGTCCGTTGTGGTGGGATTGAGGAGATATATAGCTGATGCTGTGGAGGGTGCACGTGTGTACTGTGGTGTGGTCCCATGGTGTATGTCACTCTGCATGAGGTGTTGGCAGCAGTACATGGGGAAGAATATAGCAATCAAAGTGGAGCACATGAATGGACAGTGTGTGCATGCAATATGGCCTTTTCCAGTGCAAATAGCATGTGATACGTATGCTATGTAAACATCAAAGTGTGCACTGAACTATAGCTAACTTCTACGATGATCATATGAGTGCCTGCGATATCGAAGATTCCCATTCTTAACTATATTCTTTCTGTATTGATGTAAGATGAATCATATCAGTGGGCCAAGTGGCGTGATCTGATTCATTTTCAACTTGTAGACGCTATAATATAAGTTTGTTGTATATTATTCATGATCTCAAAAGCATACAATCATAGCAGTCTATTATGGTGGCAATTAAATAGAAGGTCAATGGCATCCACTGGCCTTTTGGGCAATTAAAGATCATGCACAGCTGTACTTGTTTGGAAACCAGCTGAGCCTTAGGACATGGCAAGGATATAATATTAACCTTGAATGGGTTATAGACTTTAATTGGCATAAATTATAATAATGTTATAATTATGCAAAAGAACACAATGTCATTTTGCAATTGGCAAGCACACACTTGCACACGTGTCATGTTCAGCTATGAGGGAAGAAGCTTATGTTTGCATGTGGTCTCAAGTTCCTGTGTGTATCCAAATCGATAATGCATAATGAAGAAGCCATGCAGGCTGCATGCATTAGTATAGACGAGAGGGGATCGGTGTAGCCGTTTGCAATAATTGTCTATATATACCACTCAAGCAGATAACCAGCAGCCATGCAATATGTTCACCACACACACCTACAAATGCCACACAACACAGATGTGGTGTATGATGTCCCTACAGCTATGTATAGCTATATATATATATATTGGCTTGCTAGTCTGACGTAGCCCAGACCTGGCCATGCACTTCCAGCCATTTCACATTGTGCAAAGGGTCCTTTGCGCAATATACGAATAATGGCTGGAAGTGGGTCTGGGCTACGTCAGATTATATACTGGCTAGCAGGAAAGTGGCACATGCAATGCAATGCTCACTCACATACACCTACACACTAGCCACTCTACACACTGCAAGATGTAGTGTACAATTACCACGTTATAGCTAATACAAGGAAACATCACTGGTGTCACCTTTTTGGGTGCAATGTTAGTGGTAAAGTACTGACCTTAAAGTAACCCTAATCACACATTTCCCAACAATTAGTCCTGCAAGACTGCTAAAAAGGTAATGGTAAAATAAAATGTCAGCACAGAGTATTGCCCTATTAGGTCCAGCTAAGTCCGGTGTATGGTATCGGGCAAGAAGTTCTCCTTTACAGAGCAATCTTGTCGTTTAGTTCTCCTGCACTGAGGCAGCCCAGGTCTTGTGATCCATGATGGCTGTATTACAAGCAGACTGTATGGAGAGGTTGACACAGACCACACACGCATGTGCACACACACACACACACACGCTACCAGTGATATGCACAGTTGCACAAACACCATGATCGCAGACATGCACACACAAACAATTTCCCATCCCTCCAAGAATACCCATGACCTCAGCTTGTTATTACTACTAACAGAAAAGATGTTCTACAAACACAACACTGTTATTATTGTACTACCTCCACACACATCCTCTCTCCTTTTGTAAGCAACACTTGTGAGAATTAGTCTGGAGGGCACTTTGTGTGTATACATGTGTTGCACACACTTCTGCACATAACACAGTGACATTAGTTGGGATGTTATGTATATTGGTGCTACACACACACACACACACACACACACACACACACACACACACACACACACACACACACACACACACACACACACACACACACACACACACACACACACACACACACACACACACACACACACACACACACGGGGCAAAACATCTCCTTATTATAAGACAACAGTACAAAAATAAGGAAATGGAGTCATCGGAATAACAGTTATTGTCTACATGTTAAGGGACACATGGCACAAATTAAAACTGTTAAATGACTCTTGGTTGGGGTTTTAGTAGTGGCAAGAGTGTATGCATATGGGGATCATGTGTATGCATATGGAGGTTGTGTGTATGCATATGGAGGTTGTGTACGTGTATATGGAGGTTGTGTGTATGCATATGGAGGTTGTGTACGTGTATATGGAGGTTGTGTGTATGCATATGAGGCGTGGGTTGTCTGTATGCATATGGACGGTGTATGCATGTGTATGCATATGGAATAATGAGTAGTGTGTGTCTGTGTGCATGTGACAGTGTCAACTGGTGAGACAAAGCTTCTTGATCTTGAGGTGCTGCTCCATGGTTGTGTGTCACTGACAGATCCACTGTGCTGCTGTTGCTGGGACTTTTGACACACACACACACACACACACACACACACACACACACACACACACACACACACACACACACACACACACACACACACACACACACACACACACACACACACACACACTATTGTGGGCTATCCATAACATTTAGCACACTCAGTATATAATTCATAATAACCTTGCCGTGTGTTGTCTCCCTTCCTTTCCTTTGATGATGGAGGTCCACCAACAGAGGGACCTGATCCATCAGGGTCTGCAGACAGTGCCAATATAAATAATGCAAAACTGCACACAATTCACAAACATTTAAAACCATTACAGCACACAGCACTCTACACATGCAGAGCATTGTACTAAAACATTCTGAATGTTACCATTAAAATGAAGCTATTGTCCACTGACAGCAGATGAAACTTAGCACAGTAGATTACTATGTACAGTACATTTTGTTTAACAAACTATTATTATGTGAACTTTCTGGAGACTGGGTATCACCACGGCAGACCATGCATTGATGAGGAAATATGTCAGTCACATCCAAGTACAGAGGGCTCATGGTTAGACAAACTGCTTCACTACTGCCTGTCCAGTCTACAGTAGTTGTACCCATGCAGTTCACTATATCAACATGACATGTGCCACAACAGTGAGAACACCTGTTGGGCAGTTTGGAGAAGCTCATACTGTAAACACATCATTTCTAATGAACAACATTTTGTTGCTATACAAATGACTGTCCTGTAGTGTTGTGTGTAACTGGTTGGTGTGTTAGTGATAGTTTCTTTACTTCAGTGGTGCCCTCAGTAGTTCAAAGCCTCAACACATACACCCAACCACTGCACTGCACCTTGTAAGGGAGGGTCCACTGCAGACAACTGGCTCCTCACTGACTGGCAGGGGGTCTGTCTCACAGAGGAGTCCTGTAGTGACGTGAGGTGGGGAGGTGTCTGGTGCACCATTGCCTGCTGTACCACACCCACCTCAGGAGTGGTGGGCTGCTGTGCCGTCTGCTCCATCTGCCTCAACTGCTGCACCTGAGTGCCCTGCAGTGCAGTCTGGTAGGCCTGGTACTGCTCCAAGGTCATCATGGTAGAAGGGTGAAGACCCAGCATGGCTCCCTGCAGCATCATGCCATACCAGTGGTTAAACAACATCTGCTGTTGCTGAAGTAGGTTGGCATATTGCACTTGTGTATGTGCCAGTGCCAAAGAGGGGGCTGATGGCACACCCTGTGGCATGCCAGTCACTGGGCAATCAATTCTGTAGGAGCTGCAGTAGGGACTGGGATTGGAGGGGGAGGAGCCAGTAGGCCCCGCCTCACTGGTAGACATCTGCTGCTGCTGTTGATACTGTGTGGCTGCTAACTGCTGCATTTGATGCTGTCCCCACACCACCTCGGGGTGATGGTGCATGCTGTGGTGTCCTAGTCTGCCTTGACTGTGCATCTCAGGAGCAACAGTAGAGTGAGCAGTGGTGAAAACAGTTGGCAGTGCTTGACTGGTCATACAGACAGGTTGGGATGGGAGTGAGCGTTGGGCAAACAAGATGGCTGGAAATGTTGTCAACAACTGCCCAGTGCTTAGGTGGGCAGTAGTTGGAGTGGTTGGGACTAGACTGGTGACCTGTTTAATATAAGAGAGTAGAAAGAGAGGCACATAAAGCTGTGCACATCCATTTTGCTCACCTGACACTATTAAATAAGCAGAAGCTGATACCAGCAACCAAGTCACACTAAATGAATTAATGAATGAGGAATCGAGGTTCTAACAAGTGAAGAGTGTGGAATGATGTTTGAGATATAACTAAACAAGCCATGCACTCTGACCCAATCTGACACATGGCAGCTGTTGAATGTGTCCCACCTCACAAGGACAACTACTGTGCTAGCATTAAGGGTTACCACAGGAAGCTAGCGACAACTCCAGCTTCCCCTCTCAATTCACCACTTGCCCAGACCAACCTTCTCCTCTGGACTAATGGCGGCTCTCTTCAAGTACTTGGCATTCAGTGGGTGAATGTAGCTGAGGTTGGTGCGGGCTGAGCACTCTCCCCAGTCAGGTGACCCGCCCACTTGAGTGAACTCCGGTGGTGTGGGCGGCATAACGTACTCATCCTCATTCTGTGAGTAACTGCGGCTGGAGCTCATCTGTGAGTCATCACTCAGGTCAATGACTACTGTTGCAGAAGAGGTGATAGAAGCACCATTGCTTGGGGATACTTGTGAGGTGGGGTCTTCCAATTGACCAGTGCTGTCGGCCTGTACCAAACAGGAAGTGGTACAGTGTGAATTGACAGTACCATGCAGGCACCTCTCCACACCCACCTCCTCCTGGCCCTGCACCAGTTTTCTACTCTTCTTTACAGGTAGAGAGGTCCCCTCCTCCTCCTTGTCCTCCTCTTCCTCCTCTGGGGTCCTGCCTGCCAGGACAGTCTGAGGGTGCTAGAGAGGGGTAGTTTGATAGCGGGCATTTGTGTGTGTATGTACATACACATGGATTACATTGTACCTAACCATTTATGGGCATAAGCACACAGTCTATATCAGGTACTGAAATCAGCACCACTGCCATCACAATACAGTGACATACAGACAAGAACAGACACAAACACCACATCAGTCTATGGCATACAGTGAATGTGAGCAGAATTGACTTGCTACAAGATGTTGAGGTACTACAGCCAACGGTACCAGTGCACAAAGACAAGGTTCTCCTGTTCTTAGATGACACTGGCAAACAGTTCAAACAGAGCACACACATACAAAGTCTATCCTACATTTGACTGAGCATGTTGTTTGTGTGGACTAGTGGGGGAAACTGTGTGTTTTATGACAGGGAGGACATGCACCTATTCAGTACTGGAACTGAGCCATTGTTAGAGTTAGTCTGGCTTGCTAGACCGTCCCACGTAAACGCCTACATGCGCGGAAGGGAAGGGACGATCTAGCGGCAATAGCGATTAGTTAACACCTCGACACCACTGTTATATCAATTAGCGCCACGTACGTGTACATGCGTGCCAAGAACGGTGACATTGTCTTTAGAGCGTGGCTTCCCTCGAGACTCAGACTCCTCTCCAAGCTGTCTTCTTGCATGTTCATGGAGGTATTTCGGCTCAATCGTACGTAGAAATTAGAATCAGGACGGAACCACAAGTCATGAATATCATTGCCGTGATTCGCGGTACTCGCATCTGATTGGCCAAACAGGTGTTAACTAATCGCTATTGCCGCTAGACCGTCCCTCCCTTAACCCGCCCCCCGAGCGCTTGTTGGGATGGTAGCAACATGCCAGACTATTGCTAGAGCATGATGTTTACAAGATACAACTGGTCACACAATTCGCATCAGCGCAGGAGAGAAAGTGTCGGGTCCAAGATTACTAGGAGACGTTCTGACAACACCTGTCAACACCTGTCATCATACTTTACAGCAATATACTGTAGGGGAAGGGTCCAGTATAGCCCATGGTGCAGCCACATGGACCATGAGTATGCGCGTACTTTCTGTAATAGTAATTTTGGTTCTGCAGACACTCCAGATCCGTAGACTCAGTAGGCACTACATATAGTTCAGAGGAACTCCACATCCAAGGAGGAAACAAGACACCAACAGACAGGGTGTGTGAGCTAGAGATGTCTTGAAGAACACACAGAACACATTAGATGGTGTACAGGCAAACAGTATGGCATTTGAGGAATGCTAGTCCAGATAGGATTCTTGGTGGGCCTAGGTTTGTGAAGAGAGTGGTTCAGTACACTAACAGTAGGACACATGCAACACAATGTCACTCCAACTCAGGGTGCATAATGATGAATTCGTACAAAATGAAAGCTCATGAGTGGAAAAATATTATTGTTCTTCCTATAACAGAAGCAGGCAACAGCCTAATGGACCATGAGTATGAGTACTGTGTGTTAGCGTATTGTAAAGTAGGCCCACTGCCATTTCGATGCCTCAGTCTACCAAAGGACAGTGTGGGACACTACTAGCTAATGCAACCCATACAAGGGAGGAAGGTTAGCTTGACATTTAGTGATTGCTGTCAGTGAGCAATTGCTGTAAGGTGCCAGGTACTGTGATCCAATTGTTAACTGCAAAGTGTGAACAGCTGAACATCCTCCATGTTAACTACTGTTGGTTTTCATACTTCCTCAGATGCTGTGAAGAAAATAGCTAGAGCTGTCCTTTTACTCAGCAGGCTGAGCCGACAAAATTAATGACAACCTGGTTACAAGTGATTAATCAGGAGTAGACTGTGTTGGGGAGGGGAGGTTTAGTTACAACTTTGAACTTAAGTAAACGTTAACATGAACTACGGGTGGACGTGCTTGTGAGGGGACACAGAGAGGATGTCCACATCCAATGGAGACAAACAGTATGTAGAGCTGTGAACTCAGTGGACCATAACTGGTAACTGGTACTGTAATAACTGGCAGTAAACCTGACAACTGGTCAATGAACAGTTGGAATGGGAATGGGTCCAATCATTGGGAAGATCAGTGATCACTATACATGTGCAGTATCTCATGAAACAAAACAGAGTACATACGTACGTAAAATCACTAATAAAAGAGTTTGAGAGAGTACCAATCTCCTTATCCATCTTGTTAGCCTACTTGCCATGTGAAGGATCATGTGAGGGCTGGCATTACATAACCAGTGACAACTGGTGCTAAACTATGAACCATAAACAAAGGTACAGTAGCTGATGAATAATAACTGAGAACTGAGAATTGCAGCTCAACTAGTTAGCAACTGATTAAAGTGTATGTATGTATGAGTGATGTCCTGAGTATGTCCCAGTCTGTCCAGTATAGGGACTCACAGGACAAGTTAGACAATGTACAGGTAAACAGTCACATTGCAGACATCATGCAGGACAGGGCAAGGAGGGCAAAGGACAGGGCAGGCTCTACTGGACAACTGTGGCATTGCGTTGGAAATGGTACAATGCAGACTGCTCTCTGAAATGTCACTGACCTCAGTCCTGTCCAGGTCCATCACTGTGTCCTCATTAGTTGGCCGGGAACCTGTTGAGTGAGGAGCATCGCCTGATGAGGGGTCACCTGTGTGTGAGTGAAACAGACAAGGACAGAGAAAGTGGACATCTCACTACACGAGGCTCACTGTACAGGAGGTGACCAAACACCACAGCATGTGAACAGACAGACACACAGGGCAAGAGGGGAAGGTGGTGTGCTTGAGTGACTGGGATGAATAAGGAGATCTCCTTGCACACAATGGGAACGTATTCCAAAGTCTAACCACACACAGTAATGAACTTACATACCTTACACACACGAGGGATAAATCTCTTATTTGGATCGATAAACTAGTGCTCAAGTGTTAGGACAATACCATCATATCTAGTAGATATCTAGTAGCATATCTGCACTCTACTACACCTCAACTGACTGCACTACAGCATTCAGGCAGCAATGTAGGTCCTGATACATGTACATTGGGTGCTACACATGCCCACTCATGCAGTAATGACAGCACTGCAGCTCAATGCAGTCACACAAGAAGACCACTTCACCACCTACAGGTGATACATGGTTCACACACAAGAGAGAGCTAGCCTCACCCAACCCAGCACAACCACCTGGGGAATGAGGTGCTGCTTCTCTGATACAACTGACTGAGGACTTGACAGACACAGCACAGACACTGCATGAGGAGACTGACTATGCACCACTCACCAACTGGACAGAGCTCAATGGTGGGGCATGCATACTTGTCTTGTCCAACTTTGAACTTCCTCCTCTCATCTGCTGTGAGTTGTGCTAGTATACCATCCACTACCTGTTGGTCACTGATAAAAGGCTCCAGTTGGAACTCTGTAATGTTCTTATTCCTGACAACTCCTCTCACAGCTGCCACTCCAAACTTGAGTACAAGTGTTTGTGGTACTGATGATAACTGTAGGAGTGAACAGTAAACAGTACAGAACACAACAACTTATTGTGCTATAACAAGTGTGTACACAAAGTGAAAAGTTACAAATGTTTGGAGTGTGTGTCAGCTGTCACTGTCACTGCACAGATAAATGAGCCATGTTGTAGCAACAACTTAGTGGGACAGCCACAGAGTGACAGAATATCAAGTATATTACTTCCCACCACACATGGCCCGTTGGTAGTAACAACAACACAATGTCATACTGCAATGAAGACACATTGCATGAATGGACTCTGAAACAAGACTGTTCCATTTTCTGTCTGACAGCAATGAGTGTGCGCACATTACTGTGCATGGTCTACTCAGGTTGAAATCACTACAAACTGAATAACAAATGATGGCTTCCATTTGGAGCTACGTCAACTACTGCACATTAAACGCAACTAAAGTGAGAGCCACCTGTGAGACAATACCATGCAAGCAGATGAGCACACATGCCAAGTCCACACCATGTCTAGAGCTGAACATGTTGGAATGAAATGTAATGTGGTCAGACACAGACAGAGGACTACACTGATACACAGCTCATCAAGTCCTGTCAGAGTCACATCACTATAGTGTACACAGAGTGCTTTAGGTCATCTCAAATAATACATTTGACCACCTCCATCAATGCAGTGTGGATTGAATGTAGAATGTGATGGTTAACTGGTGCATGATGTACACAGTCACTACCTGTCAATAGTCTGTTGGAGCCAGTATACCTGAACTATAAGAACTGCATGTGCATGTGTCTGTGTAGCCTCATTCCTAGCTCCACTTCCTCTACAATGGCTAACACAGGGGTGGAGACAAAGCTATAGTACTGCAAATACAAAGTACCATTCAGATTGTTCAGAAGTGCATATTTCACAGTAAAAGTGTTTGTAAACATGCCATTGCTGTTGTTGTTACTGTCCATTTAGTGATGCAGTGATTTAGTGATGTAGTCCATTTAGTGACATTTCTACTCTGTTAATCCATCTGCCAAAACTGAATGTTAAGAACCCACAAACAATACATTCATCTGCCATTGCAAACGTAGCCATGATCAGCCACTGAGGTGTCAGCTGTCATGTACCTATCACATGGCATTCACCACACAATATCAAAAGTTAGGGACCAGACCCACTGTTGGATGGTTTCAAAAATGGCAACTGGAAGTGCATGGGATGGGCTCAAGACTAGTATCTGTGTGCCTCATACAACCAGCTAACCAATAACTGGTGGCATAAGTAACAAGCCATACAACTACATGGGCAAGAGGGGAAGAGCAGTGCACAGACATAACACTGCCAGTGTTATGTCTTATGCTCTGTTCGGTAGAACACATAAACACTACCAGTGCACCAGACAGTGCATTCAGTTCCCCCGGCGTTGAGACAGCTCCTGGTAGATCAGCAGCCCGACTGGCTGTCAGGCATCTGGAGGGCATTGCTGAAGACTTCATACCAACTGTTTGGCGGCAGGTTCAAGGAGGGCATACGAATCAGGTCAAGCACGCTATCTGCAGTTTTGTACAAAGCTGAATTTGGACTGTGTACCAACAAATGAGGACTGCCTCATCCTTTTTGTCGCAGAGCTCTCTCAGCAGGTGGCACATTCCACCATGCGGTCGCACCTCTCGGCAGTCCGTCATCTGCATGTATCAAAGGGATATGAAGACCCGCTGGCCAACACCCCACGCCTTGACTTGGCATTGAAAGGGGCCAAGCGTCTGCGACTGGGGTCACCAGACACTCATTTACCCATCACACCGTTGATTTTGAGGCGAATCAAATCCACACTACTCCAGGATCCCTACAACTATGACAACATCCTACTGTGGGCGGCCTGCTGCTTGGGATTTTTTTGCCTTTCTCCAGTCAGGGGAGATTGCAGTCCCAGACACAGACCAGTTCAACCCAGCATAGCACCTCATGCCTCAGGACCTGGCATTTGCAGAACCATTGATGTTACAGATCCATTTGAAGGGTTCCAAAACCGACCAACTGCGAGCAGGTATACACCTGTATGTGGGTGCGACAGGCAACGATCTCTGCCCAATTGCAGCCATGGTGACTTACCTAGCAGTGAGGGGCATGGAACCGGGCCCATTGTTCTGCTTGCAGTCTGGACAACCACTGTCGAGGGCACACTTTGTAGACAAGGTCAGGTCGGCAATGAGGGTAGCGGGGATGGATCCCTCAGGGTATTCAGGTCATTGCTTTAGGATTGGTGCCAGCACAACAGCAGCAACCAATGGCGTGGGGGATGCAACCATTCAGACCCTTGGACGGTGGTCAAGCGATTGCTACAAAAGATACATTCGAGTACCACGCGAGGAACTAGCTCAACTTTCCAGGACATTGGCTACATAGATATGTCTGTGGCGTGATGCAAGTAGCTGTATAACTCAAATCAGATTTGCCATTGTGTTATCTGTACTATCACAGTCACATGTATGCATGTACACATGTACGAATCTACACTTCTGTTGGTTGTGTTCTTTCATTGTGTTCAGTTCAATGGTTAACAACTAATGGTTATGTGCAACAGAGGTCAGAGGGATCACAGGAGGGATAGGAGATTCGGGTGGAGTAGGGTATGGGGAGGATTGGGGGAGAATTACTAGACGGGAAGTGATTAATGAAATTTGGTATGGGGCTCCCCCTCAATTCCTCCAAGCCAATGGTAAGCTAGAAGAGTGCCAGCAGCTAGCTCACCCTTGGCACAACTCCCCTGTGGGGCCAACAACCACTTAGCACAGGGGGAGGTGCATGGCTCGAAGGTTGAAAGAGGTAGTCAACCAGCCATGGTTGAGATAGAGCATGGGGTGGTCAGCGACCACTTGGGGCTCTCACAAGGGGTTCAGCAAATCCCCATCACACAGCCAATGCTTGGGGGCAGGCTCGGCTGATGCCAGTTCCAGCACATTGCAGGGGGGCGGTCAGCGACTGCCATGCACGGGGTGTTCAGCGAACCCCCATCACACCGATGGGTGATTGCCATCACCAGGCAGTGCACCCCATGGGAGTCAGCGACACCCATGGCAGGGGCACAACTTCCAAGGGGTGGCAGCCAGCCACCCCTTTTAGCTATAGGAAGCGTGGTGCACAGGACCTTGCGTCAACCTCCAACAGATAGAGTGAACAAGTGTTAAATGGCATTCACCACACAATATCAAAAATTAGGGACCAGACCCACTGTTGGATGGTTTAAAATGGCAACTAGAAGTGCATGGGATGGGCTCAAGACTAGTATCTGTGTGCCTCATAAAACCAGCTAACCAATAACTGGTGGCATAAGTAACAAGCCATACAACTAAATGGGCAAGAGGGGAAGAGCAGTGCACAGACATAACACTGCCAGTGTTGTGTCTTATGCTCTGCTCAATAGAACACATAACACTACTAGTGCACCAGACAGTGCATACAAGACAGACATTTCAGGGAAGCAGCTACAACAAAGTGCCCCTTTTTACAAGCAACTGAGGCCCACTAATCCAATACTGGTACAAGGTTGGCTACGGTACCCTTGTGGGACCAGAGTGATTCGAAGTCAATATGCAGTGTACAACTGTTGAAGAGATGGAACTTACCAAAAAGTGAAATCTCAACTTCTTCAGCCTCCCATGTCCAGCCAGCTTTCCTTCAAGCTCCTCCAGCTTAAGGCCATCCTCTGCTACTCCACTCTAAAGAATGACATGATTAGATCTAGTAAGCATCCCACACACTCTCTGCAGTCTACACAGTGTATGTAAGGTAACAGGACAGGTAGAAACCTATCCACTATCCAAACTGAATCACAGTCAGCAAGCCAATGAAAGACACAATATGCTACAAATGGAAGGATCATTCTGGCAAACACCAAATGACTGAGGAATGATGAACATTGCATAAACCATGACCACACTGAACAACAAAACACTTAGCATCGTATGAAGTCATCTGTTGTCAACTGTGGGTCTGAGGTAGGATTGGCTCATGCAACCTTCAATATACAGGCTCTTTGGCATCATTCCTGACATGATAGTGGGAGACGATTTAGGGCAGGCTATGAGGGAGGAGTTGGACTAGATAGCTGCCTGGTGCAGGGGGTAATGGCACACTCAGTGTTGATTGCAGAGGCAGAAGACCACTTGAGTAGGCGTTAATGTTGCAAAGTTATGAAGTAGTGATGAAGCACAGGTTAACTGGGTTTGAAGCTAGGCAGGGTTCAAACTCTGTTGGTTTGAGCTGGTATCTGGAGAACTAACCCTTTCTCATGCCCACGCCAGCTGAGAAGCCCTCACTTCACTTGTACAAGTATGTGCACATTCTCATTATTCCACTGGTAGAGTAATTGTAATCAGTACTGTAGAACATCCACAACACAAACAACAACAAGTGTCTGACATATCAACTGCAAGTACAGGAAGCAGTGTAGCAATGCCAATGAGGCATGATTTCTCAAGCGAGCACGGCTGTTTTGCATAATATAAATGGCGGCAACTTAGTTTAGAATAAAAACTAGGATCGAGGAAAATTGAGTTTCTCGAGGAAATAACTCTCAAGATATTCTAGCAGTTTTCTCTTCAGACATGTCAAGAAGTGGCAATTAACTTGGCAAGAAAACATAACTGACATACATTCCCCAGTTGTTACAGTCTATTAGTGAGGAATCAAGGTCAAACAATGTATGAGCCATTGCAGCTCAGCTGAATGATCCACAGCAGCAGTTGTTTGTTACCTGTATCAGTAGCTACTGTAAGCTGTTTATTCTGCAAATGCACTGTACCCACAACAATGTAAAACAAGTAATAGATGTACCTGCTGTGGGGCCCTGATGTACACACAGTTGAGCTCTTCCACGTGTTCAAAGTAATCCACAGCACCACACACCACATCAAGTGGGACATCTTCTAAGGTGACCCTTTTCACGCTCCTTGGCACCACATTGCCTGTAGAGAGAAAGGTTTGTAAATGAGCTGCTACAAGTGTGAGTGTGGTCCATTATAAGGTTTACACACCATTGACAATTAAGTCTTCCACAACACAGTTAGAACTGCATGGGTTGTGCCATGGTTGGCAGTCAAGTACAATTACCTACTACCATTACTATTACATCAACAACAAGTGAGTGAATCTCTACTTGCATTAATCCTATGTACGTAAGTATCCTAGTGAAATGACAGGGGTGTGAGTGATTAGTACATCAAACCACAGATTGGACGATATCAAGCTGTCACTAACAACTAGAAAGCTACAACAATATGAAACACTAGGTCCCAGGTAGCACACAGTGCAGGTTGTAAGGAGAGCAGCTTTGAGACCCTTCAAGTCAGTATCTGCACTGGTTATTATCATTACCAGCACTAGTTGCAGAGAGCCTGGACCACTAAAGGCAATGTATGACAAGCTGTACACATTACAGTTTGCAGACAATGATCACAGCTTACAAGGTCAGTGTGACACATCAAACACTGTCATTCAACTCACCATCACAAGGCCAGTCCCAGCACTGTGGTGGTAGATCCAGTGACAAATCTGTCAATGTAGTGTTGTAGCTGAGGCCCAACAGGAGGTGGTGGGTGAATAGCCTGACATCTTCATTAGATGTCAGGGTGGACCTCCCATAGGAATCAAAACAACTCAATTCCATCTTTGTCATTGTCTTGTTCTGAGCTAGTGATGTAGCCATCTTGTCCAGAAGGTCACGGCTCAGGCTCTGCATTGAGCCAGAAGGTGGAGTACACATGAGCATATGAATTGTCTAGAATATGTAGTCTGTGAGAGCAGGAGGTGGTGAAAGGAGGGATGGCTTACAATGAGACAGAGAAAGGAGTGAAGGCTAAGCAGCTATGCTAATAGGTCACCCATTGCAGGAAAGTGGACTGGAGAGGACTTGAGATAGGGGAACAAAACGGGGTATAAGCAGAAGAAATACGTAGACTGAGTGTAGGTAGCAGGGTGTCCACGTGCAATTAGAACAGTACAAGTCTGGAAGGATACAGCTTGAGCAACACACCAGCCGTGACACAAGAAGAAAAACATGGACAGTTCTGCACAGAACATGAGTACATCAGCAAACCTAAAGCTGTGCCCTCTCTCAGCTTGTTAGGCATACACACAACCACAGCTACGTGTACACCACAAGTCTTGCCCCCAAACCCAACACCAGGCAGGCTGTTGGTAGTGGATTTGGAGAGGTCAGTTGTGTTCCCACCTTGAAGATTGTGAGGCTCTATCCTCCCCCCTCCCCCCCACACACACATACACACAAATATTCAATGTGTGCATGCATGTGTACGTGAGTAAGTTTGGGGGAGGTGGGAGACAATGACAGTGTACGTGTTTGTACGTGTGACTTAGTAACTATTACTACCGTAAATATTCTAAAAATTCGTAAACTTTATCTGCATTTCAAATCTAACCTTTTGAAAGTTAGGAGGCATTATGATCTTCTTTGCTGTCTTTTTCTTGTGAAAATAGAGCCTTCTTGCAAAATTGGAGTGATCTCTGGCGCCACTTTTTGGAAGGCTCTGTACAGAAAATGGCAGCCGCTGGCGTTTCCTTTGTAACAATATCGTGCGTTATTTGCAGATATCATGTCTACAAGGTGTGGAACCCCAGTATTGGCGAAGCGTTCGTGCTCATCAAGAATGGAGGCAAAATTAATGGCGATATAACCTTACCCTTGCCAAAATTAGAGGTTTTCCAAGCTGTAGAGACAGTAAATATATCAAAGTTTTAGAGCGGGTCAAGGCAAGATCGCTGGAAGTTTGTGAACTTTAGATTGTCAATTTTTTTAGAATATTTACGGTGGTACATCTCCATATTTGGAGATTAAGAATTTGAGGACTGGTCAATTGAAGGAACTTAAGATGCAGTTTCAACCAAATCAGTGATAGCAAATTTGAACAAGAACTTTGGCAGGAATATCAAACTACATTTCAACAATGACAGGGAAGAATGATTTCTGGTATTGTACATTCAAATCTAGTCTATGTACCTGAAGGCAAGGCATGACTCAAGATGAGCATTGCATACACCACAACTGTATACAGTGAAATATTGACACTCTTAGCATTGCATGAAGTCAACAGTCATCAGCTGACAAGGTTGGTAGGAGTGCCCCAGTTAGTGTCCCAAAGAACACTTACTGTTAACACATTACTGACATGATAGATGGAGATCCCTGCAGAACACCTCACAATACAATTCTAATGGGCAGATACAGTATCACCCACAGAGACAGCTTTGGTGCAGGAATACAAGATTGGATCCAATTCTCAGCTTGTGGATTGACATGCATGGTGCTTAGCATTTAATGATTAGACAGTGGTCAGCAGTGTCAGAAGTGGTAGCCACATCTAAATAATATAGTACACCAACAAGTAAACCTCAGTCAAAGGTTAGGTACCAGTTCTTGGCATTGTGAAGCAGTGAAATGTCAGTGGAGAGGTGGGGCCAGTATCCCAATTGGAATGGGTAGAGTAGTTGGGCCATACTGAGATGGGAATCAACCAGGCACTGACAGCAGTGGGTGTGGCGAGGAATCATTTCAACACTAGAAAGCAGTTATTCATTATTGAAGGCCTACAGAGCTGAAAGCTGTTAGTGCTTGAAAGTGACTGGCTTGGACTGTGTGAGGAATGAAAACATGCAAGAAATGGAAGTAGCCACTGGCAGTAGGAGTGATGAGGAAGAGGCTTGAGAGAAAGAACAATTGTGAAGTTTGTGAGATACGCCATGGAGTGGTGAGAGGGCAAACAGAAGGTAGGAGGTCTAGAGGGAGGACAAGATACTTAGTAATGGAGTGGTAATTAATTCTTACCACACACTGCCTCTAATGCCCTGTATCTCTGGTTCTCTGAATCCTGATGATGCATGCAGTGTGGTTAGCTGTTGTGTTGCTCTTCAGTTGTCCTTCACAATTATAGGGCAGTACTGGAAATATGGTGTAGGATGGTTGCTGGCAGCAGGAGGAAACGACACGCTGCAACAGATCGAGGGTGATCCAACTTTTTTCGCTGCGAATTTCGTAAGTCACCGTGAGAAGTAGTGCTAACAGATAAGAAACCGAAGCGCTGTTGATACCTCTACACTGGGTGGCTTGTTGTAAGTTTCAATCACAGACAACGTGCGAGCTGTGTGTGAAGTACCACTTCTCTTGTTCCTTGCTACCGCGCGTGTGACCACCCGCCATTTTAATGACGTCACAAATAGCGGCTAACATACAGCATCACACAGGGCCATAAGATGGCATGTCAAAAACACACTACATTCACTTATTAAGCAGTCACAAAACACCATAGCATGCTGCACAGATTGAAGAGATAGTTACAAGATGCATGAACTAGACATGACTAGATTGGAAGATGTGGACAAGGTGACTGAGTGATAGCCTCTGGAGCTATCATGTCCTGGTAGCTACCTCTGACTTCAGAGTCACTACTGAAGTCTCAGCTTCAACAACAACTTCCAAATGCAGAAAAAATAGCTTTTACCTTCAGCAGCACTATACATAGAGGAGGCAACTACGGGTTTGAAAATGCCCTCATTAGAAGGTGGAGAGAAAGGACATAACAGAATTGCATAATTGCTTTTAACCACAGTAATTTTAATACACCTTACTCAGTGAAGTGCTAGGGAAGCAGTGTTAGTGTCCAAGTCAGTGCCCCCCTCCCCCCTTCAGTTTCTTAGAAGGGGGATAGGTCCCCTCAGTCTTCTCACACCTCACAGTCCTGGTGCCCAAGGACTGCAGTGATCGAAGGAGCCCTAGTCGGTACAGATCTTCCAAAGTGCTGCTGTTACTCCTGTTCTTTCGATTACAAAAGACCTAGGCCAGATTATGGTGATGAACTTAATTGGCTGGTGTACCAAACTGGCGACAGTAGGAAGCCATTACATGCACTGCTTCTCTGTTGTGTCCACTGTTACATACTACAGCCTTACATCGTCACAAGCCAAGTGCTAGTGGATGATTTAAGTGCAGAATGGAGATGCAGCAGCAGGCTAAGCAGGTTTAGAGGAAGCAGTCAGATTACAGCCTAAAGTTGGCACAGTTCTAACTAATTTGGCCACCTTTGAACTACTGTACTACAGACTTTTCAACAGTTAATTATACACCTCACAGATACTGTTCTTTACCATTCCGATTAGCAGCAGACTTAAGTAATCCCATAAAGCTACATATCTATGTATAAGCGAGCACAACACTTTTAGACTTAAGTTACCAAACTATTATAAAAGTCTTCCAATGCCTTTGCTAACATTTGACTTTACTACCATTAGACCAATACATTGTTGCTTCTAATAACTTTCAATGAACCAAAATTAATGTTCACTCAAAATGGAAGCCATCTTCTGCAATAAAGGAGGCAGTAGAGGTCCATGCTGTTCCCAGGGAGCACATTACAAATGAGAGTCTTGAGAGTTGTACTAGACACTGCAAATATTGCTTGCTGTGAAGATTAGTGCAGGCCCATTATATAATTACACACCAGCTGCCACCATGGGTAAATCAGTCTGTAGGCCACAAGTGCACACATGGCTTCAGTTTGTCCACTGTGTGTACGTTGGTTTGAACGAAGTATGCTGTTAACATTCTAAATAGAGTGCTGGACTGAACACAGCAAGGTAGTCTATGCACAAGTGGTCAAATGTGTACTGTGAATGTTTAGCAAAAGGTGGGATGGACCACATGGATCCACTCGATCAGAAGCCAGCAAAGTGGTCGAGCACAAGTAATGCTCTGTTCGTTGCCTTCATGTGCCATGTCTACTGAACATGTTAGAGTGGGATACCAGACATACCAAACACACAGATAACTAGCAAATTGTGACATTAATTCTTCTTCATCTTCCAAGCATGCTAGATGTGTTGATTACCTGAAATCCTTCCACATTCATACACATTATCATATTCTGTTTGCTTACTGTGGCCAGTGGGGCTCACCTCACTTCCCACTGTTTGTTTAAGGTCATGTACTAACACTGTGTGTAGTGAGTTCCTCCCGTGCCAGCTAAATGTATCAGACAGTCACATTTTGATACTCAGGGCCCTTGCCACCTACAGCTACTGTACATTGCTGTTGCACACACACACTTGTGAGTATATGTGCATGCACGAATGTGCATGGTTGGGCCTAGTGCTGTTCCTTAGGAAGGCTATGGGGTGTTCGTGGCCCAGCTCTAGATTCTTTGCAAGCGTGTGCTGCCGAAGAAGACGAGAACGGTAAGCGAACGCTTGTATTTTACTTGCTGGCACTTCTGTGACCCAGAAAAGAACCTAGGAGCCGCTCTAGCTGCTGGACTATTTGTTCAACAGCCGTCTGCATTCGTTCTTGTCGCTACATGCTACGTGGTAGCTTTCTGGTCACACACCAAAATGGTGCGTAACTCCGCAAAACGTTCGGCGCTTGATTGCGCAGCGCGAGAACGACCAGGAGAGACAGCGAGAGTCTGAAATCCGTCACCAACAAGTACACCTCAGTCAAAGGTTAGGTACCAGTTGTCAGCATTGTGAAGCAGTGAAATGTCAGTGGAGTGGTGGGGCCTGAATCCCAATTGGAATGGGTAGAGTAGTTGGGCCATACTGAGATGGGAATCAACCAGGCACTGACAGCAGTGGGTGTGGTGGGGAATCATTTCAACTAGAAAGTAGTTATTCATAATTGAAGGCCTACAGAGTTGAAAGCTGTTAGTGCTTGAAAGTGACTAGCTTGGACTGTGCGAGGAATGAAAACAGGCAAGAGATGGTAGTAGGTGAGTGTGTGAGAAATGCCATGGAGTGATGAGAGGGCAAACGGAAGGAAAGAGTTTCAGAGGGAGGATAAGATACCTAGCAATGCAATTTTAACCAAAGTAATTATATAACACCCTTACTCAGTGAAGTGTAGAGTAGCAGTGTCAGTGTCCAAGTCCAAGTGTCCAAGTCAGTGTCCCCCTCCAGGTTTCTTAGAAGTGGGACAGGCCCCCTCAACCTTCTCACAAATCACAGCCCTGGTGTGTGTGGGTCAAAGGGCATACTTGCGAGTTCCTCGCGTGCCAGCTAAACCACTTGTGCACAGACAGTCACATTTTGATACTCAGCTAGGGCCTTTGCCACCTACAGCTACTGTACATTGCTGTTGCACACACACTTGTGAGTATAATTATGTGCATGCACGAAAGTGGATGGCTGAGCCTAGGCCAGTGCAAACAACATCAACGCTGTTCAGCCAGTGTCACCCAAGTGCAGTTGGCACCATGCATACCACCAATGTCGGCCAATTGGAACCAGTCAAACGACACAAGATAGCTTGCACTGTCCAGCCAGTGACATGAGGCAGAGCACAGCCAAAGGCCATGCTGGTATATATTTTACATTAATGTTTGCTAATCAAAGGCAGCAGGTTTTGTTATCTGTATTCCTCTTATGAGTTAGCAGACTCTGCATACATAATGCACAACGCCCACAAGGATGTAAAATATAATTATACAAACGTACCTGCTGTGGGTCCTTGATGTTCACACACTTCAGTTCTTCCACATGTTCAAAGTAATCCACAGCACCACACACCACATCAAGTGGGACATCTTCTAAGGTGACCCTTTTCACGCTCCTTGGCACCACATTGCCTGTAGAGAGAAAGGTTTGTAAATGAGCTGCTACAAGTGTGAGTGTGGTCCATTATAAGGTTTACACACCATTGACAATTAAGTCTTCCACAACACAGTTAGAACTGCATGGGTTGTGCCATGGTTGGCAGTCAAGTACAATTACCTACTACCATTACTATTACATCAACAACAAGTGAGTGAATCTCTACTTGCATTAATCCTATGTACGTAAGTATCCTAGTGAAATGACAGGGGTGTGAGTGATTAGTACATCAAACCACAGATTGGACGATATCAAGCTGTCACTAACAACTAGAAAGCTACAACAATATGAAACACTAGGTCCCAGGTAGCACACAGTGCAGGTTGTAAGGAGAGCAGCTTTGAGACCCTTCAAGTCAGTATCTGCACTGGTCATTATCATTACCAGCACTAGTTGCAGAGAGCCTGGACCACTAAAGGGAATGTATGACAAGCTGTACACATTACAGTTTACAGACAATGATCACAGCTTACAAGGTCAGTGTGACACATCAAACACTGACATTCAACTCACCATCACAAGGCCAGTCCCAGCACTGTGGTGGTAGACTCAGTGTCAAATCTGTCAATGTAGTGTTGTTGCTGAGGCCCAACAGGAGGTGGTGGGTGAATAGCTTGACATCTTCATTAGATCTTAAGCCACCACCCTTCAATTCCAGCTTTGTCATTGTCTTGTTCTGAGCTAGTGATGTAGCCATCTTGTCCAGAAGATCACGGCTCAGGCTCTGCAGTGAGCAAGGAGGTGAAGTACACATGAGCATATGAATTATCTAGAATATGTAGTCTGTGAGAGCAGGAGGTGGTGAAAGGAGGGATGGCTTACAATGAGACAGAGGAAGGAGCGAAGGCTAAGCAGCTATGCTAATAGGTCACCCCATTGCAGGGAAGTGGACAGGTGAAGACTTGAGATAGGGGAACAAATGGGGTATAAGCAGGAGAGATACGTAGACTGAGTGTAGGTAGCAGGGTGTGCAAATGCAATTAGAACTGTACAGGTCTGGAAGATGTAGCTTGAGCAACACACCTGCGGTCACACTAAGAAGCCTGAAAATATGGACAGTTCTGCACAGAACATGAGTACATCAGAAGACTGAAAGCTGTGCCCTCTTTCAGCTTGTTCTAGTTACACCAAAAGGCATACACACAACCACAGACAGCTGTCTGAAACAATGAGCAACACATTTAAAGGCTAAAGCTCAGGGTCAGCAAAGAAGAGCCAAACAATGGGCAATGCACATCAGTTGTACAATAGTTTAACATTAGCAGGTTTAGTTCAACAGATAGTCATTGCAGAAAGAAGGTCGTTATTGCAACAGTGTACGATTTGACAGCATGCCACACAAATACCCTCCTTCCATGGTGTTTGCACTCGCGAGGGAGTGATACAGGCTAACATGACACACACACACACACACACACACACACACACACACACACACACACACACACACACCAGTCCAGTTCAGTCCGTCTCCTTGCAATCCTAAGGGCGTAGGGCAGGGCACCTAGGTTAGTGCCCTGTTTCAGAGGCCATGCCGTCAGAAAAAGGGTGAGCTGGCCAGACTCACTCACACACACTCACACACACACACACACACACACACACACACACACACACACACACGTAACTGATAGAAGAGATGGTGGTGCAATACCACTTACCAGTAAAATATGTAGCTGTAATAGCTAATTTACAGTACTGTTATTCCAATACATTACCTCAAATATTATGTCATGTGACTTAGTAACTATTACTAGTACATCTCCATATTTGGAGATTAAAATTTTGAGAACTGGTCAATTGAAGGAACTTAAGATGCAGTTTCAACCAAATCAGTGATAGCAAATTTGAATAAGAACTTTGGCAGGAATATCAAACTACATTTCAACAATGACAGGGAAGAATGATTTCTGGTATTGTACATTCAAAACCAGTCTATGTACCTGAAGGCAAGGCATGACTCAAGATGAGCATTGCATACACCACAACTGTATACAGTGAAATATTGACACTATTAGCATTGCATCAAGTCAACAGTCATCAGCTGCCAAGGTTGGTAGGAGTGCCCCCTACAGAACACCCCACAATACAATTCTAATGGGCAGATACAGTATCACCCACAGAGACAGCTTTGGTGCAGGAATGCAAGATTGGATCCAATTCACAGCTTGTGGAATGACATGCATGGTGCTTAGCCTTTTAATGATTAGACAGTGGTCAGCAGTGTCAGAAGTGTTAGCCACATCTAAATAATATAGTACACCAACAAGTAAACCTCAGTCAAAGATTAGGTACCAGTTGTCAGCATTGTGAAGCAGTGAAATGTCAGTGGAGTGGTGGGGCCAGAATCTCAATTGGAATGGGTAGAGTAGTTGGGCCATACTGAGATGGGAATCAACCAGGCACTGACAGCAGTGGGTGTGGTGAGGAATCATTTCAAAACTAGAAAGCACTTACTCATTATTTAAGGCCTACAGAATTGAAAGTTGTTAGTGCTTGAAAGTGACTAGCTTGGACTGTGTGAGGAATGAAAACAGGCAAGAGATGGAAGTAGGCACTGGCAGTAGGAGTGATGAGGAAGAGGCTTGAGAGAAAGAACAATTGTGAATTGTGTGAGATACGCCATGGAGTGATGAGAGGCAAACAGAAGGAAGGAGGTCCAGAGGGAGGACAAGATACGTAATGGAGTGGTAATTCATACTTACCACACACTGACTGTAATTGCCTGTATCTCTGGTTCTCTGAATCCTGATGATGCATGCAGTGTGGTTAGCTGTTGTGTTGCTCTTCAGTTGTCCTTCACAATTATAGGGCAGTACTGGAAATATGGTGTAGGATGGTTGCTGGCAGCAGGAGGAAACGACACGCTGCAACAGATCGAGGGTGATCCAACTTTTTTCGCTGCGAATTTCGTAAGTCACCGTGAGAAGTAGTGCTGACAGATAAGAAACCGAAGCGCTGTTGATACCTTTACACTGGATGGCTTGTTGTACGTTTCAATCACAGATAACGTGCGAGCTGTGTGTGAAGTACCACTTCTCTTGTTCCTTGCGACCGCGGTTGTGACCACCCGCCATTTTAATGACGTCACAAAGAGCGGCTAACATACAGCGTCACACAGGGCACATAGGGCCATAAAATGGCATATCAAAAACACACTACACTCGCTTATTAAGCAGTCACAAAACACCATAGCATGCTGCACACATTGAAGAGATAGTTACAAGATGCATGAGCTAGACATGACTAGATTGGAGGATGTGGACAAGGTGACTGAGTGATAGCCTCTGGAACTATCATGTCCTGGTAGATACCTCTGACTTCAGAGTCACTACTGAAGTCTCAGCTTCAACAACAACTTCCAAATGCAGAAAAAATAGCTTGTACCTTCAGCAGCACTATACATAGAGGAGGCAACTACGGGTTTGAAAATGCCCTCATTAGAAGGTGGAGAGAAAGGACATAACAGAATTGCATAATTGCTTTTAACCACAGTAATTTTAATACACCTTACTCAGTGAAGTGCTAGGGAAGCAGTGTTAGTGTCCAAGTCAGTGCCCCCTCCCCCCTTCAGTTTCTTAGAAGGGGGATAGGTCCCCTCAGTCTTCTCACACCTCACAGTCCTGGTGCCCAAGGACTGCAGTGATCGGAGGAGCCCTAGTCGGTACAGATCTTCCAAAGTGCTGCTGTTACTCCTGTTCTTTCGATTACAAAAGACCTAGGCCAGATCATAGTGATGAACTTGGCTGGTGTACCAAACTGGTGACAGTAGGAAGCCATTACATGCACTGCTTCTCTGTTGTGTCCACTGTTACATACTACAGCCTTACATCGTCACAAGCCAAGTGCTAGTGGATGATTTAAGTGCAGAATGGAGATGCAGCAGCAGGCTAAGCAGGTTTAGAGGAAGCAGTCAGCTCACAGCCTAAAGTTGGCACAGTTCTAGCCAATTTGGCCACCTTTGAACTACTGTATTACAAACTTTTCAACTGTTAATTATACACCTCACAGATACTGTTCTTTACCATTCCGATTAGCAGCAGACTTAAGTAATCCCATAAAGCTACATATCTATGTATAAGCGAGCACACCACTTTTAGACTTTAAGTTACCAAACTATTATAAAAGTGTTCCAATGCCTTTGCTAACATTTGACTTTACTACCATTAGACCAATACATTGTTGCTTCTAATAACTTTCAATGAACCAAAATTAATGTTCACTCAAAATGGAAGCCATCTTCTGCAATAAAGGAGGCAGTAGAGGTCCATGCTGTTCCCAAGGGAGCACATTACAAATGAGAGTCTTGAGAGTTGTACTAGACACTGCAAATATTGCTTGCTGTGAAGATTAGTGCAGGCCCATTATATAATTACACACCAGCTGCCACCATGGGTAAATCAGTCTGTAGGCCACAAGTGCACACATGGCTTCAGTTTGTCCACTGTGTGTACGTTGGTTTGAACGAAGTATGCTGTTAACATTCTAAATAGAGTGCTGGACTGAACACAGCAAGGTAGTCTATGCACAAGTGGTCAAATGTGTACTGTGAATGTTTAGCAAAAGGTGGGATGGACCACATGGATCCACTCGATCAGAAGCCAGCAAAGTGGTCGAGCACAAGTAATGCTCTGTTCGTTGCCTCCATGTGCCATGTCTACTGAACATGTTAGAGTGGGATACCAGACATACCAAATACACAGATAACTAGCAAATTGTGACATTAATTCTTCTTCATCTTCCAAGCATGCTAGATGTGTTGACTACCTGAAATCCTTCAACATTCATACACATTATCATATTGTATTTGCTTGCTGTGGCCAGTGGGGCTCACCTCACTTCCCACTGTTTGTTTATGGTCATGTACTAACACTGTGTGTAGTGAGTTCCTCCCGTGCCAGCTAAATGTATCAGACAGTCACATTTTGATACTCAGGGTCCTTGCCACCTACAGCTACTGTATATTGCTGTTGCACACGCACACTTGTGAGTATATGTGCATGCACGAATGTGCATGGTTGGGCCTAGGCCAGTGCAGACAACACCTGCAGCCAGCCAGTGTCACCTATCTGCAGTTGTTACTATCCCTACCACCAATGTTGGCAATGACACAGAGACAGCTTTGGTGCAGGAATGCAAGATATGATCCAATTCACAGCTTGTGGATTGACATGCATGGTGCTTAGCCATTTAACCCATTAGGACCCAATTTCAAACTTCGCGCTCGTGTACTGTGAGCCCAACTTAAAAATGGCGGCTACATACAAGCCCCGTACTTTTGTTTTTCCGTGGCTTTCCTGGCTTTCCTCGCGCAAAATGTTGACATTGGGTGTTGCATTCCATGGTGCTGTTCCTTAGGGAGGCTATGGGGTGTTCATGGCCCAGCTCTAGATTCTTCACAAGTGTGTGCTGCCGAAGAAGACGAGAACAGTAAGCGAACGCTTGTATTTTATTTGCTGGCACTTCTGTGACCCAGAAAAGAACCTAGGAGCTGCTCTAGCTGCTGGACTCTTTGTTCATCAGCCGTCTGCATTCGTTCTTGTCGCTACGTGGTACGTGGTAGCTTTCTGGTCACACACCAAAATGGTGCGTAACTTCACAAAACGTTCGGCGCTTGATTGCGCAGCGCGAGAACGACCAGAAGAGATGGCAAGAGTCCGAAATCCGACACCAACAAGTAAACCTCAGTCAAAGGCAGCAGGTTTTGTTATCTGTATTCCTCTTATGAGTTAGCAGACTCTGCATACATAATGCACAACGCCCACAGGGATGTAAAATATACATACATACCTGCTGTGGGTCCTTGATGTTCACACACTTCAGTTCTTCCACATGTTCAAAGTAATCCACAACACCACACACCAAATCAAGTGGGACATGTGATAAGGTGACCCTTTCCACACTCCTCTGCACCACATTGCCTGTAGAGAGAAAGGTTTGTAAATGAGCTGCTACAAGTGTGAGTGTGGTCCATTATAAGGTTTACACACCATTGACAATTAAGCCTTCCACAACACAGTTAGAACTGCATGGGTTGTGCCATGGTTGGCAGTCAAGTACAATTACCTACTACCATTACTATTACATCAACAACAAGTGAGTGAATCTCTACTTGCATTAATCCTATGTATGTAGTATCCTAGTGAAATGACAGGGGTGTGAGTGATTAGTACATCAAACCACAAGTGGACAATATCAAGCCGTCACTAACAACTAGAAAGCTACAACAATATGAAACACTAGGACCCAGGTAGCACACAGTGCAGGTTGTAAGGAGAGCAGCTTTGAGACCCTTCAAGTCAGTATCTGCACTGGTCATTATCATTACCAGCACTAGTTGCAGAGAGCCTGGACCACTAAAGGCAATGTATGACAAGCTGTACACATTACAGTTTACAGACAATGATCACAGCTTACAAGGTCAGTGTGACACATCAAACACTGTCATTCAACTCACCATTACAAGGCCAGTCCCAGCACTGTGGTGGTAGATCCAGTGACAAATCTGTCAATGTAGTGTTGTTGCTGAAGCCCAACAGGAGGTGGTGGGTGAATAGCTTGACATTTTCATTGGGTGATAAGCCATACCACTTCAGTTCCATCTTTGTCATTGTCTTGATCTGAGCTAGTGATGTAGCCATCCTGTCCAGAAGGTCACGGCTCAGGCTCTGCAGTAAGCAAGGAGGTGAAGTACACATGAGCATATGAATTATCTAGAATATGTAGTCTGTGAGAGCAGGAGGTGGTGAAAGGAGGGATGGCTTACAATGAGACAGAGAAAGGAGTGAAGGCTAAGCAGCTATGCTAATAGGTCACACCATTGCAGGGATGTGGACTTGAGATAGGGGAACAAACGGGGTATAAGCAGGAGAAATACGTAGACTGAGTGTAGGTAGCAGGGTGTGCAAATGCAATTAGAACAGTACAAATCTGCAGCAACACACCAGCAGTCACACAAAGAGGAAAATATGGACAGTTCTGTACAGAACATGAGTACATCAGAAGCCCTAAAGCAGTGTCCTTTCTCAGCTTGTTCTAGTTAAAAGGCATACACACAACCACTGACAGCTGTCTGATACAGTGAGCAACACATTAAAAGGCTAAAGCTCAGGGTCGGCAAAGAAGAGAGTCAAACAATGGGCAATGTACATCAGTTGCACAATAGTTTAACAGTAGCAGGTAGAAGACTTGTATTTGTTCTTGTAATACCACAGTCAAGAAGTAGCTACTTAGACCCCGTGACGTGACGTGACTATGTGAACCCCATGGTAAGCCAGCAGGTTGCAACAGGACCAGTGGCACCATTGGCTGCAGAGACACTAGCCTTATCACCCCAGTCACATGGAGGTGTAGTCTGTGAGAGCAGGAGGTGGTGAAAGGAGGGACGGCTTACAATGAGACAGAGGAAGGAGTGAAGGCTAAGCAGCTATGCTAATAGGTCACCCCATGCATTGCAGGGAAGTCAACTGGTGAAGACTTGAGATAGGGGAACAAACGGGGTATAAGGAGGAGAGATATGTAGACTGAGTGTATACATACGTAGTGGTGTCCAAATGCAATTAGAAGAGTACAAGACAAGAAGGATGTAGCTTGAGCAACACACTATGACACAAGGATCGAGGAAAATTCTGCACAGAACATGAGCAGATCAGCAGATTTAAAGATGTGCCCACTCTCTGCTCTGCATACACACCACCACTGACAGCTGTCTGATACAATGAGCAACACACTTAAAGGCAAAGGTCGGGATCGGCAATGAAGAGTCAAACAATGGGCAATGCACATCAGTTGTGCAATAGTTTAACATTAGCAGGTATAGTCACAACAGAAAGAAGGTCACTATAGCAAAGCAACAATGAAGGAATGCACAGCATGACACACACCTTCCTTCCATGCTGAGGGAGTGATACAGGCCAACATGACACACACACACACACACACACACACACACACACACACACACACACACACACACACTGCACACCACACACGCGCACAGAGATCTAGCCATTTATAAGAGCTGTTTGAATGAATAAGCTTAAGATGCAGTTTTAATTAAATCAGTGATAGCAAATCTGAACAAGAACTTTGGCAGAAATATCAAACTACATTTCAACAATGACAGGGAAGAATGATTTCTGATATTGTACATTCAAAACCAGTCTATGTACCTGAAGGCAAGGCATGACTCAAGATGAGCATTGCATACACCACAACTGTATACAGTGAAATATTGACACTATTAGCATTGCATCAAGTCAACAGTCATCAGCTGCCAAGGTTGGTAGGAGTGCCCCAGCTAGTGTCCCAAAGAACACTTACTGTTAACACATTACTGACATGATAGATGGAGATCCCTGCAGAACACCTCACAATACAATTCTAATGGGCAGATACAGTATCACCCACAGAGACAGCTTTGGCGCAGGAATGCAAGATTGGATCCAATTCACAGCTTGTGGATTGACATGCATGGTGCTTAGCCCTTTAGACAGTGGTCAGCAGTGTCAGAAGTGTTAGCTACATCTCAATAATATAGTACACCAACAAGTAAACCTCAGTCAAGGGTTAGGTACCAGTTGCTGGCATTGTGAAGCAGTTAAATGTTAGTGGAGCGGAGGGGACAGAATCCCAATTGGAATGGGTAGAGTAGTTGGGCCATACTGAGATGGGAATCAACCAGGCACTGGCAGCAGTGGGTGTGGTGAGGAATC
>CAXHTE010000043.1:0-90000 GCA_964019415.1 Ianthella basta
CACTCACCATTAATGTGTGGTCTAGGAACGAGACTATGGAAGCACTTGCAATTGTTTGCTCGATTATAGTAGCTCACACTCCCAATATATATGGGTCATAGAAACCTTTAGTTGTCAATGTAGTAGTCAACTTCGCAAAATTTATTCCGTGAGTAATTCTGACCTCCCTCACAAAAGCCAGACGTTGATTTAAATTAGATATTTAAATTTGTGATTGCATGCCCATATAGCTACTCATGTACTCATGCAGTATATATAGCTATAGATCATATTCTGCTTCATGGCATTCCTGGCATATAATTGCTCATCTGACTGTTATGTATAATATACTCCATACCCAGCAAATGCAAAAGTAAATTCGATCCATTGTCAAGTGCCTGATTCAACTGGTTATGTATTCCAAACTGTAGAAACCAACGTTCTAGCTACAGTGTACACACTAATTATATAAGGCTCAACTACTTATGTATTATGTGGTGTTGCTAAATTCCTAAGTTACCTAGAGTAGCTAGTACATAGCACTCTTGTCTACGCATGTGGGACATGTCTGTTTTGTTTACTTAAGGAAGTATGACACCTGAAAGGTGTGAATTCCTGTGTTGCCATGGCTACGCGAGCGTTGTCATGTGACATGCGCGTGATTTGACAAAAGGTCATGGCGAAAAGGCCTTAAAATGTAGTGTTTCGCTGTTACGTACGTTCTTGAAGATGGGAGGAAGCCAAATCGCAGAAGTTTGATCGAATCGTTCGAGCGGAACCGTCGAATCACGGGAAGCACAACGATTGTCAGCCATTTTCCGAAAATGTCACGAGAATATCACGTGAGATCACATGCTAACAGGCTTTCACCTTGTACTTTCAGAAAAACGTCGTGTCGCTGTCGATGAGAAGGCTTCTTGTCGAACTGAACACTGAAATGGTTAGTCAAGTAAATTCTCTAGCTTTTGCATGAGGCATAATGCTGCGCATCCTTCCTATCTAGAGTTATGTGACCCGACATTTTGAACACCAACAAGTTGTGATAGTTTTCTTGCTATAAGTTGTCAGCGGATTGCTTTAACAACTTATGCCTCATGCAAAAGTTAGATAATACGAATGCGCATCCAATCATACCTTTCTCTAGCGGCTGTGACTTTTCCTCGATAGCGACATCGGCATTTACTGCTGTTTCAGTGGCTTTGCAATTGACGGTATTCCTCGATGTACAAAAGTATTATTAACAACGCTTATTCACAGTGTTACAGAGCGGTCCCTTGGCTTCCGTTCGGTGCTTTTTCCGCTCAGATCCAGCAAAGCTGCTAGGAGATATTAGCCACAATACTTAGGTCAAAATCGGCTGCGCATTGTTTACATAGCCATGTCCCACATGCGTATGGGCTACAAGCTGACGAGGGGAAATTGGAGTGCACAAAGTCATTTGCCAGTAGGTTGTTCTCTGGTCCGACTTTGTAGTTTTGCCAGTTGCCTTCAATAATATCAGGGCCCCCAATCCAGTCTCCAGCATAAATGCATGGTCCAGGGCGGCTGAATTTCCAGGTTAGTGGGAACCTTGTTCCTGCAATGGCCCTCTCTTTGGCAGTATTGGGATGAAACACAACCTCATACACTTGTCGTTCTGTGACCACTGACAAGTCATGACTACCACACTGACCTGTACCTGCTGACCTGCACATGAAACACAAGTACTTAGATCACATTAACAACGAATTTTATTACATCACATTTTATTGATGTGTACAAATAAATACGCTCCCGCATGCAAATGCAAAATTGTATGCCCAAACATTTCAGTAATTTTAGTCAGTGACTGATATAAGGCGTACGGCAGTACAATATACCTATATAATGTTATGACTAAATATGTAGGTGGTAGTAGTGGTTGCAAGTGGCTGCTATATGCACAGTTGCAAGTTGTTAAACGTTTGCTGTGATGTAAAATATTGCAGAACGTTTATGCCAGACTCACCCAGAATGCCATGAGAGACTGTGATATAGTTTCTGACACATGAAGATAGGAGGTGGTTCTGATTAACTGCAGCTCTTGATGGAATGCAGAACACCTTGATGACTGGGGAGAATCTCTTTGCGCCTTAGCCTTGAGATCATCAGTGATGTATCTGTTGACTTAAACTGGACACCAGTTGACCATCCTGACCAAACACTGAAGAGTCTGAACTAGTGTTCACTCCATTGATTGTTGCAGAGCATTGCTGAGCTATAAACACTACTTTGGTGCACTGTGATGTACTATTGTCAAGCAGTGTAATGCCTACAGCTGATATGTGGAATGTGCTTATATACTGATACAGTACTGGACATTGACACTTATCCATGTATACGACAACAAGCTGAAAATAGGGCGATCCTTCCCAAACATTCTGTAGCAAATGTACAGTTTCTCATGACAATGTGCTTGCAATACTCGTATTGAAGTACAGTTGCCATATTGCTATTTTAATTTGGGTAACTTGATTCTACTCATGTAGCTAGCTAGCTAGCTATGGTCAGTGTTAGGGCTCTGGTGACTGTTTGATGAGTAGGTGAGACTTGTCCAGTGCACAGCAGGTCACTCACACCTCTGTTGAGCATAACATAACATGATGGGTTGTGTACAGTCCCTTTGTGGTGACAGGGAGAGAGCTGAACAGTGACAGGGTGAAAACTTCAGTGTTTTCCGGGTCACCCTACAGTGCGGATCATTACATTGTGTATGTGTATAAATTCGCTATGCTTGTCACGTGATACGTGGCCAACATCCTCCGGACATAGATTTTTCCTCATCTGTGCTCTGGGAGGCAGCTGTACCTATATCCACCCCTTGATCTGTACAGCGCACCGAACTCTTGGGAATGGATCCGTTCTTATTAACTGATGAAGGTGAGCAAGTACAATGTTTAAAGTGGTTACCGAATCTCGATGATTTCGAATGTGTGACTGACCGTCATCCCCGCACTGCCACCGGACCTGACAGCTACCCAGGCCGTCTGTGATATTAGCTAGTGGTTGACCTAACTTGATATGAGGGTAGATTGTTCTAAAGGTACAGTCATTCAAGTTCATCACACTAACCAAGAGGTTCTCAGTTATTCGTTTCGGTAGCTGGTCGGCTACTTTCCTCACGGTCATTCTGTTTTTAACATGATCAGAGGATTCGTCTTGGTCAGAGCGGCCCTCGCAGTCATGTACACCGCACCAGAGCGAAGCAGTGCTACTAGAGTATAGGCACCCAAAACAACACGTTCTGATCTTAACTATGCCAGCGCATTCCCGCGTTGTATAACGTGGTATGTGCTAGGGTTAGAGGAGACGACGGTGAGTGGGCAGTAAATGTGTCCCAATGGGTTCGCCATTCACCATCTCATCAACTGTGCGACGTTCTCTAGAATCCATCTAAGTAAAGTAACGAAGTAAAGGACTAAGGATGATTTGGTTGTATTGGCTATGTAGCCTACACTGTGATAGTTTACATTGCACCTCTCCAATGCACTCACCTGCAGTAGCCCAGTTGGCTAGTCACACTGGTGAATGGGATAGACAGATTCTGCTGTATTATGAATCTCATGCTTTAAATGAATATTCAGACAGTTGTGTGTGTGTGTTAGGATAGTCAGCTGATTGCTATGACTTTCGTAAGCAAATGCCAGAGCTACTTACACCTGTGTTGAATGTGTTTCTTGTGTGTCCACTCGTTCTACAGTTAACTGTAGTTGCATGTTATTGCTGCATCCTGTTCCAACTTTGGTTGGTTTCATGTCATAACAATCGTGTCCACAAGTTGTAGTGAGATACAACAACCAACTGTCACTTGCACAAGAGCGCAACCTTTGACCTCTTGACCGTGTGTCCAGCTGTGCACTGTGTGGTGCTACCTGAATTGGGTTGCTGCATCCCACTCCAACTTGTACCATGTTGGTCTACATCCTCAAGCTCTTCATCTTGTGCTAGTGGTGTTCTTCTACCATCAACTAACACATACTCCACTTTCACCCGTGGTGGTCCTTTCCTTCTGTACTTAAACAGGTGTCAGTTACTGCTACATATCCCTGCTTCCTTTCACAGGCACTGATGTGCAGTACCTAGATAGGTGTACATAGTACATACATAGATTGTGTTCTGATGTTGTGTATAATTGGAAAACCCATTCATATATATGCAAGACAATACCCACCCCACATTCCCCATTCCATTCCTGTCATTCATGGTGTTGCAAGTCCCATTGTATAATTCTCTGTCTTTTGTTGCTAATGTGTGATTGGCCTCCTTGTTCCTCCTCTCTTCTCTCCCCCAGTTCTTGCTGAGTTGCACCAGGGTAGTCTCATCACAAGTGACGAGTGTAAGGGACTGTCTACTGTCTGGAAGGTGCGTAATGTACTACGAGTCAAAACTCCTACCATCAAGTCCAGAAGTGCTGAGATTCTGCTAAAGCATGGATATCAGGAAGTATCTGCATTCCTTTCAGGTAAACACCTGTACAGTATTCCTCAGCTGTTCTCCTGTGTTGGTTAATGCAGTGGACCTACATACATACGTAGTTGTCTAGTCCACTTCCAGACATCACCCCACACTCATCATGTATGGAGCCGCTGTGTGTCCACAGTCACATCTCAGTCCCCACACTGTCGTATTGACATAATACATATAGTGTCTGAGCATATGAGTGTGTTTGTGTTGCTGCATTAGTGCTTGCTGGTGTGTGAATCAGTGATGAGAGTGTATCAGTAGGTAGAGGTGGGTGTATTGGTAGGAAAAGGTGTGTGTGTTGGTAGGTGTGGAGGGGTGTTTAGGTATAATTAGATGGGTGTGGGGTACTTGAGCTAAGTGTAAAAATATTGCCTTGGAATCTTTCACTATAATTGCGGGCACTGTTTCTTCGCGATAGTATATAGTCCATGAATTGCACAACGCAGTGACTTCCAGCCAGTTTGTAGAGACAACTTGCCTGACCCCATTGGATCACTCTGCTCAACTATCCCGAAACATGCTGTTACTGAAGCCACCCTTGGTGGCTGTCTTGCAGTCGCTGAAGAAAAGGAGCAGTTATGGGTGGTTCAATGGAAAGACGGTTGTGTCTTCTCTCCCCTCACTTAACACAGTCGCCCTGGAATATCTACAGTTCTACCAGCTCTTTGGTGAAATTTCTTACCCACAAAATGTTTTCCATTTCCAGTATCTATTGATCATATTTCATGTGGCAGCAGCTTGTGTCAGGGGCTGGTTGTCCATAAACTGGCTTTCTAGCCACACACATATGCATCACTTTGAGAGGGTGTTGTGTTCGGGTGATGGGACATAATTGTGGGTTGATTCATATATTATTATACATATGTGGCAGTCGAGGTTAGAAATAGAAAATGTGTGGCATTTGTACTCTGTGGCCTATCAGGAGGTCATTGGTGTGTGTTGTTTTGTAGACCTGAATGCCTTTAATAGGAGATCTAGAGGAAGTGGGTGATGAGATGTCTGTGATTGACTGTTGAGTACACCCCTCACCTCACTCCACCCAATGTCACAGTGGGTATGACATAAAATGGAAGGGTTGGGTGTGCTTGCATATCTTTTGTTTTTACGTTACTCTTGTCATGTGTTTCAAGTGGCAGAGACTGCGTAGTATAACATGGTACATATGTACTAGGTTAGAGGAGATGACGGTGATTGGGCAGTAAATGTTATTCACCATTTCATCAACTGTGTGTGGCTCTCCAGAATTCATCTAAGTAAACTAAGTAACAAAGTAAAGGGCTAGTTTGCATAATGTCAAAACTTGTATTTTGTTTGTGTTGATCAGCTTTCAATTGCATGTACACCAGTCATCTAATTTGTCCAGTATTGCTGTAGCACTGCTTAATGTGTTACCATGGATCATCATCAGGAAATATGGAAGTAATGTTGGAGTTCTCCAATCTAATTTCTCTAGCCTCCTAATTTTGACAGTCAGTTACGTAGGTCAAGTGATGACTAAACATGAAATTCAAAGAGCAGTATCTCAGCTTTACACAAAGGGGAGGTAGTGGCAGGACACTTGGCTCTAGAGCCTTTGTCAGCTTCTCATGGAATATTGCTGGAAGCAACCAACGCAGCTATGAGCCTCTACCAAATCACTGATGATGTCACATATAACTCGCATGGAATGTTTGTGTTGTAGTACTGGTGTTTGGTTATGTACTGTAGGTGTGCTTTGTGGGTAGGTGCATGTGGAGGTTTGTGTGTGTGTTGTGTGTTTGCTTATACAAACTCATCTCCAATCAGTGGTAGACATTGTTTAGTACAATCTTGTGACTGTTGTTGATGTACATAATGATGGCAATGACAGCATCAGACAACACGGTAGTGCTGTCTATGTAGGGATAGCAGTGGTTGTTTGTATGCTATGCAAACGAAACGTAGTGCTATTACTGTTTAGGACTGAAAACCGGCAAAAGGGCTACCCAAAAGAAAGTATCTGTTGCATACAGTGCAGGACTAACATAACTTTCCAGTGAAAGTGCGCTCTCCGGCAGAAAATGACCTTGACATTTTCCACTTTTCATCATCATCTTCGTCTTCTTCTTCTTCTTTGACAGTATTAGTGCACGAACCATGACGAGTAGACGAAAACCTTTATTACAGTTTAGCACGCCCCCTAACTGGCTGTATTCCTTTGGTTAGAAGCCTCTGTGAGCAAGTTTCACAAATGAGGGTTTCCGGGCCTTCGAGAAACGTTACTACACAAGAGACACCATTTTATGATGATGTAATTGAACGGTTTTGCTACATTTATTCGCCTAGTCCTCCTTCAGTTTTTAATTCAATAGCCTAGCAACGTTATTGTATGTCCGATTGGAGGTGCGCACGTGGGTAGCCTCAGCCAAACTTAGCTTGCGTGCCATTTGAAGGACATTTGCGGTCGTGGATTTACCCACCATTTGTAATTACTGCACGGTTGGCTTCTGTATTCTTTTTTGGCGAGTTAGCACAGAACCTATAGATGCTAGCCCACACCTTGAGCTCCAGGGTTACAGCAATAAGGCCTAACACTGAACCATTGTTCTATGATTGTGGGTTAGCGTGTAGCTACAGCTTAGTTACACACTATGAAAAGTACAGAAACTAGAAATAATACAAATTTACAAAAGGGATAGTAAAAATATACAATAAATTGATAGTAAGGATGTAGGGATGGCCTAAAAAGTGCAGATAAGTAAATGATGCTACACAGTGAAGCATTAGCAATGGTACCTACATTCAAGGATGGTGCTACATTCTTGCATGTAGGGACCATTGTTTATGCTTCACTGTGTAGCATCATTTACTTGTTTCTGTACTTAGTATGCCACATCTACATCCTTCAATTTTTGTAAAAACATTTTATTATTTCTGTTTCTGTAAGAGCTGTGAGGAAACATATAGTTGAATGCAGTCACTTTCAGATGCCATCATTGGATAGAGACTGCTTATGTACCCAACGAATGTCATCAGCAGTTTGTTTCTTTCCATGCAGTGTAGCTAATTCTTATGTTTGATTGATGTGTTTGATGTGTTAATTTGTGGAATATGATATGCTATTTGTGAAGGTATTTTTCTATAATTAGTTATACAATAAGTTCATTGTAATAGCTATCATGGACCTTGACTTAACCATCAACGAGTAATGATAAAAGTGTTGTTCTAGTGTAGCACAGTGATTGAATCATTGTTTTTTTATATGACTGAAAGCACAGGACAGGTGGTGACGACATTGCAAGTTCAACTGCATGTGTTTGTGTATGTACGTGCATAAGGTTATGTGATGTTTGTAAAGTCACAAATTGAATTGGGATTAGGGATCTGTATTAAATGTAGTTAAATGCTGGCCATGATGACTGTGAGGAGATACATAGACTACACGGCACTTGGACCCTGTAACTCCTAGAGGCATCTCTTGGTCAGTGTGTTACTGTACTAGAGTGAAGATAACTCAGAAAGAACAAGCTAGTTCTTGCATGTGAGAACCTGATACACAGGATTAGGTATGTAACCTCTAGTACACATGTGAGCAATAAGGGAAGGTTGATATATATAGTGGGTCTCTGGTGGTGATGTTAGCGTTGTGGTGAGTGTGTGTGTACAGGGATGATGCAGTGTTTGCTGTGAGCTGCAGTCTCTTATAATGTAATGTACAGTACCTATGGCATACATACATGCATGCATGTTGTTGATGTGTTAATTTAGGATGCTCACTCTTGCTGTAGGTAGGACATGCATTTCCCCATTCAACTCATGCCATTCCTGTATTCTGGAGTCCCATTGTATTCCATATCTTGTGTATGGGCTTGTTTCATTGTCCTCCCTGTCCCTTTTTCCTCTTTCACACAGCTCTTGCTGAGCTACAACAAGCTGGCTTCCTCACTAGTGATGAGTGCAAGGGTTACTTCATTCATGCGGTTAGTGGAAAGCCTCCTGCAGTGGTGTCCCAAGCCTGTGAGATTCTGATGAGACATGGCTTTGAGACAGAGTCGAAACTCATTGCAGGTAAGCAGATGTTTTGTAAATTGTCTGTGTTTGGTTGTACATACAATGGAGCCAAGTTATCAATACCATGTTGACATCACCCCCATGCACTTATCATGTAAAGACTTTGTGTGTCAGTTGTGACATCATGAGCTCCACACTATTGTGGCCACTTTTAGTGTCTGTCTGTTGTTGTATGAGTGTGTGTCTGTGTAGAATAGGTGATGTGGGTGTGTCGGTTGGTGAGTGCACTTAGGTGTATGGGTAGTTGTTGCTATGTATGTATCAGTATTTTCATGTGGCAGCAGCTCATGTTGACCTTCAGGGGCTGCTTAGCCATGAACTGGCTTACTGGGCACAAAGCAATCTGACAGATGTCCAATCTACGGAGTACTACATTTCCTATTGCAATTGTTTGTGTTAATCACCATTCCATTGTCTGTACAACACTGTGTGCCCACTGTGACATACTGTACTGATTGGTTGTGTTAAGTGCACCCTCTTTATAAGAGCATTTCCTTTATTGAGCACCCAATTCCTTACCAGTTTTTCACCCTGATTGTTTAGGTGTCTATTGATTTCGGGGCTTCATCCCTTCTTTGAGGTGCATATAGGACTCCCTGGAAGACTAGCAGCTTGGCTGAAGTGTAATCATGAAGTGCAAACTAGTACAAACCTTTTTTGGTTGGTTGTCCACACTGGGCACCAGGTACCAGAGTCGAAATCATGGTATTATACATAAACATGAGCAGTATTGCTGTATACAATCTCTAGCTCACAATCTATGCCTATACTAGATTTTGCAATTATACTGTAAGTATGTGCATGAATTCGTATAATATTGTGCAAGCGCTTACCGGATACCGGTTAGCTATGTGGACAAGCGATTCAAAAAAGTCTGTAACATAGCGCCAAATGGAAACTTGTTCACTGCACTAAGTGGTGGCCATCTTACAGTGACATTTGCGTATCATTATAATTTGTTGATGCTTTTGCAATGTTCAGTTAAGCGTATATCCTTTATTATTGTAAATGCATATTTCTATCCTATCAGAGTTATTAGCATATTATTATGCTTTACAACAGATTAGTATGGTATTTAGTCCCACACCATTGTGTTAACACATACGTATGAAGTATGTATATACGATCCATCTGCTACTGCATCAGTGTGTGTCTGGTATGAGTAGGTGTGTCAGTTAGTGGGTGTAGGTGTATGCTTATGTGTTGCAATGTGTATCAGTATTTTCACGTGGCAGCAGCAGAGTGATTGCTTAGCCAAGAATTGGCTTGCTGGCCACAAATATTGGAAACTAACAGAGTGTGTTGAGTTGGGTGGCTGGCAGAATTGTGGAGCAATTTAATCTGTTAACTGTACTAGTGCTCTGCCTGTGGAGGTACATTTCCCATTAGTTATACTACGAGAGCATTGTAATGGTCTAAGGGAGACCTAGCTTGTCTTACAGTATCCTGCAGTGTGTGTTTGGTGTTTCTTGTGTAGCACAGTGATTGAAATTTATGCATCGCTAAAGCTCAGGATAGACAGAGCAGATAGTGGACATGGCCTTCACTTCTTCATAGCCATAAACAGTGGGTAGTTGTTAACTGTTTATTTAGATGAAATCAAAGCTGTCATGGTTACTGGAAGATGGCTTTATCTATGTGTATAGCAAGGATCCATTGTAGCCTTTGTTGGGTGCAAAAATGGCATTTAGCAATAATTTACTTCAACTTTTTACAGATTAGCATTGTAATTGTTATATGTCACTGCACTGCACAGGCCTACTATCATTGTTTCTGAGGAAGTAGACCACATATGGGTATGAGTCGGACACTGCTCCTTGAGCTACATGATCTAAGACTGAATAGAGGCACTGCTCGGTAGCGCTTACTGCACAATGGATGCGTCTTTCAATTGAAAGAGTACACACGGTATATAATCCACAGTGTCCAATGTTGTTGCGTATCCTGACTATGGTGAACAGATGTGCCCACATAACTCATAAACAGCAGTCTCACAATACTAACATGTGGGTAGGTGTGACTGTGTTGGTGGTTGTGGCAGTATGAGTTGGTGTGGTTGTGTGGGTAGGAGTGACTGTGTAGAGATTGTGCAACCATAGTCTGAGATTGTATACTTTTTGAACTAGTGCATTGTTGCATTAATTTGTGTGCATTGTCTGTTTGCATGCATGTATGAGTGTTTGTGTGCTTGTTCCTTTCTGTTAAAGTGTTATGTTGCCTGGTTGTATGCAGCCACTTTGAGACACCATCATTGGATAGAGACTACTTACATACCAACTGTGTCTGTTAGTTTCTTCTGTATTTTAATGCTTGAAGCTAATGTACAGTAATACAGGTACTGACAGAAATGAAAGTTTTGACCAAATTGGCAATTCTTTGAGCTAACGTAAATGGCAACGACCATCATTACAATGATTTCATCTGTTGACCCATTTCTCAAAGTTTTTAATCTAATGTTGTTTACTTCATGTGGCAGCAGCTTGTGTCAGAGGCTGGTTGTCGAAATGGCACTAGGTGGACTGCACCATTCATCCGGCAACGTGTGGCGGAGCAAGCGCAGCATGCAGAAGGCAGTGCTTGCTCATATATATTTTGCCTGCATGAATATACACCTTTACCATTATATACTTGTGCCATGAAATCAGTGTAAATAGACCTCGTCATATCCAGTAGTGTGTAATGATATAATGGTGTTCTGGTTTAGTGCAGTGCTTGAATTAATGAGTTCTTAAGTGTGACTAAAAGCACACGACAGATGGTCAGAATTGGGACTTAGTCCTCCACGTACCTCTCCACGCGCTGCCATTTAGTTGGCATAGTCTCTCTGTGAAGGGGATCTTGGTGTTCCTACCAAGCTTTAACAGCAAGCAGTAGGCGCCCACTTGGAGATCCACCATCACGCATTCTCTTTCACTGATCTTGTGCTAATGTGATTTTGTCTTTCTCAGGCCCTGTGGCTGCTTCACTTTCAATACTGGTAGGACCAGTATTTCTAACTTCAGCACTGTATTTGATACATGCTTAAAGCCAATGTACTGCAGGTATTGGCAGAAATGTTGTAATTCTTTAACTAGCACAAAAGGTGGTGAACAGCATGTAATGGATACTTCTGTTCACCTTCTCATTGCCAAAGTCCCCAGTGTCATTCTTCTGTTTGTCAATTTGAGATGAAATGTGTTGGAACTGGCTACCGAAGACGAGTATGCCAAAATGTCAAACTTGACCATCTCATCAACTGTGTGAGGTTCGCTAGAATCCATCTAAGTAAAGTAACGAAGTAAAGGACTAAGGATGATTTGGTTGTATTGACTATGTAGCCTACACTGTGATAGTTTGCATTGCACCTCTCCAATGCACTCACCTGCAGTAGCCCAGTTGGCTAGTCACACTGGTGAATGTGATAGACAGATTCTGGTGTATTATGAATCTCATGTTTTTAATATTCAGACAGTTGTGTGTGTGGTAGGATAGTCAGCTGATTGGAATGACTTTTGTAAGCAAATGCCAGAGCTACTTACATCATTATTAAATGTGTTTCTTGTGTGTCCACCTGTCCTACAGTTAACTGTAGTTGCATGTTGTTGCTGCATCCTGTTTCAACTTTGGCTGGTTTCATGTCATGACAATCGTGCCCACAAGATGTAGACGGCGTTTACACTAGAAAGTTTTTGGAAACGTCTGTTACTCATTCTGCATCGTTTACGTGTGTCTACACACATTGTTTTCATACGCTGAAAACGGGTATCCTCAGAAACGATGAGCTAATACGAGCACATGACCATCGTGTGATTGTAGACCATGTGAAACCACGTGTACGTTGGCAAGAGCGCTGCCGTTTTCAGCCACACAATCATTTTTGCAGTTTATATGAAGAAATTGTAGCACCGTTTTTGCAAGTATCCACCTTCAACTGCGGATTTGGAAGTAATCGTTTTCCTCTAGCGTTTTCATCGTTTTTGTGTAAACGGTATGTCAAAGCGGTGTCAATTTGCACCATTTTTGTCCAAAACCGTTCTAGTGTAAACGTGTGGTAGTGGGATACAGCAGCCAACTGTCACTTGCACAAGAGCACAACCTTTGACCTCTTGACCATGTGTCCAGCTGTGCACTGTATGGTGCTACCCGAATTGGGTTGCTGCATCCCACTCCAACTTGTACCATGTTGGTCTACATCCTCAAGCTGTGCATCTTATGCTAGTGGTGTTCTTCTACCTTCAACTAACACTCACTCCATTTTCACCCGTGGTGGTGGTCCTTACCTTCTAAACTTCAAAATACCCTTGTTTTCCTGTACCAATGTGCAGGTTTGGTTGTATTACATACATAGATACAGTAAGCTTTCTTGCTTTCTCAAAAGTGTATCCTTTAGTAATCCATCATGTCCAATAGCATTGCATACATAGTTACCCTCATCTGTGTCGGATATCCCAGGTATAGTGATGAGTTGTCCCCACATAGGATAGATGACTAGATGTGGCTGTGTGGGTGGTTGTGTGTGTAGGAGCGACTGTATAGAGATTGTACAGCTGGAGTTTGAGATTGCACTATTGATTTAGTGTGTTGTTTCCATTTCACTATTTTCAATGAAGTATAGTATTGAAAGTTGCAACTTGAAAGAAAGACAGTCAAGGAAGGGAAAGTTTCCATCACGCAAGCCAACTCACATCGTCAGCTAAATGCTAGCCTCATAGTGACTCGGAGAATTCCAGCATCACATGCCACTCAGGCCCTACTCGTCTTTGAGCTTTCCAAGAGACGTCTCTTGGTCGGAATACATTACACTTTCTATGTAATCTATGTGAACCCAATAGAGAGGAATATGTAGCTTCTACTGTGTGAACAATGAGGAGAGTCTCAGGTGGTAGTGTGTGCATTGAAGTGATGAGGCTGTGTGTGTTCTGAGCTGTTGACTCTGATGTTGTATACATTACCTAGATAGATGTATATACATGTATTTTGCATTGATGTAGTGATTTCCTGGAGCCCACTCTCATAAGCAGGACATTCCCCATTCCCGATTCCCTTCCTGTCATTCCTTGTTACCGATCCCATTGTATCCCCTCTAATGTGTGATTGTCCTCCCTGTCCCTTCTCTCCTCTCTCTCCCAGTTCTTGCTGAGCTACAACAGGCTCACCTTATCACTTATGAAGAGTGTGCAATGGTGTGGGACATTAATGATGTGGTTGCACTTCAACGCAAGAAGCCTTCAGAAGTTCAAGTTAAAAGTGCTGAGGTTTTCTTCAAACTTGGACTTCAGACAGAGGAGATGAAAGAATTTGCAGGTAAATGGATACACAGCATATCACCATCTGCTTTATGTGTTTAGTTGTACATACAGCGCTGCCAAGTTGTCATGGCCATCTCCCTGGGCATCACGCCACACTTATCGTGTAGAGCCTTTGTGTGTCCACAGTGACATTTTGAGTGCCACGCTACAGTTTGCTTACATAATTATGTAGACTTTCATAAATCTAGCAGATTGGTGTGGTGGTGACATAAGTGTGGGCGGAGTTGTATGTTGCTAGTCAAATGAAGTACAGAATTACATTTTACTATTATGTACCTTTGCAGGGAGACAATATAAACTAGGTGTCAACAGAACTAGTAGGGAACTGAGTGTACTCAACTGTTGAGGTCTTATGTAACTGACAGCACAGAACAGATGGTCAGAAATAGGACTTGATCCTTCACCTCCCCAAAGCTGTCTTGAACCTAGCACAAACAGTGGTAAACACTATTTTAATGTTTACCTCTGTTGGCCAAATTGCCAATTCTAGAGTCGGATTCCCCAACTTCGTTGTTGTTTGTTTCCCCTCAAAACAAAATTATGGTGAATTAACTACTGGTGATAAGTTCCACTAGATCTCATTGTACTATTGTGTAGCTGCTACCCTATTGTCTGATATTGATGTGCCCTCACCAAGATTGACACATCTAAGGTGTTCCATGAACTCTATGTTCTAATACTTGTAGCTATACTGTTGTAATGAATAGTATTTTCTCCACACAAGTGATAGTCTTTAAAGGTGCTCTTTACAGGATACTTTGGCTAGTAATTTTCAGCCATTGGATTTGCCATCAAATTAGCTTATTAGTAGGGATGCTGATTTGTGGTTTTATTCATTACAACTTTGTAGGCAATTTTGTTTTTCATTACTCCCTTTGTGATTTCCCGTATCCATTGCTGTTATCTCTCAATATCTATTATAACTGATTGTGCAAGCAATGGTGTCTAGTACATCATTTCATTGTGACTGTTGTTGATGTAGTGATTACTGTTTCTGTAAGAGTTGTGAAGTAGCCTAGTTGTATGTAGCCACTTTGGGATACCATCATTGGATAGAGACCACTTACATACCAACTGTGTTCATTTGTTGTTTGTGTAGCTATTGTAACACAGGTGCTGACAGAAATGTAAAATGTTTTGGCCGGATCACAATTCTTTGAGCTAACTGCAATGACCACCATGGCCAGTTTCTTCTGTTGGCCAACTTCTCAATTCCAGAGACTCTAATTTCATTCTTTCTGTATCCACTTGAAATGATATTAAAATTAGAGCAAACTGGTAGTGCAAGACTGGTATAATCCGAAGTGCTACTAAATCTCTAGCCATTGCTAAAGAATGTCCCAATCCTAAATATAAGTTGTTAGTTACAGTACTGGCTGCCTCCATGGACCATTGACTCCCTAAAGGCCTGGCACAGTGTAGCAAGTATTCCACATACAGCCAGCTGTACATCCCTTTCTGCTCCAAAGGAACAGCTTGAATTTGTACTTCGCTATGTTCTGGTATACAAACATACAAGCACATTTACGTATATTTGATATACTGTAAGGCATATTGTAGGTAAGTATAACAATATTGTGTATATACAGTGTGGAAGAGTCCGTCGTACATGTGAGGTAGTTGTAGCCACCATCCCTTTGATCACTACTGCCGATTCAATCCTTGCCGCAGTGTATATGATTATGTGATGTTTTTGAAGTCACAACTTGGATTGGAATTTGGGATCTACATTTAGTTAAATGTTGGCCTATCGATGACTATGATGAGATTGACTACAAGGCACCCTGGCCCTGTAATCTAAATCCTAGAGGCATCTCTTGGTCAACGTGTCACTGTACTAAAGAGAAGGTGATCAAAAGGAACAAGCTATGTAGTTCTTTCCTGTAAAACCGGATACACAGGATTATGTAGCCTCTAGTACACTTGTGAGCAAAATGGGAAGGTTGGTATAGTGGGTCTCAGGTGGTAAGGTGTGCATTGTAGTAATGGTGTGTGTATGGTGATGAGGCAGTGTTTGCTGTTAGCTGCAGTCTCGTAATGTACAGTGAGTACCTATGGCATATGTGTATTGATGATGTGTTTATTTGGAATGCACACTCATACTGTAAGTAAGACATGCATGCCCCCTCCAAACTTCATGTCATTCTTGTATTGTGTCCCATTGTATTCCATGTCTTGTGTATGCTAATATTTGATCACCCTCCCTGTCATTTATCCTCTTTCACACAGCTCTTGCTGAGCTACAGCAAGCTGGCCTCCTCACTAGTGATGAGCGCAAGGGTAACTTCATTCATGCGGTTAGTGGAAAGCCTCCTGCAGTAGTGTCCCAAGCCTGTGAGATTATGATGAGACATGGCTTTGAGACACAGTCGAAACTCATTGCAGGTAAGCAGATATTTGTAAATTGTCTGTGTTTGGTTGTACATACAATGGAGCCAAGTTATCAATACCATGTTGACATCACCCCTATGCACTTATCATGTAAAGACTTTGTGTGTCGACCAGTTGTGACATCATGAGCTCCACACTATTGTGGCCACTTTTAGTGTCTGTCTGTTGTTGTATGAGTGTGTGTCTGTGTAGAATAGGTGATGTGGGTTATGTCGGTTGGTGAGTGCACTTAGGTGTATGGGTAGTTGTTGCTATGTATGTATCAGTATTTTCATGTGGCAGCAGCTCATGTTGATCTTCAGGGGCTGCTTAGCCATGAACTGGCTTACTGGGCACAAAGCAATCTGACAGATGTCCAATCTACAGTGTACTACTTTTCCTATTGTTTGTGTTAATCATCATTCCATTGTCTGTACAACACTGTGTGCTCGCTGTGACATACTGTACTGATCGGTTGTGTTAAGTGCACCCTCTTTATAAGAGCATTTCCTTTATTGAGTACCCAATTCCTTACCAGTGTTTCACCCTGATTGTTTAGGTGTCTATTAATTTCGGGGCTTCATCCCTTCTTTGAGGTGCTTATAGGACTCCCTGGTAGACTAGCAGCTTGGCTGAAGTGTAATCATGAAGTGCAAACTAGTACTAACTTTTTTGGTTGGTTGTCCACACTGGGCACCAGGTACCAGAGTCGAAATCATGGTATTATACATAAACATGAGCAGTATTGCTGTATACAATCTCTAGCTCACAATCTATGCCTATACTAGATTTTGCAATTATACTGTAAGTATGTGCATGAATTGGTATAATATTGTGCAAGCGCTTACAGGATACCAGTTTGCGGTATTGACAAGTGATTAAAAAGGTCTGTAACATAGCGCTAAATGGAAACCCGTTCACTGCACTAAGCGGTGGCCATCTTACAGTGACATTTGCATATCATTATAATTTGTTGATGCTTTCGACATGTTTGGTTAAGCGCATATCCTTTATTACTGTAAATGCATACTTCTATCCTTCAGAGATATAAGCACACAATTATGCTTTACAACAGATTAGTGTGGTATTTAATCCCACACCATTGTGTTAACACAAACATATAAAGTATGTATAAATAAGTTCCATCTGCTACTGCATCAATGTGTGTATGGTATGAGTAGGTGTGTCAGTTAGTGGGTGTAGGTGTATGCTTATGCGTTGCAATGTGTATCAGTATTTTCACGTGGCAGCAGCAGAGTGAATGCTTAGCCAAGAATTGGCTTGCTAGCCACAAATATTGGAAACTAACAGAGTGTGTTGAGTTGGGTGGCTGGCAGAGCAATTTAATCTGTTAACTGTACTAGTGCTCTGCCTGTGGAGGTACATCTCCCATTAGTTATACTACGAGAGCATTGTAATGGTCTAAGGGAGACCTAGCTTGTCTTACAGTATCCTGCAGTGTGTGTTTGGTGTTTCTTGTGTAGCACAGTGATTGAAATTTATGCATCGCTAAAGCTCAGGATAGACAGAGCAGATAGTGGACATGGCCTTCACTTCTTCATAGCCATAAACAGTGGGTAGGTGTTAACTGTTTATTTAGATGAAATCAAAGCTGTCATGGTTACTGGAAGATGGCTTTATCTGTGTGTATTGCAAGGATCCATTGTAGCTTTTGTTGGGTGCAAAAATGACATTTAGCAATAATTTACTTAAACCTTTTACTATCACAGATTAGCATTGTAATTGTTATATGTCACTGCACTGCACAGGCCTACTATCATTGTCTCTGAGGAAGTAGACCACATATGGGTATGAGTCGGACACTGCTCCTTGAGCTACATGATCTAAGACTGAATAGAGACACTGCTTGGTAGCGCTTACTGCACAATGGATGATTCTTTCAATTGAAAGAGTACACGCGGTATATAATCCACAATGTTCAATGTTGTTGCATAGTTACCTTCCTCTGTGTCAGGCTATCCTGACTAAAGTGAACAGATGTGCCCACATAACTCATAAACAGCAGTCTCATAATACTGGCATGTGGGTAGGTGTGACCGTGTTGGTGGTTGTGGCAGTGTGAGTTGGTGTGGGTAGGAGTGACTGTGTAGAGATTGTGCAACCATACTCTCAGATTGTATACTTTTTGAACTAGTGCATTGTTGCATTAATTTTGTGTGCATTGTCTGTTTGCATGCATGTATGAGTGTTTGTGTGCTTGTTCCTTTCTGTTAAAGTGTCATGTTGCCTAGTTGTATGCAGCCACTTTGAGACACTATCATTGGATAGCATTGCATAGGATTGCATGCAGAGCATGCGCAGCGTACAGAAGGCCGTGCTTGCTCATATATACTGTGCCTGTGAATGTACACCTTTACCATTATATACTTGTGCCATGAAATCAGTGTAAATAGACCTCGTCATATCCAGTAGTGTGTAATGATATAATGGTGTTCTGGTTTAGTGCAGTGCTTGAATTAATGAGTTCTTAAGTGTGACTAAAAGCACACGACAGATGGTCGGAATTGGGACTTAGTCCTCCGCGTACCTCTCCACGCACTGCCATTTAGTTGGCATAGTCTCTCTGTGAAGGGGATCTTGGTGTTCCTACCAAGTTTTAACAACAAGCAGTAGGCGCCCACTTGGAGATCCACCATCACACACTTCTCTTTCACTGATCTTGTGCTAATGTGATTTTGTCTTTCTCAGGCCCTGCGGCTGCTTCACTTTCAATACTGGTAGGACCAGTATTTCTAACTTCAGCACTGTATTTTGATGCATACTTAAGGCCAATGTACTGCAGGTATTGGCAGAAATGTTGTAATTCTTGAACTAGCACAAAAGGTGGTGAACACTATGTAATGGATACTTCTGTTCACCTTCTCATTGCCAAAGTCCCTAGTGTCATTCTTCTGTTTGTCCATTTGAGATGAAATGTGTTGGAACTGGCTACTGAAGACAAGTATGCCAAAATGTCAAACTTCACCATCTCATCAACTGTGTGAGGTTCGCTAGAATCCATCTAAGTAAAGTAACGAAGTAAAGGACTACGGACGATTTGGTTATATTGACTATGTAGCCTACACTGTGGTAGTTTGCACTGCATCTCTCCAATGCACTCACCTGCAGTAGCCCAGTTGGCTAGCCACACTGGTGAATGGGATAGACAGATTCTGCTGTATTATGAATCTCATGTTTTTAAATGAATATTCAGACAGATGTGTGTGTGGTAGGATAGTCAGCTGATTGGTATGACTTTGGTAAGCAAATGCCAGAGCTACTTACACCTGTGTCTAATGTGTTTCTTGTGCGTCCACTTGTCCTACAGTTAACTGTAGTTGGTCATTGTTGCTGCATCCTGTCTCAACTTTGGTTGGTTTCATGTCATAACAATCGTGTCTGCAAGATGTGGTGGGATACAGCAACCAACTGTCACTTGCACAAGAACCTTTGACCTCTTGACCATGTGTCCAGCTGTGCACTGTATGGTGCTACCTGAATTGGGTTGCTGCATCCCACTCCAACTTGTACCATGTTGGTCTACATCCTCAAGCTCTTCATCTTATGCTAGTGATGTTCTTCTACCATCAACTAACACTCACTCCATTTACACCCGTGGTGGTGGTCCTTACCTTCTAAACTTCAAAATACCCTTGTTTTCCTTTACCAATGTGCAGGTTTGGTTGTATTACATACATACATGGATAAGCTTTCTTGCTTTCTCAAAAGTGTACCCTCTAGTAATCCATCATGTCCAATAGCATTGCATACATAGTTGTTACCCTCATCTGTGTCGGATATCCCAGGTATAGTGATGAGTTGTCCCCACAATAGGGTACAGTAGATGACTAGATGTGGCTGTGCAAGTGGTTGTGTGTGTAGGAGCGACTGTATAGAGATTGTACAGCTGGAGTTTGAGATTGCACTTTTGATTTAGTGTGTTGTTTCCATTTCACTATTTTCAATGAAGTATAGTATTGAAAGTCGCAACTTGAAAGAAAGACAGTCAAGGAAAAAAAGTTTCCATCACGCAAGCCAACTGACACCGTCAGCTAAATGCTAGCCTCATAGTGACTCTGAGAATTACAGCATCACATGCCACTCAGGCCCTACTCGTCTTTGAGCTTTCCAAGAGACGTCTCTTGGTCGGAATACATTACACTTTCTATGTAATCTATGTGAACCCAATAGAGAGGAATATGTAGCTTCTACTGTGTGAACAATGAGGAGAGTCTCAGGTGGTAGTGTGTGCATTGATGTGATGAGGCTGTGTGTGTTTATACCTGATGACTCTGATATTGTATACATTACCTAGATAGATATATGTACATGCATTGTGTGTTAATGTAGTGATTTCCTGGAGCCCACTCTCATAAGCAGGACATTCCCATTCCCAATCCCCCTTCTGTCATTTCTAGTTACTGATCCCATTGTATCCCCTCTAATCTGTGATTGTCATCCCTGTCCCTTCTCTCCTCTCTTGCCCAGTTCTTGCTGAGCTACAACAGGCTCACCTTATCACTTATGAAGAGTGTGCAAAGGTGTGGCGCATTAATGATGTGGTTGCACTTCAACGCAAGAAGCCTTCAGAAGTTCAAGTTAAAAGTGCTGAGGTTTTGTTGAAACATGGACTTCAGACAGTGAAGGCAAAGCTTTTTGCAGGTAAATGGATACACAGCATATCCTCAGCTGCTTTATGTGTTTAGTTGTACATACAGCACAGCCAAGTTGTCATGGCCATCTCCCTGGGCATCACGCCACACTTATCATATAGAGCCTTTGTGTGTCCACAGTGACATCTTGAGTGCCACGCTACAGTTTGCTTACATAATTATGTAGACTTTCATAAATCTAGCAGATTGGTGTGGTGGTGACATAAGTGTGGGCGGAGTTGTATATTGCTAATCAAATGAAATACTCTAGAATTACAGTTTACAATTACCTTTGCAGTGAGATCAATGTAAACTATGTGTCAACATAACCAGTAGGTAAACTGAGTGCATGCAACTGTTGAGGTCTTGTAGCTAATGTAACACAGAGTTTTAGTTGGATTGCAATAGACCGATTGCATAATAAAATGGCGCGCCGAAAAGGGGCACACGCGGCCTCGACTGGAGTGACAAATATTCGTGTTTAGTCTGTGAATCGTTCCTGTTTGTGCTTCTTTCGTTCGGAATAAGGTAGAATGCCAGCGCATGACCACTGCTGTGTGCCGAACTGCAGTAACCGTCGCGACAAGTGTCCTGAAGTGTCTTTTCATGGCATTCCTGCGAACGAAGACTTAAGGAAACGTTGGCTTGTGGCTATCAGACGTGATGTGGGGCCACACTTCAGGATTAGTTCTTCTACTGTTGTTTGCGGAGCGCACTTCACTGCTGCCGACTTTTCCACTGGATCGCGACAAGGAAGTGGTGCGGTCAAGTCTAAAACACGTCGTCTGAAGCGCGAGGCAGTACCATCCGTGTTCGCGTGGAATGCTACTGCGAAGACTCGTCCTGCGCCGCGGGAGAGAAGTTTGTCAACGCTGTCTGCTGAAGTGAGAGTGGCTACGTGTGCTACGGAGGTTGACACACTCAGAGCTGAACTGGCACAAACATGGAAGGATCTGGAGCGTGCCAAGGAGGAAGCTATGTTCCTAAGAACCCAAGTATTGCGATTCGAAAACCTGGTAGAGGCTGACAAGGTTCATCATGCATCTGGCAAGAAAGGTGAGCAAGCTGTACATGTGTGGTGTTCAGATTTACACAATAGCAGCACTGTAGTTGTGATTTTGCACTAGTGTACCTGGGACGTAAGTGCATGATGTTCCTAGCTATAATACTAGTATTACAGCTAGGAACATCATGCACTTACGTCATGCGATTGTAGTCCATGGCTCATTCAGATGTATTCCGTGCTTTAATGTGCATCTTCATGCATGCATGCATGTGTATGTGTGTATATCCTTGTTTCATGTGCCTTCCACCATAGGTTCATCAGACTTTGAGTATTATACGGGATTTGCCACTTTTGAAGACTTTGCTGTATTCTGGAAGTTTCTTGATCCCGTTGGCAACATGAGGACCAGCACTCAGATGAGTGATGATGAGCGGCAGAGAACGAGTGGTGCTGGCCCCCATTGCACATTGACCGAGGAGGATCAACTCCTCATTGTTTTAATCCGTCTCCGTGTAGGTTCCGCCGAGCGTGATTTAGCGATCCGATTTGGTGTGTCCGAGTCAACCGTGTGCCGTATATTCCAGAAATGGATAAACTATTTGTACCTTCGTCTTGGGAGCCTGCCGATATGGCCATCATGGGAAAGTGTGGAAGGAAGCATGCCAAACTGCTTCAAGGAGTCATATCCAACCACCTTTGCAATCATTGATGCCACCGAACTCTTCTGCGAAGTTCCAGCTTCCCTCAGCCTCCAATCTCAGTGCTACTCCAGCTACAAATCCCACACAACCATGAAAGGGCTTGTGGGCATTGCCCCAAATGGTGCAATTGTTTTTATTAGCACATTATATAATGGTTCGATCAGTGACCGCGAGTTGACAATCAAGTCTGGGTTCCTTGACCTGCTGCCAGTGGTACCTAAGGGTAAAGCCATAATGGCTGACCGGGGGTTTGACATACAAGACTTGCTTGCAAAGCATGACATCCTGCTTAACATTCCTCCTTTTAAAGGTGCAGGCCACCTTCAGAAGGAGGATGTTATCGCAACTCAGCGCATTGCCAGTGTGCGCATTCATGTCGAACGAGTCATTGGCCAGGTGAAGCAGCGATATCACCTGTTGCAAGGGGTGATTCCTCTGTCAATGGTTGGCTCCATCAACCAGATTTGGACTGTTTGTTGCCTTCTGACCAATTATCGCGGCAAGGTCATTGCAGAGGTGGACGAGCATTAAAGCTATGTTACAGTACATGTTCTTACACTTCGAGGAGAATGTATTGCTGGTAGGCAGTCAGTAGCTTGGGCAGCATTTCACCTTCCCACATCTCAGAGTCAAAGTAGATGCGTTCCACATGAAGATCACCATGACCCACCCACACAACAAAGTCACACCAACGCAAACCTGTGATTGCCATCTGGCCCTGGACTTGGTGATAGTAAGCGTGTGTCTTCTTTAAATGCGGTCGTCCATCAGTCAGTGCACAGCAAAACTGTGCCTCGGCACATGCCTCGATGACAGTTTGACGAAGAGTGTACGCTTTGTATGGGCATTTTATCTCCAGCAGGCCGAAACAGTCAACAGTAGAGTTGTCATACACTACTCGATCAGGGGAAGCACCAAGGAATCGGTACTGTTGATGAAGACATAAGCCACACTCCTGAATGGCAACAGGCCTCCCATCCGCTTTCATCGTCTCCACATACAGCTGTGCAGCATGGCTTTCATTCACTCTCCCGTGAGCTATGGCTGGTAAAAGACCAATGTCGCGCTGCTTGAAGATTGAATTGAAAAACTCTATTGTATACGCAGATTGCCGGCTGACAACCTTCTTGAAGTTCGAGGAAGTTATAGTCGATCCATGCAGTTCCAGCCACAACGCATTTGAGGCTTGTCCCACAGTTGATTGTTGGATGTGCTGGGCTTCTTCAGTGGAGATCAAGTGTTCTCGCAACGAGGCATTACACACTGATGTGCAAGCAAGTGGTAGGATGGGGAACTGGATGGTTGGAGAAACTACCACTGCTGGTAGTGAGCGCAGCCAAGCCTCGTAGTCCTCATCAGGCACATCATAGCCCTCCTCCTTGCGTCTCCGATACTTCTCCACCGTTTCTTCGGACCACTGATGTGAAGATGGTTGCTTTACTTGTGACAAAAACTCTTGCTTCTTTGCAGCTGCGCGTATCAACCGATCCCCTCTCTCCTTGGCTTGCAGCACCTGCTCCCTGAAAGTGTCCATACTACCAGCGAGTTGGTAGGAGAGCACACTGCCTAGTGGGGCTTCACCGTACTGAGTTTCCACATATGGAATGTCGCTGGTGCCAGATGGTAGCATTGGTCTCAGACGGCAGACATCACTCAGACCCTGCTTGTGTTCAGCAATACTCTCTTTCGAGAGCTTACGGGTAGCTGGTCCTCTTGCCTCATAAAGGCTGCAGGTTATCGCAGATTTCTTTCTCTCTGACGGATCCTTGGCCTTTTCGACCATTGTCTCCATAACGGTCTTTGGCGCTATGTCTCGTTCTCGGGGTCCCCATAGCTTCTTGCCACTGGTGACTGAGTCAGAGCCAGGGAGAGATGCTGCTGGTAGAGATCTAGACTTGGGCGCATAGTGTTGCAAGAGAATAAGCAGCGCGAAAACATGCTGACACAAACCACCACTTGTTCCAGCTGGACAAGGTATACACGAAGCATACGTTACACGCAGTTGAGTACTTGCACGTTCCTCTCCTTCACTTTCCATTTCAGCTGGGTGTTCGGACTGCTGCATCTCAGACAGAACAATTTTCTGTGTGTACTCCATATGCTTGCGTTGTGAAGCCCAGCACTTTGACTCCACATAAAACTTTGCATCACCTTGGCACACCTTCACATCATGCACATACCCCCAAAAATAGAAGTCATGGCCGCGGTCAAGAGACTTCTGTGTCAACCGTACAGTATCACTGGACACAGCCTTTCCAGTCTGCAGAAGGTGTGAGAGAATCACTGGTGTCGTGACAATTGGCAATACCTCAGGTCGATCAGACCAGCCAGATGTTGGCCAAGCCTCAGGACGCGATTCTGTCGCAGTAGGAGCTGCACTGTTCGGACAATTTCGCTTCCGACTTGTTGTGGGAATAGCCTCTGGACGCTGGTGATAAAACTGAGCTCTGCAACACAAGGTAAGTACACAACAAGAGCGTCAAGCATCGAGGGTCGCGTAGGGAGAAAGTGCAAAGCGGGCGACAGAGTTAGCTTTTATCCGCGAACTTACAGGTGCAGGAGATCGTTCTTTCTGCCCGTGAGCCGTCCGTTTCGCTTCCGCAAGTAGTCGCGGAGTTGGTTCACTGTCCAAGACTTGTCAGGTAAGCTTTCATCCACGTTACCACTGCTTGTTGGCTGTTTCCCTGTTCCTTCGGACGCCATGCACTCTTCGCAGCACTTACCTACCTCGATTAACAGGTTCCACGTGCAGTCTACTAATCCGTACTGCCCCGTTTCGGCGGCACGTGACTTATTATGCAATCGGTCTATTCTTCAAGCTAGCATAAATGGTAGTGGTCATCATTTTAATTGTTTCTTCTGTTAGCCAACTTCTGAATTCCAAAGACTTCACTTTCATTCTTTCTGTGTCTACTTAGGGTGAAGTGATATAATTAGATCAAACAGGTACAAGACTGGTATTAAGTGCTACTAATTCTCTAGCTATGCATAACTGACGAATGTCCTAATACTAAAGCTGTTAGCCATGTTGCTGCTCGCTAGTGTCAGCTGATCTCCTTTAGGCCAAAACACATGTCTCACCTATGTTACATACAGATAGTCTACCAGACCTAAGCACACAGTGGTTGGCTGTCATGTCACACTACTGTCATTTCATATACCCGACACACACCAATGCAGCAGGCAGTCACTCTATGGTATGTACGTATGTGAACACAATAGTGTGGGACTAATGATGTCACATGGGCAGACAGTGTTGTACAGTCAGTGGTATGTGATCAACAGAAACAAAGTGAAGTTGTACTCCTTAGAAACCCTAGATAGGAAATCTGTCAGACTGCTTTTGTGTGGTGGAATTTCTGTTAGTTATACCACACACAAGTTTGGTGCGTAAGTGATGTCTACCTGAGGCTGAAGGTGAAGGTTTATTCAGCCAATGGGCAGCAAGCTATGCAATGGCACAAATGAGTAGGTGATGTGATTATATCAGTAAGTAGGTATGGGTGCATGGGTAGGTGTTGCTATAATTTTAATGTGTCATTATTTACTTGTCGCAGCAGCTAATGTTGAGATGCTGCTTAGCTAAGAGTTGTGGTTGTGTGAGTAGGAGCGACTGTGTAGCGATTGTACAATCATACTCTGAGATTGTATACTAAGTATTTTTTGATTTAATGCATTGTTATGCATTAAATGCATTGTTATAATCCACTACGAACCCACCATCACACGAATCTCTCCCATTGATCTTGTGTTCATATCATGGCCCAGTGGAACTCTTCCCAGTTTTTGTATCCCTTATCTGTTGAGTGATGTGTATGCCTGTGAATGAGATGGTTTAGGCTGTCTTGTGTCATCCTATTTAGTTGTAGTCAGAATTGATGCAGGAAGTTTTAGTGATTGTTGATATTGCTATCCCGTGTCTCAAAGTGAAGAGATATTGATGCATTTCGGCTTACCCTTAGAAAGCTTAATTTTCATGGAATTATTTTGAAGAGAACTGAATATTCTTAGTTACAGTGACACCTGTCTAAGAGCTGTGAGTCAGTTATAGTTGGCCTTTCTAGAGAGGTGACTGCTTTACAAAGTATAGGCTACAATGTCTTAGTGTTGTGCTAGGTGAGGAGGGAGCCTACCATAGGACTTCTTGCATTCATCAGACTGCAGCACCGTTTGTGTACAATACATGGATATATATGTGCAGGTATGCATGTGTGCGCACGTGTCCAATGGGTGTGTGTCTGATACTGTATTTGATGTGATTCCATAATTGGCTAGTACCTGTATCATCACTATTTTTGGTATCCATGTCCCACTCTAGAACGACTCCAGGACTACTTGCATTAGTCAGATGCTACAATGCCATTTGTGTGCATTCGTGTGTGTGTGTGTGTGTGTGTTTATGTGTGTGTGTGTGTGTGTGTGTGTGTGTGTGTGTGTGTGTGTGTGTGTGTGTGTGTGTGTGTGTGTGTGTGTGTGTGTGTGTGTGTGTGTGTGTGTGTGTGTGTGTGTGTGTGTGTGTGTCAGCTGAATTGTTTGACTTTTTGAGCAACTTGACACCTGTGTCTAATGTACTTCTTGTGTGTCCGCTTGTCTTACAGTTAACTGTAGTTGCATGTTGTTGCTGCATCCTGTTTCTACTTTGGTTGGTTTCATGCCATAACAATTGTGCCCACAAGATGTAGCAAGATACAGCAACCAACTGTCACTTGCACAAGAGCACAACCTTTGACCTCTTGACCCATATCGAGTCATATCGAGTTCACACAGTGTTTCAACTTGTGCGTGTATTGAGTGGTTTGGTTGCTATGTACCCTCACCTTAGGCCTATGACAACGACCTATTGTATATAGTCCTTTCACAGCTGTTGTGCATTACCATGTTACAGCTGCTACAGTTGTGGCACAAGAGTGATATGGTGGCACAATCGAATGAGATTTTAAAGAAGCATGGATTTGATGAAATGTCAAAATTCCTTGCAGGTAAACTGATTTTAGTAATTCCTCAGCTGTTATCTTGTGTTTGGTTGTACAGTACGTCCTCAGTGTTTGGTTGTACGTACAGTCAAGCCTAGTTGTCATGACCACTTCTGGATGTCACTTACAGTATTATGTACACCCTCTGAATGTCCACAGTGACATGAGACCCATACTATTGTCTTTACATGTAGTGTGTGTTTCTGTCACTGCCGCTTGTACAAAAGTACAACCTTATAGCTACTATAGTTTGGAGACTAGTTACCACCACCAACCAACCCTAGCTCATGCTGTTCCGTATAGCTGAACCATGCAGTAACAACTGCGCATTATGCATTCACTCTTGTGTGGGGGGTATGTGCACTATGTGCTCTCTAGTTATTGGGTAGGTGAGATTTAACCAGTGTACAGCTTGTTGGGTTGTGTATAGCCCACTGTAGCGACAGGGAGAGAGCTGAACAGTGACAGGGTGAAAACTGAACTGAGACAAGGTGCATACAGCAGCATCCCTGACATGTAAACAAAGAGCAGCAAATGTCCTTTTGTCTCTCCATATGTGTTGGTGTACTGTATGTGTTTGTGTAAGTGTGCATGTGTCTAGTGTACATACATGCTGTGTGAGTAGCATATGACCTCCGCACCTAGTGCAGCTGTGCACTGCATGGTGCTACCTGCATTCATTTGTTGCTGCTGCAGGAATGCTCACCATGGTGGTATTCAATTGTGTGTATGTCAGTATGTGTGCTTGTGTGTAGTAATTCCCTATCTTATGTATGTTGTGTGAGGAGTGTCAGTAAGTTTCAAGTGTTTATATCTCTTTGACAACATATTCCTGTTTGTTGCCAGCTAGTGCATGTTGCTGGCATACACAGTGGCAGAGCTAGGGACCGCTCCGCCCACTCCAACAATGGCTGGACCAGTGTTTTGTGACAGAGGTCTTGAAACTTCTTTTCTGCCCTTTTGCTAAACGTTTACCTTTGTTAGTAGCACTGATCAAGTGAATTCTATTTGTTTCTTCCCCTAGCCCTTATATTCTTGACGGTCCTTCCAGAAGGAAAGAATCTTGAACTGACTGCACACGCCTAATTTGCCTGTGAGAACTTCAATCCAGAACTCACAGTCAGCATGACCATACCTAAAAAGCACCAACCCCACCAATACATTAGCAATCGCTCTATTAAGAACAATATTATACATAATAGTCAGGTGGGTGACTCTGGAGTATGCTAAATCCTCTATACAGTCTGGGTTGAAACTACTGCAGCGGAAACTTTTAGGGCATGCAAGCCGAGCATCACCAGCATCTTGGATCAGCTACAGGTTCCGACAAAATTGCTGCATCATTAGTGTAAGAGCCATTGAAGGATGTGTATGTTTGTTATCTACCATGAGGCTCTTGGTGTTGATTTCTCCAATGCTTATATCACAGTTCTGAGTGTGACTGACTACCCATGCAGCTTAAAATTGGTCATCTACACAATTTGATAATGAGACGCTTTGATATTGTAAAGTCTCAATGTCTTGCAGGAGATCAGTCAGTGTGAAAGTGATTGGTGTGTACAGTACATAGAAGTAGGACATGTGAACACAAATCATTTTTGTCAGCTGAGGAACCAACTAAGTCACAGTACTCTCTGAGCTAAGTAAACTGTGATAAAACCATTTTCCCAGTGCAAATAGCAGAAATCGTTCCATCACTCCTTCAGTTCATGGAAGAAACTATCTAGCACATATTTCTTTCAGCAATCGCTGATTAAGGAGCATTCAGACTTGGAGGTCTGGAGGAAGGGGACCCAGCAGCACTAACATTGATCCCACTGCATCGGTTTTCAAATCCTTGGCATCTCTACTCACAGGGCTGATGTTGAAACAGTAACCTGCCTCAGCAGGAAGAGTTCTCCGGCCAAGATAATGCTGAATTTATCAGTGGTGAAAGTGAGGCCCATCTTAATGTCTGCAACACTAGGTTGACCTGTCCTGTAGCAAATGAGCTCCACTTAACCATCTGCACTGTGCCCACCACGTTCATGCACCTTGCACAAGGGCACCTTCTGGGACAGTTGATGATGCAGAAAATGCACAGGCATGCATGTGGGAATGAAAAATGGTGATCAAAGTAAGGGCTTCCGTCAATTTAAAGGAAACGTAACCAATGCACACAACTACTCAATTGCTGTAAGAAGTGTGGAATGAAGTAGAATGGATCATAGAACAGCATATGTGTGTACAGGGAATTGGGGCTTGGCTATTTCATGCCATTCCTCTCTTCAACACATGGCATTATTATGTGTAACAGTCATATATGCCCTATAGGTGGGTATCGACATGCCTAGCTATGGGGCATCTGACTGTTTGATGTGCTGCACTTATCCACCCTAATATAGGAGGAATGTAGCAAGATTTGACACTCCTATTGACACAGCTAGGAATTATGTAACTCACTGGACTGTATTGTACATATGTTTAATATGTACATCACCATGACAACAGGACCTATCTTAACCCACTTTTCACATGGACACAACGAACCGGTTTAGCGCGTTCACATGTGCAACCTATCCGGATCTTAACCCGGATTTAATGGCTTTAATCCGGTTCTAGAATCAGTTCGAAAACCTCGTAAGCAACTGTATCTTGAACCAGTTCTGGGCACATAACCGTATTTGAGGTGGGAAAATATGGCGGATACAGAGGACAGCTTTGATACGCAGCCCGATGGAGACGAGGATACCGAGATACGTTGAGCCAGGACTAGTAGCAGCTGATAATTGCTGAGCGAAACGATAGAATGCAGAGAATGTAACGAAGATGGCGAAGTGAGGATACCATCTGTAGTTTCAATGCCGCACAAAGATTAGGGCCAGTGGTCACCTCGCGCATTACTGTAGCCTCTATGGGAGTCGTTCTGCCGTGTTCTGAGCTGATAGAGCTCTAAGAGCGCAATAATCCACATTGTCATCGCATTTTATCTTACATCATTGATTGGCTTGCATCTCGATGCAAAAAAGCCCATGTGAACATAACCAGGTCGAGAGCGCGCGAACCGGTTTTGTATCCGCATATGAAACCGGTTCTGAGTGCACATATGGAAAGGGGGTAAGTGTGCATTTATGTGCATGCTTAATTATCATTATTGTTCCATACAGGTGGGAGTGAGTCTATTATATTTATGGTAATGTGTGATTGTCCTCCCGGTGCCTTCTCTCCTCTCTCACAGTTCTTGCTGAACTACGACAAGCTGATTTAATGACTAGTGAAGAGTGCCAGAGGCTGGGTTACATCAATAGAGTGGTTGGAGTTCAAAGCAGCAAGTCTCCTGAGATGATATCCCAGACCTCTGAGATTCTGCAGAAACATGGACTTGAGACGGCGTCAAAGCTCATTACAGGTGAACAAAGATGCAATAGATGTTTGGTGTTTTGATGTATGTTCAGTGGAAGCTAACTGTCTTTACCACTTGAACCATCACCCCCACTTATTGTGTATAGCCTTTGTACGTCCACAGTTACATCTTAACCCCCCATCCCCCACCACCACTATTGTGTTCAAATAATAGCTTCTTTCTGTTGAGTGTCTGTCTGTTGCTGCGTTCATTGATCTTAATTGGTGTTAGCTTGTTTATTATTTTAGCAACTTACACATGTGCCTTTGTTACATCCAATGATACTTGATAAAATCTGTTCAGCTGAACCACTAGCCAAGTCACTTCAAAGTATTCAGTAATTTCTAAGAATGTGGGCTGCTTACTTGACAGGCATGGGATACAAATGTAGACAGTCGTGTGAAGCATGTGTATACTGGAAAGAGAATCTCAAGTCCAAAGATTGACAAAATCATTTACTTCCTGTGTGCTCATGTTCATCGCATTACTTTATATTTACACACATTTCACTGATGAAGGCAAATATGTGTTATATTGTATGTTGCGAAAACTTTTGTCACTAGTAGTTTCAGTAACATTAGCCTATACCTAGTGAGTCATCCAGTGAACCTGTAGCCATACACAACTGTCAGGCTTGTAAGCTTACAATTCTACAACATGTATTTGTCTGTCTGGCTGTGTTTTGCAGTTGACAAAGTCAAGAAACTCCACGTGCATCACATTAATTCAATCTATGCTCCTTCCTCTCATTCCAGTGAGCCCATGTGTGCCCCTGTCTAGTTATTGCAGTGGACAGTGATGTTCTATATCAGAACTCATTCATATCCACCGTCAGACTTAGTTCATTAACCCAAACGTGAATATGCAGGAGGATTAAGTGATCGCTTCCGTATGTCTGTCAATCAGCATAGAATTAGTAGTTTGGTAAATTTTCAATGATTCAGGACTCCACACTGGATAGAATCATTGATCCTTAACATTCAGTAGTGTAGGTGTAGGGTGTGACCCACACTGCATTTTGGCATGTGGTACAATTCTTCCCTTATTTAGCAGTGCTTCCCAAGATGTTTTGTTTGCATACTTTCTTTTTGAACGGTGCTGAGATATGTATGGCACTGCCATGCCATTAATAGGGACACTGAAAGACTTCCCATCCCATCACTGCATGAGTACTTGGTCCTTTCATTGATACATTTCATGCTGGTCTTCTGCATGATTCATTTCTTCCTTGTCCATGACTTTACCTGCAGAGGCTCTCATAGCAACCTCCATTTCTTCTTTTAGTAGTATTGTCCGTCAGGTTTTGACAAATCCAAGATTTATTTCAATCCAATCTTTTACATTGTTCATTACTGCTGTCCTGTGTGTAAGCATATTCTGGCTCGTGCAGGAGTTATTAGTAATTTTCCTCACAGATTATTGATTGTTCAGTGTCTCCCTGCATGCTCTCATTGATCACTTGAATGCTGTATTAATGCACGTATCTTTTGTTGTGTATTTTTGCTGTCTATTTTCTTTCTTTTTTCTGGGTGCCTTGAATAGTAGCCCAACGGGCTAAAGGCCTCATCGATTTAAATACGTAAGATTACCTGATACCTTAGCAAAATCTTGTCATTTCTTCACCTAACTCAATTAAGAAGCAGGTGCAAGTGGCTCGCCCCCTCTCCAAAACTGGCCACGCATACATCAGTCTTGTACATGCATTCTCAACGGTACATACCTGTCCTGGCATTCTCTGTATGTTTGAATGTACAATACTAAATGTGTGCATCTGGTGTGTGTGTGTGTGTGTGTGTGTGTGTGTGTGTGTGTGTGTGTGTGTGTGTGTGTGTGTGTGTGTGTGTGTGTGTGTGTGTGTGTGTGTGTGTGTGTGTGTGTGTGTGTGTGTGTGTGTGTGTGTGTGTGTGTGTGTGTGTGCATGTGCGTGTGTGTGTGTGTCTACAACCACCACTGTATTTCATGCACAAAGATCCCCTTGTACCACCAACCAGCCCACACACATGCTATTCCCATACCTGCTATGCCATGCAGTCACATGCAACTATGACAGCATGCTTCCATGCATTTGCTCCTCACTCCTGCACAGGGTATGTGCTCTGTGGCCACTCTAGTTTCTGGTCTTTACTGTGGCATCTGCTACATGTAGATATACGTATGTACAGTATGTTCCTAATCTAGTGTGGTAGTTGTATAATTATGTACATCCTACTTGTGTTGCACAGTGTATGTACTGTGTTGAGTTGCTTGGGGTTACCCTGAAATTGTAATTCTGACAAGCTGGGGGCTTCAACTCTGGCCATAGCCATCTGAGTCATGGATATTCAGCTCTCTCTGTGCAATGCACTGGGGCTCTGGCTAGGCCACCCAGGCAGTCCTCATCTGTGCAGCGGCTGGGCAGCCCTTACATTTCAAGTTCAAGAGTTTGTGCTTAGAGTTATCAGTACCCCTAGCTATGGCAACAGGGCACTGCACCATGTATATTCATTGGCACTTGCTGTGTCTTGTCTATTGGTCAGTGTTCAACTGTTTTGTAATTATCCTTTGAGCCTACGTATTTGTCACAACCAATCTGAGACATCTATATCATTAAATGGTCTTTGGATGTAAGATCCTTCCAGGTAGAGCAGGTCCAACTGTATGATATTACTTCTAAGAGCACGTGTGTTGTGTGCTGTATTGTACTATGTTGTCTAGTGTTCTGTTGTGTAAGTGTGAACATACAGTACGTACATATTTAAGTGTCAGGATTATATAATACATAGCACTACGATACCTGTCTTGCTAGACCCTCTCAATCTATCCCTTATACAGGTTCAGTGTCCTAGTTGTCCAGTTGCCTGCGTGTCCTCCCCTGTCTGTGTGTGATGTAGTGTGTGTCCTTTCTCATCGTCTGTTTGTTTACCTTTTGCTTATTAGCCTCTCATCAATCATGTATGAGCAAGCCTCACTCCTGAGGTGCATGTGTACACTTGCACGAGGTAACTGTATTGTCGGTCTTTTGTTGTAATGTGTGATTGTCCTGTTATTCTCTCCTCTCCCCACAGTTCTTGTTGAGCTACAAAAAGCTGACCTGATTTCCGGCAGAGAGTGTAAGAGGATAGGTGTCATCAGTGATGTGCTTTATTATCAGAGTGACAAGTCTCCTAAAGTATTGATCGGAACAGCAGACATTCTAAAAAGGCATGGGCATTCTAAGGAATCTAGTCTCCTTTCAGGTAAACAGATGTACCCCTCATCTATCTTTTTTGTTATGTTGTACGTATGTGGATCCTATATAGTTGTAACAGCCATTTTAGTGACATTGGAATGCACATCAGACATAGGTGATTCAGCTGCTTTTAAGATGCATAACAATCCGCACCTACACACTGGTTTTGAAACTCAAAGACATTGTCCGTCTCATGTGACTGTAACTTCACTACCTGCTGACAAGGTTGACAAGGTGTACATGATGCTGTAGCAATAATTGACCTTGGATTCTTGTGCTACTACATCAAGGTAGTTTGACACAAACACTCTTTCACACTTATCCATTATTAATTTGTCTTGTGACTGGTCATGATTGTTTTTAGATGCCAATTGCTCACAAGCCAGATGTGTATTAGCAAAGCCAGCAAATGATTTGCTTTCACACTAAAGAGAACGCATTGGTCTGTTGCTAGATTGCAGTGTAGCTGCTGTATGCAGAATCAGTGTGAAAGGGAATCTTAAGCATACTCACAGCAGGTGTCCCAATGGAGGGGACTGTGTATGACCTAATGACTGATAATTGAACATGTCTAATCAAGACACAATCAGGGCCATTACTGTCCGTAGTCCTTTGAAATGGCGTAGGGCTGGAAGGATGGTGGTGCCACCGGGAATTGATCCCAGGACTCTTTGTCTTAAGCTACCAGTGTTCTATTCCATGAGTTACTAGAGAGTGAATGTGGCTATTATTACTGTGCATTGGAAAGGGGCCATAACTTTCAATCTCCATATTTGAACAGGATGAGTTGTTCTGACCATCTGAGTGACTGTGCCTTTCATTCCCAGTGAAGAGTATCAGTGACTGTGAGGTACTTTGTAATTGAAATAGGCCAACAAAGCTGATCCCCAACTGGGCACAGTTGTCCCATGGCCATGGTGTCCATAATTGGGTGTAGAGAAGGGGTAGTTTGCCTGTGTCACGTGTGTTTGTAGGTCGTTGTGCATCTTCTCAGGTAGCTGTCTCAAGTATGATGAATACATATAGTAATTCCTAACGATGTCCGTTGCATACATTTTCTGGGTCATGGTGAGTGAGTACCAGAACCACCCGTACCGCTACTTGGTGTGAAGCACATGTTTCCATACAGTGCCACCCACTGAACCATTGCCAAAGTCTTTCTACATCAGTCATGCATTGTGCCAGCTTGATCAGCACTTAACCCTCATAAAGATGCACCATTTGTATTATAATTATGATTAGGGACTGGGGCTTCTATTCTTTCCAAGGAGTTTTGACCCAGCCATCCATTCTGTGTAGGGAATTCTCTCTCATGCAAGTCTTGTAGCCAGTCCAGCCTCGTGCATCGTCTGCCAGTGGTACAATAAAATGGCCGCTGTCTTTTATGCTCTAACTAATAGACTAACCCAATTGTGTTGTCTAATTGTCAAGGATCAATCATTTTAACTGACATATTTTACATTAGGTAAGTTGGTGGTCTACAGTCACCTCTGAGGCTTTAGTGAGCAACAGCTATAACATTGTTCTACTGAACCTTGTACAGATATGAAAGTACCAGGAGCAAGTGATTGCACAGCACCACAGTCCTCTGTCAGTTTAATTACTTATTGTGCCATGTCACTTGTTGTGGAGTCCATTCCAATTACATTAGAGTGCCCTTCCATCGTTAAAATGTATCATGCGCTGTCAGATAGATAGTAATAGATGATTATTCTATTACCGATCTTCACTAGCCAAATCAGTGGAATAATCTGCCAAGCGTTTCAACAACCATGCAGTTGTCTTCGTCAGTGGCTATAGTACAAAACAGAAGGTGATTCGCTTTTATAGGCTACAATGTGGGGAAAGATGGTGATGCAAAGTGTGAGTGACTGCAAAATGCCAGATAGTGAGTAAACTTCTATTTGTTTCCAAGGAGTTTTGACCCAGCCATCCATTCTGCGTAGGGAATTCTCTCTCATGCAATTCTTCTAGCCAGTCCAGCCTGGTGCATCATTTGCCAGTGGTACATTAAAATGGCCGCTGTCTTTTATGCTCTAACTAATAGACTAACTAAATTGTATTGTCTAATTGTCACGGAGGAATCATTTAGCCAATACATTAGATAAGTAGGAGGTCTACAGTTACCTCTCAGTCTTTATTGAACAACAGATATAACATTGTTCTACTGAACCTTGTACAGATATGAAAATACCAGCAGCAAGTGATTGCACAGCACCACAGTCCTGGCAGTTTAATTACTTATTGTGCCATGTGGAGTCCATTCCATATACATACAGTATGAGTGCCATTCCATCGTGAAAATATATCATACTCTGTCAGCTAGAGAGTAATAGATGATTATTCTATTACCGATCTTCACTAGCCAAATCAGTGGAATAATCTGCCAAAGGCTTCAACAACCATGCAGTTGTCTTCATCAGTGACTATAGTACAAAACAGAAGGTGAATATTCGCTACAATGTGGGGGAAAGATGGAGATGCAGAGTGTGAGTGACTGCAAAATGGCAGATAGTGAGTAAACTGTCATGACAGATGAAAGGAACAGATGACAGGCGACAAGTAAATCTAAAAGGGTATTTGGACAGAAATAAGTGAGGCATGCAAGTAAAGCCGAGTTGTATAACAATGAAATAATGAATTGTAAACTGAGGGTGATGTGCCATCGTTTCTGTTCAAAGTGTGAGACTGTGATCTAATGAGAATTGATTCTGAAGTGAGTCTCTGGTGTAGACGGGAGTAATAGATGGACTGTGGTTCCCTACAGCATGTACCTTTGGGCAGTCCATGATGCATTCCATGGCTTCTGCTGAGTCATACCATCCATACATGTTTCAACAAGAATAGGAGTGTTACAATGAACGACTATTGTGAGATGTAGCCATGTATAGAATGTGGACTTAAATTTTCCGATGTAGTCTCTAACCATCTCTAAGGCATTCAGTGATTCTCTGAGCAGGACAACACTCCACTTCACAAGCATGGAGACTTGTGACATTTCTGGATTGTAGAGTATATATAAACCGTGGCTTCTTCTGTGAAAGAGCTCTAGTGTCAGCATGCTCAGATAATGTAGATACTATGACACAACTCGTCACAATTCAACTGACATTTATACCATCATTCTAAACAAATGTGTACTTGAACTCCTCTTCTGCATTTAATTAAGTTCAACATCCCACTGTTAGTCTCTCTGCCAAGTGAATGTTGACAGACAAGAACTGAATTTATATGGTTATCTGCGCAGCATGTCTTAAAGGCATTGCTTCTACCCTTTGAGAGACTCTACACATTCCCCTTGTATATCCATTTTTCTATTTATGCGTTCCCTACCTACTTTACTGTGCCATGATCCTTTGATCACTTCACATGATGGTTAAACATCCAAGGGAAACCTGATCACAGTCGGTTTGTGGGGAGTGGTATACTGCTGAGTGGCCCAACTGTACAGCTGTGACATGGATTCTTTCCACATTGATGTGGCTGATAGAAATAGTTGACTCTGCAGGAAGTTGCACATTAATTCAGAACCACTGAAACATTCTAATGAGTTCATTTAAAATATTAAGTCTCTATAGATGCCCCTGTTCAGCAGCCCTATTACCAGGATGTTGGTAGTGTAGTAGATTGTGCCAAAGCCTTTCTATTAGAGGAAAAGGACTGGCATGTACTGTATGTGATAGCTCTGCGGTGTGGTTACTAATCACCCAGTGAGCATGCGTAACTTCACATGTGGATTTTGTTGATGCGCAATCTCATTGGTTGACGCAAACTGCTATGTGACGTCATAGCAATCTGTAATCTGATTGGGTTCCACTGTGGGCTACAACTGACTTAGATGACTCAATATGTTGCAATGTGCCAGGGCTGTTTTGTCCATATGATAACTATAAGGCTGGTGTGCATCAGTGGTGCCACCACATGATTCCATTCTCACTAATAGTGCCCTGAGCTAGCTAGGTTGAAGTCCCATCCAATGCACTGTAGAGCTCGAGCGTGACCAGGCTATAATGAGGCCATTATTACTGTGCTTTGGTAGGAGACTGTCTGTGCAAAGCTCCATAGCCTAACATGCTAGCCATTTGAACTGCAATATATTTACCAGAAGTCCAAAGATGTAGGCTTGGAGTTAATATCCACAGCCCCAGCAGTGGCAGCACTGCCAGCACTGCACCTTTATGTATATTTATTGGCACTTGCTGTGACTTGTCTCTTGGCCAGTGTACGACTGTTGATAATTATCCTTTGAGCCTTGTTATCATGACTGCTCTGAGACATCTTAGTCACATCTATCATTAAATGGTATTTGGATGTAGGAGCCTTTCAGGTAGGGCAGGTTCAACTGTAAGGGGTTGGTTCTCTAATACCAGCTTTACAACAGGGTTGAATACCTTGCCGACGTTTCAACCAGATGCTCTGGTCTTCTTCGCCCTGAAGAAGACCAGAGCATCGAAACGTCGCCAAGGTTTTCAACCCTGTTGTGAAGCTGATATTAGAGAACCAACCCCTTTCTGATGCCTGAGCCAGCTGAGAAGCCCTCACTTCAGGTTCAACTGTAATTACTATGTGTAGCTAAAGGAATGTGTGTGTGTGTGTGTGTGTGTGTGTGTGTGTGTGTGTGTGTGTGTGTGTGTGTGTGTGTGTGTGTGTGTGTGTGTGTGTGTGTGTGTGTGTGTGTGTGTGTGTGTGTGTGTGTGTGTGTATGTGTGTGTGTGTGCATGCGTGCGTGTGTATGTCTGGTTCTTGTTGTAGTCCCTATCTTATTCATTGGCTGAAGGAATGTGAACTCATTTGTTTGTGTGGTGATTGGTGTGTATTTACATGTGTGTTTATTGTAATTCCCTACCTTGTGTATGCTTAAGTGTGTGATTATCTGTGTTCTTAATCTTGTCTGGTGATAGAATATATATACTTCTTCTGTATGTAGTTTGTGCGTTATATTATACTGTGCTGTATGAGTGTTGTGTTGTGCTATGTTGTGTAATGTTCTGTAGTGTTCTGTTGTGTTGTGTGAATGCGAAGATGTGTGTCTGAGTGCAGGATTAGAACATGATCACTGTGACACCTGTCCTGCAAGACCGTCTTGCTCTATCAGAAAACCATTACAACTTCACTGTCCTAACTGTAATGTAATGTCTGTTTCTTCCCTTGTCTGTGTGCGTGTGATGTAGTGTGTCCCTCCTCATCTTCTGTTTGTTCGCCCTTGACTTACTAGCCCCTCATGAGCCATCTATGAGCATGCTTCACTCCTGAGGAGCTGTGTACACTTGTGTGGGGTAACTGTATTCTCTATCTTGTGTTGTAATATGTGACTGTCCTCCCTGTCATTTTCTCCTTTCACCCACAGTTCTTGCTGAGCTACAGCAGGCCAACCTGATTTCCAGACTAGATTGTACAAGGGTGAAGAACATCAGTCGTGTGCTTGGGGTTCAGAGAGGCAAGTCTCCTCAGGAACAGAGCAAAACTGCTGATATTCTGAGGAAACATGATTGGGACAAGGAGGCTAGTCTCCTTTCAGGTAAACAAACGTAGCCCTCGTCCATCTTCCTTCTGTTACATTACGTTGTACGTATCCTAGTTGTAACAGCCATGCACTTTAAAGGCAATGGAATGCACTTTAGACAAGGTGATTCAGCTGCTAATTAGATGCACATCGATCCGCACTTTCACACTTGTATTTAATTTCCCAGACAGTGGCCCATTGTGTGAATTACACTACATGTTGACAAGGTGTACATGATGCTATACCTATAGTATTAATTGACTTTGGATCTTTGAACAACTATGCCCATCTTGTTTCACACGAATGATTATCTTGGTTTCAGCTCATTTGCCTTCCATTGTTAACTTGTCTTCAGATTGGCCGTGATTCTTAGTTGACAACTTGGTGCTAATTACTCACAAGGCACGTTTGTATATGTGAAGCCAACTAATGATTGCTTTCACACTGGTGTGAACATGCTTAAAAGTAATGGTCTGGATTTATGTGAACATGCTGTAATGAGTTACTTGCTGTGAAGCACTTGTTTGCATGTGGTGCCGCCCCCTGAACGGCTTGGTCTTTGTTTCAGTTTATTAGTGTACTAGCAGGGCGCCCGCCTTCGGCGGGCTTCTGCTTCGGCGGGCTTCTGCTTCGGCGAGTCACACGACAGCGAGTTGGGCCCAGGCTGATTTGAAGAATCTGCGCTGTTAGCAACTGAGGGCAGCTGCTATAACGACGGCCGAGTTTAAATTCGATTGTGGGACAGCGAATCAATCCGCCCGATAACCGGAAGTCAATGAGCGATAATTAATAAAATGGCCGTCAGCCGCGAACGAAAACCGGAAATCAATGGATATCTCTTCAGGAACTGCAGGACGGGCGATTTCAACCCGTGTAGGACACTTCTGAGCCGAACTTTATGATCCCTGAGAGTTTGGAGGCGTTTTGTTCCGTACATTTTGCGCCAAAAGCGAACAAACAAACAAGACAAACGAACTGAATTATTGGGGCGAGCCTGAGCGAGCCCCTTCCCTTACGAGTAGTACGGTGGCTCTGTCTGTCTGGTACGTAGGTCCGTTTGGAACAAGGAGGGAAGTTTCTGCGTAATATTTTGGTCGGGATCTGCGGAACATTTTGCCCAGGGGCCTGCAGCGCGCATTAGGTGTACTAGCAGAGAAGGGCGCCTTCAGCGCCCTCCTTTGCTCTGGCGCCCAACGCAGGTGCTTCCGATGCCAGTGCTTCTGATGCAAAGCACTTCCAAACCTGGCTACTGAGTGATAGCTATAGACGCTGCAGTTGCAGTTAGCTATAGAGTTGCACGCAGCTGACTCCTCTTCCACCACAAATCACCAAGGTCAAGCGTCTTGTATTGCCCTCCAAATTAAACAGAACTGACTCATGATGGCCCCTTTGAGCTGATTCCTGGTTGTCCTCTTGAGTTGACTCCTGGTTGGTTCTTTGAGCTGACTCCCCTCGAGCTGGCTCCTGCTATTCCCCTGGTGCTGACTCCTGTGAGTGAAGGTTGAGTGATGGTCTTAGAGTTCTGACAGTTGTCGTCGGTTCCTAAGAGCTCTCATGCATCCCTGAATGTCTTGACTTCTTGGTTAGTCCGGTGTAGCCCTTAATGTTGCATATGCGCACTGCAACGGTTGCAAATGGCTTTGTTTGGAAGAAACGTATTACGATGACGTCATGAGATCATTGCGCAAGCCTAACCCCCGCATAACTTGTACCCATCCTTGCGCCATCGAGCCGCTTTCACTCGCGTAAGACGGCGCTTTCCGCTATATAGCTTATATCACCCACAGCCTTCTACATTGTGCTAAAACTATAGCAAAGAAGCCGTCGCACCATCTTCCCAGGAGGAGTTGTGTAACAAAGGAATTCGCTGTGAATTCCGTAGTCTACTTCGCTTTCCTCCGTAAAACAAAAATGGCGTCCTATAGTAACGTATGGCGAGTTGGCGCAAAACCTTCATTTCGCAAGCTTTCGCAGGGAAACCCAGCCGAAGACACCCTCCGGATGGTGCTTCGACATTCGGACCGCGTTTTCTGCGAACCCTCCGCACGGTTCCCGAGATTAGTGCGGACAAAAAAATCGGCCTAGCTCCATTATAATAAGAAGCGTATACACCGTTCAGTCCGTATGCCAATGGGATTTATACTAGCCATTTTGCATGTTATAAGCATTGTGGTCTCACTATTATGCATATCATTATCCCTGCACTGGGACCCAAGCCACACAATGGAGAGACAATACAATGTGAGTGTCGCGACCTATTAGGCACTGCATGCTACAGCTATGGATCGCACCACGGGCAATTCTACCAACCGTAGACTGTCAGACTTGACCAAGGGCAGAGAGGAGAGACTACGCATGAGGAGATAAAACGGGCGCGGCGTGCCTCAGAAACACCAGAACAGACGGAAGAATGGTGCCGAGTGCGGAGAGAGCGCGACAGGGCCTGGCAGGCTGCCCAGAGCACGGACGTCGCGAGAATTTCTCCTTAGGTCAGCGCACAGTGGAATACACGTACGAGGGTAGCTGCACAAGAGGAAACAGAACCAGGCAACAGAGGAAGGCAGCCAAGCTGACCCAGTTGGTAGAAGCAAGAGTGCACAGAAGAGACAGCACAAGAGAACAGCCTGCATACTGTTTAATGCATGCATCACTTAAACAGTTAGCGCGTGACGCTTCTTCAGGCTCGCCCGATAATGCTTTGCATTCACTAGTATACATAGATACATGTATTTGTCTGAATAGAGAGCCCAGCCTTTATTTCTTAAAGAATTTTCATCCTCCCTCGTCTGGGACAGACTTCTATTTAGGAACTGGTGCTAAAGTACCTGAACCCTAACCACGTTTCTTATATATACAGCATCTGTTGTTGATGCCACACATGGCTGCCCGTTGAATGCTATGACCATTCTGTCACAGCCATGAAAGATGGCCAATTCATATTAGTCTTGGGTGCCATGTCTGTTTTTGATCTGCATTATGCTGTCCAGTGGCCAGTCCAGTGGCCATGGAATAGCCTGTGCTATGCATGTACCTGGCTGTTGCCACAGCATCGCAAACAACACCTAAATGTGTGCTGCTGGTGTGTGTGTGTGTGTGTGTGTGTGTGTGTGTGTGTGTGTGTGTGAGTGTGTGTGTGTGTGTGTGTGTGTGTGTGTGTGTGTGTGTGTGTGTGTGTGCATGCATCTGTGTGCATGCGTGTGCGCGTGCATTTGTGTGTATGTGCGTGTGTGTGTATATGTGTGTGTATGCGTGTGTGTGTCTACAACCGCCTCTGTATGTCACGCACGAAGATCCCCTTGTATCACCAACCAGCCCAGACACATGCTATTCCCATACCTGCTACACCATGCAGTCACATGCATGCAGCGAATGTTAATGATCTGGGTTTTGCATGGACAGGCTGGCCCTCCTCTTTGCATCGACCAGCCCTCCTCCTGCATGGTTCCTACGGTTTTTCTGCCAGGTGGTTTGCCATGCCCTTCAGAGACACACTGCACCATCTCTACATCTGCCCTTGTTTTTGGAGGAAACATTTTTACACACCCTTGTTGCTATATGTGTGTGTCTGAATAGAGGCCTGGACTTCTATTTGTTTCCAAGGAGTTTTGACCCAGCCATCCATTCTGCGTAGGGAATTCTCTCTCATGCAAGTCTTCTAGCCAGTCCAGCCTGGTGCATCATTTGCCAGTGGTACATTAAAATGGCCACTGTCTTTTATGCTCTAACTAATAGACTAACTAAATTGTATTGTCTAATTGTCACGGAGGAATCATTTAGCCATTACGTTAGGTAAGTAGGAGGTCTATGGGTACCTCTCAGTCTTTATTGAACAACAGATATAACATTGTTCTACTGAACCTTGTACAGATATGAAAATACCAGCAGCAAGTGATTGCACAGCACCACAGTCCTGGCAGTTTAATTACTTATTGTGCCATGTGGAGTCCATTCCATACTCATACAGTATGAGTGCCATTCCATCGTGTAAACATATCACACTCTGTCAGATAAAGAGTAATAGATGATTATTCTATTACCGATCTTCACTAGCCAAATCAGTGGAATAATCTGCCAAAGGTTTCAACAACCATGCGGTTGTCTTCATCAGTGACTATAGTACAAAACAGAAGGTGATTTGCTACAATGTGGGGGAAAGATGGTGATGCAGAGTGTGAGTGACTGCAAAATGGCAGATAGTGAGTAAACTGTCATGACAGATGAAAGGAACAGATGACAGGTGACAAGTAAATCTAAAAGTGTATTTGAACAGACATAAGTGAGGCATGCAAGTAAAGCCAAGTTGTATAACAGTGAAATAATGAATTGTAAACTGAGGGTGATGTGCCATCGTTTCTGTTCAAAGTGTGAGACTGTGATCTAATGTGAATTGATTCTAAAGTGAGTCTCTGGTGTAGACGGGAGTAATAGATGGACTGTGGTTCTCTGCAGCATGTACCTATGGGCAGTCCATGCTGCATTCCTATTCTTATTACTTGGAATATGGCTTCTGCTGAGTCATACCATCCATACATGTTTCAACAAGAATAGGAGTGTTACAATGGACGACTATTGTGAGATGTAGCCATGTATAGAATGTGGACTTAAATTTTCCGATGTAGTCTCTAACCATATCTAAGGCATTCAGTGATTCTCTGAGCAGGACAACACTCCACTTCACAAGCTTGAAGACTTGTGACATTTCTGGATTGTTAGAGTATATATAAACCATGGCTTCTTCTGTGAAGGAGCTCTAGTGTCAGCATGCTCAGATAATGTAGATACTATGACACAACTCGTCACAATTCAACTGACATTTATACCATCATTCTAAACAAATGTGTACTTGAATTCCTCTTCTGCATTTAATTAAGGTGAACATCCCACTGTTAGTCTCTCTGCCATGTGAATCTTGACAGACAAGAGCTGAATTTATATGGTTATCTGCGCAGCATGTCTTAAAGGCATTACTTCTACCCTTTGAGAGACTCTACACATTCCCCTTGTATAGCCATTTTTCTATTTATGCGTTCCCTACCTACCTTACTGTGCCATGATCCTTTGATCACTTCACATGATGGTTAAACATGCAAAGGAAACCTGATCACAGTCAGTTTGTGGGGTGGGATCCTGCTGAGTGGCCCAACTGTACAGCTGTGATATGAATTCTTTCCACAATGATATGGCTGATGGAAATAGTTGACTCTGCAGGAAGTTGCACATTAGTTCCTAACCACTGAAACATTGTTATGAGTTCATTTCAAATATTAAGTCTCTATAGGTGTTCCTGTTCAGCAGCCCTAAATATTACCAGGATGTTGATGGTGTAGTAGATTACATGCATGCTGCAGGCCCTGTAGCAAGGTGTCAGCTGTAAGGTAGCAAGTGCTGACATGACGCAAGGCTAACTTGTGATGTATCTGTGTAATCCAGCGCAATGGGTATTGAGTAGTGACAGCATTGTTGAGACCATGCATATGCATGCACTCTTCCACTTCCACCATGCATGCTCACTTCCGTTGACAGTAGGTGAGAGACCATGCTGTAAATTGTTTGTCCTCAAGTGAGGCAGAACGTGAGGTCCTCGGGCTGCAGCAACAGGCAGATCCTAGTCATCATCAAGGCATGATTCCTATTATCTTGATAGTCCCTGAGATGTACCTCACCACCACTCTTTGGAATAGCAACAATAGAGGAGCCTAGTCTGTGTTGGAAGCTCATTCTCAACTCTTCTAGCCAGTCCAGTCTTGTAGCCTCTTGTACCCAGTCCTATCTATTGGAGGAAAAGGACTGGCATGTACTGTATGTGATAGCTCTGCAGTGTGGTTACTAATCACCCAGTGAGCATGTGTAACTTCACATGTGGATTTTGTTGATGCGCAATCTCATTGGTTGACGCAAACTGCTATGTGACGTCATAGCAATCTGTAATCTTGATTGGGTTCCACTGTGGGCTACAACTGACTTAGATGACTCAATGTGTTGCAATGTGCCAGGGCTGTTTTGTCCATATGATAACTATAAGGCTGGTGTGCATCAGTGAAGCCACCACATGATTCCTTTCTCACTAATAGTGCACTGATCTAGCTAGGTTGAAGTCCCATCCAATGCACTGTAGAGCTCGAGCGTGACCAGACTATAATGAGGCCATTATTACTGTGCTTTGGTAGGAGACTGTCTGTTCAAAGCTCCATACCCTAACATGCTAGCCATTTCAACTGCAGTATATTTACCAGAAGTCCAAATATTTAGGCTTGGAGTTAATATCCACAGCCCAAGCAATGGCAGCACTGCCAGCACTGCACCTTTATGTATATTTATTGGCACTTGCTGTGACTTGTCTCTTGGCCAGTGTACGACTGTTTATAATTATCCTTTGAGCCTTGTTATCATGACTGCTCTGAGACATCTTAGTCACATCTATCATTAAATGGTATTTGGATGTAGGAGCCTTTCAGGTAGGGCAGGTTCAACTGTAATTACTATGCATATGTGTAGCTAAAGGAATGTGTGTGTGTGTGTGCGTGCGTGCGTGTACATGTATGTCTGGTTCTTGTTGTAGTCCCTATCTTATTCATTGGTTGAAGGAATGTGAACTCATTTGTTTGTGTGGTGATTGGTGTGTATGTACATGTGTGTGTTTATTGTATTTCCCTACCTTGTGTATGCTTAAGTGTGTGATTATCTGTGTTCTTAATCTTGTCTGGTGATAGAATAATTATACTTCTTCTGTACGTAGTTTGTGCGTTATATTATACTGTGCTGTATGAGTGTTGTGTTGTGCTATGGTGTGTAATGTTCTGTAGTGTTCTGTTGCGTTGTGTGAATGCGAAGATGTGTGTCTGAGTGCAGGATTAGAACATGATCACTGTGACACCTGTCCTGCAAGACCGTCTTGCTCTATCAGAAAACCATTACAACTTCACTGTCCTAACTGTAATGTAATGTCTGTTTCTTCCCTTGTCTGTGTGCGTGTGATGTAGTGTGTCCCTCCTCATCTTCTGTTTGTTCGCCCTTGACTTACTAGCCCCTCATGAGCCATCTATGAGCACACTTCACTCCTGAGGAGCTGTGTACACTTGTGTGAGGTAACTGTATTCTCTATCTTGTGTTGTAATATGTGACTGTCCTCCCTGTCATTTTATCCTTTCACCCACAGTTCTAGCTGAGCTACAGCAGGCCAACCTGATTTCCAGTTATGATTGTGAATATGTGAAGGACATCAGTCGTGTGCTTGAAGTTCAGAGTGACAAGTCTCCTCAGGAACAGAGCAAAGCTGCTGATATTCTGAGGAAACATGAATGGGACAAGGAGGCTAGTCTCCTTTCAGGTAAACAGACATAGCCCTCGTCCATCTTCCTTCTGTTACATTATGTTGTACGTATCCTAGTTGTAACAGCCATGCAGTTTAAAGGCATTGGAATGCACTTTAGACAAGGTGATTCAGCTGCTAATTAGATGCACGTCGATCCGCACTTTCACACTTGTATTTAATTTCCCAGACAGTGGCCCATTGTGTGAATTACACTACATGTTGACAAGATGTACATGATGCTGTACCTATAGTAGTAATTGACTTTGGATCTTTGAACAACTTTGCACACCTTGTTTCACATGAATGACTATCTTGGTTTCAGCTCATTTGCCTTCCATTGTTAACTTGTCTTCAGATTGGCCGTGATTCTTAGTTGACAACTTGGTGCTAATTACTCACAAGGCACGTTTGTATATGTGAAGCCAACTAATGATTGCTTTCACACTGGTGTGATCATGCTTAAAAGTAATGGTCTGGATTTATGTGAACATGCTGTAATGAGTTACTTGCTGTGAAGCACTTGTTTGCATGTGGTGCCGCCCCCTAAACGGCTTGGTCTTTGTTTCAGTTTATTAGTGTACTAGCAGGGCGCCCGCCTTCGGCGGGCTTCTGCTTCGGCGAGTCACACGACAGCGAGTTGGGCCCAGGCTGATTTGAAGAATCTGCGCTGTTAGCAACTGAGGGCAGCTGCTATAACGACGGCCGAGTTTAAATTCGATTGTGGGACAGCGAATGAATCCGCCCGATAACCGGAAGTCAATGAGCGATAATTAATAAAATGGCCGTCAGCCGCGAACGAAAACCGGAAATCAATGGATATCTCTTCAGGAACTGCAGGACGGGCGATTTCAACCCGTGTAGGACACTTCTGAGCCGCACTTTATGATCCCTGAGAGTTTGGAGGCGTTTTGTTCCGTACATTTTGCGCCAAAAGCGAACAAACAAACAAGACAAACGAACTGAATTATTGGGGCGAGCCTGAGCGAGCCCCTTCCCTTACGAGACGTACGGTGGCTCTGTCTGTCTGGTACGTAGGTCCGTTTGGAACAAGGAGGGAAGTTTCTGCGTAATATTTTGGTCGGGATCTGCGGAACATTTTGCCCAGGGGCCTCCAGCGCGCATTAGGTGTACTAGCAGAGAAGGGCGCCTTCAGCGCCCTCCTTTGCTCTGGCGCCCAACGCAGGTGCTTCCGATGCCAGTGCTTCTGATGCAAAGCACTTCCAAACCTGGCTACTGAGTGATAGCTATAGACGCTGCAGTTGCAGTTAGCTATAGAGTTGCACGCAGCTGACTCCTCTTCCACCACAAATCACCAAGGTCAAGCGTCTTGTATTGCCCTCCAAATTAAACAGAACTGACTCATGATGGCCCCTTTGAGCTGATTCCTGGTTGTCCTCTTGAGTTGACTCCTGGTTGGTTCTTTGAGCTGACTCCCCTCGAGCTGGCTCCTGCTATTCCCCTGGTGCTGACTCCTGTGAGTGAAGGTTGAGTGATGGTCTTAGAGTTCTGACAGTTGTCGTCGGTTCCTAAGAGCTCTCATGCATCCCTGAATGTCTTGACTTCTTGGTTAGTCCGGTGTAGCCCTTAATGTTGCATATGCGCACTGCAACGGTTGCAAATGGCTTTGTTTGGAAGAAACGTATTACGATGACGTCATGAGATCATTGCGCAAGCCTAACCCCCGCATAACTTGTACCCATCCTTGCGCCATCGAGCCGCTTTCACTCGCGTAAGACGGCACTTTCCTCTATATAGCTTATATCACCCACAGCCTTCTACATTGTGCTAAAACTATAGCAAAGAAGCCGTCGCACCATCTTCCCAGGAGGAGTTGTGTAACAAAGGAATTCGCTGTGAATTCCGTAGTCTACTTCGCTTTCCTCCGTAAAACAAAAATGGCCTCCTATAGTAACGTATGGCGAGTTGGCGCAAAACCTTCATTTCGCAAGCTTTCGCAGGGAAACCCAGCCGAAGACACCCTCCGGATGGTGCTTCGACATTCGGACCGCGTTTTCTGCGAACCCTCCGCACGGTTCCCGAGATTAGTGCGGACAAAAAAATCGGCCTAGCTCCATTATAATAAGAAGCGTATACACCGTTCAGTCCGTATGCCAATGGGATTTATACTAGCCATTTTGCATGTTATAAGCATTGTGGTCTCACTATTATGCATATCATTATACCTGCACTAGGACCCAAGCCACACAATGGAGAGACAATACAATGTGAGTGTCGCGACCTATTAGGCACTGCATGCTACAGCTATGGATCGCACCACGGGCAATTCTACCAACCGTAGACTGTCAGACTTGACCAAGGACAGAGAGGAGAGACTACGCATGAGGAGATAAAACGGGCGCGGCGTGCCTCAGAAACACCAGAACAGACGGAAGAATGGTGCCGAGTGCGGAGAGAGCGCGACAGGGCCTGGCAGGCTGCCCAGAGCACGGACGTCGCGAGAATTTCTCCTTAGGTCAGCGCACAGTGGAATACACGTACGAGGGTAGCTGCACAAGAGGAAACAGAACCAGGCAACAGAGGAAGGCAGCCAAGCTGACCCAGTTGGTAGAAGCAAGAGTGCACAGAAGAGACAGCACAAGAGAACAGCCTGCATACTGTTTAATGCATGCATCACTTAAACAGTTAGCGCGTGACGCTTCTTCAGGCTCGCCCGACAATGCTTTGCATTCACTAGTATACATAGATACATGTATTTGTCTGAATAGAGAGCCCAGCCTTTATTTCTTAAAGAATTTTCATCCTCCCTCGCCTGGGACAGACTTCTATTTAGGAACTGGTGCTAAAGTACCTGAACCCTAACCACGTTTCTTATATAGGTATGCATGTAACATATATACAACATCTGTTATTGATGCCACACATGGCTGCCCGTTGAATGCTATGACCATTCAGTCACAGCCATGAAAGATGGCCAATTCATATTAGTCTTGGGTGCCATGTCTGTTTTTGATCTGCATTATGCTGTCCAGTGGCCAGTCCAGTGGCCATGGAATAGCCTGTGCTATGCATGTACCTGGCTGTTGCCACAGCATCGCAAACAATACCTAAATGTGTGCTGCTGGTGTGTGTGTGTGTGTGTGTGTGTGTGTGTGTGTGTGTGTGTGTGTGTGTGTGTGAGTGTGAGTGTGTGTGTGTGTGTGCATGCGTGTGCGCGTGCATTTGTGTGTATGTGCGTGTGTGTGTATATGTGTGTGTATGCGTGTGTGTGTCTACAACCACCTCTGTATGTCACGCATGAAGATCCCCTTGTATCACCAACCAGCCCAGACACATGCTATTCCCATACCTACTACACCATGCAGTCACATGCATGCAGCGAATGTTAATGATCTGGGTTTTGCATGGACAGGCTGGCCCTCCTCTTTGCATCGACCAGCCCTCCTCCTGCATGGTTCCTACGGTTTTTCTGCCAGGTGGTTTGCCATGCCATTCAGAGACACACTGCACCATCTCTACATCTGCCCTTGTTTTTGGAGGAAACATTTTTACACACCCTTGTTGCTATATGTGTGTGTCTGAATATAGGCCTGGACTTCTATTTGTTTCCAAGGAGTTTTGACCCAGCCATCCATTCTGCGTAGGGAATTCTCTCTCATGCAAGTCTTCTAGCCAGTCCAGCCTGGTGCATCATTTGCCAGTGGTACATTAAAATGGCCACTGTCTTTTATGCTCTAACTAATAGACTAACTAAATTGTATTGTCTAATTGTCACGGAGGAATCATTTAGCCATTACGTTAGGTAAGTAGGAGGTCTATGGGTACCTCTCAGTCTTTATTGAACAACAGATATAACATTGTTCTACTGAACCTTGTACAGATATGAAAATACCAGCAGCAAGTGATTGCACAGCACCACAGTCCTGGCAGTTTAATTACTTATTGTGCCATGTGGAGTCCATTCCATACTCATACAGTATGAGTGCCATTCCATCGTGAAAACATATCACACTCTGTCAGCTAGAGAGTAATAGATGATTATTCTATTACCGATCTTCACTAGCCAAATCAGTGGAATAATCTGCCAAAGGTTTCAACAACCATGCAGTTGTCTTCATCAGTGACTATAGTACAAAACAGAAGGTGATTTGCTACAATGTGGGGGAAAGATGGTGATGCAGAGTGTGAGTGACTGCAAAATGGCAGATAGTGAGTAAACTGTCATGACAGATGAAAGGAACAGATGACAGGTGACAAGTAAATCTAAAAGTGTATTTGAACAGACATAAGTGAGGCATGCAAGTAAAGCCGAGTTGTATAACAGTGAAATAATGAATTGTAAACTGAGGGTGATGTGCCATCATTTCTGTTCAAAGTGTGAGACTGTGATCTAATGTGAATTGATTCTAAAGTGAGTCTCTGGTGTAGTCAGGAGTAATAGATGGACTGTGGTTCTCTGCAGCATGTACCTATGGGCAGTCCATGATGCATTCCTATTCCTATTACTTGGAATATGGCTTCTGCTGAGTCATACCATCCATACATGTTTCAACAAGAATAGGAGTGTAGTCTCTAACCATATCTAAGGCATTCAGTGATTCTCTGAGCAGGACAACACTCCACGTCACAAGCTTGAAGACTTGTGACATTTCTGGATTGTTAGAGTATATATAAACCATGGCTTCTTCTGTGAAGGAGCTCTAGTGTCAGCATGCTCAGATAATGTAGATACTATGACACAACTCGTCACAATTCAACTGACATTTATACCATCATTCTAAACAAATGTGTACTTGAATTCCTCTTCTGCATTTAATTAAGGTGAACATCCCACTGTTAGTCTCTCTGCCATGTGAATCTTGACAGACAAGAGCTGAATTTATATGGTTATCTGCGCAGCATGTCTTAAAGGCATTACTTCTACCCTTTGAGAGACTCTACACATTCCCCTTGTATAGCCATTTTTCTATTTATGCGTTCCCTACCTACCTTACTGTGCCATGATCCTTTGATCACTTCACATGATGGTTAAACATGCAAGGGAAACCTGATCACAGTCAGTTTGTGGGGTGGGATCCTGCTGAGTGGCCCAACTGTACAGCTGTGATATGAATTCTTTCCACAATGATATGGCTGATGGAAATAGTTGACTCTGCAGGAAGTTGCACATTAGTTCCTAACCACTGAAACATTGTGATGAGTTCATTTCAAATATTAAGTCTCTATAGGTGTTCCTGTTCAGCAGCCCTAAATATTACCAGGATGTTGATGGTGTAGTAGATTACATGCATGCTGCAGGCCCTGTAGCAAGGTGTCAGCTGTAAGGTAGCAAGTGCTGACATGACGCAAGGCTAACTTGTGATGTATCTGTGTAATCCAGCGCAATGGGTATTGAGTAGTGACAGCATTGTTGAGACCATGCATATGCATGCACTCTTCCACTTCCACCATGCATGCTCACTTCCGTTGACAGTAGGTGAGAGACCATGCTGTAAATTGTTTGTCCTCAAGTGAGGCAGAACGTGAGGTCCTCGGGCTGCAGCAACAGGCAGATCCTAGTCATCATCAAGGCATGATTCCTATTATCTTGATAGTCCCTGAGATGTACCTCACCACCACTCTTTGGAATAGCAACAATAGAGGAGCCTAGTCTGTGTTGGAAGCTCATTCTCAACTCTTCTAGCCAGTCCAGTCTTGTAGCCTCTTGTACCCAGTCCTATCTATTGGAGGAAAAGGACTGGCATGTACTGTATGTGATAGCTCTGCAGTGTGGTTACTAATCACCCAGTGAGCATGTGTAACTTCACATGTGGATTTTGTTGATGCGCAATCTCATTGGTTGACGCAAACTGCTATGTGACGTCATAGCAATCTGTAATCTTGATTGGGTTCCACTGTGGGCTACAACTGACTTAGATGACTCAATGTGTTGCAATGTGCCAGGGCTGTTTTGTCCATATGATAACTATAAGGCTGGTGTGCATCAGTGAAGCCACCACATGATTCCTTTCTCACTGATAGTGCACTGATCTAGCTAGGTTGAAGTCCCATCCAATGCACTGTAGAGCTCGAGCGTGACCAGACTATAATGAGGCCATTATTACTGTGCTTTGGTAGGAGACTGTCTGTTCAAAGCTCCATACCCTAACATGCTAGCCATTTCAACTGCAGTATATTTACCAGAAGTCCAAATATTTAGGCTTGGAGTTAATATCCACAGCCCAAGCAATGGCAGCACTGCCAGCACTGCACCTTTATGTATATTTATTGGCACTTGCTGTGACTTGTCTCTTGGCCAGTGTACGACTGTTTATAATTATCCTTTGAGCCTTGTTATCATGACTGCTCTGAGACATCTTAGTCACATCTATCATTAAATGGTATTTGGATGTAGGAGCCTTTCAGGTAGGGCAGGTTCAACTGTAAGGGGTTGTAATTACTGTAATTACTATGCATATGTGTAGCTAAAGGAATGTGTGTGTGTGTGTGCGTGCATGCGTGCGTGCGTGCGTGCGTGTACATGTATGTCTGGTTCTTGTTGTAGTCCCTATCTTATTCATTGGTTGAAGGAATGTGAACTCATTTGTTTGTGTGGTGATTGGTGTGTATGTACATGTGTGTGTTTATTGTATTTCCCTACCTTGTGTATGCTTAAGTGTGTGATTATCTGTGTTCTTAATCTTGTCTGGTGATAGAATAATTATACTTCTTCTGTATGTAGTTTGTGCGTTATATTATACTGTGCTGTATGAGTGTTGTGTTGTGCTATGTTGTGTAATGTTCTGTAGTGTTCTGTTGCGTTGTGTGAATGCGAAGATGTGTGTCTGAGTGCAGGATTAGAACATGATCACTGTGACACCTGTCCTGCTAGACCGTCTTGCTCTATCAGAAAACCATTACAACTTCACTGTCCTAACTGTAATGTAATGTCTGTTTCTTCCCCTGTCTGTGTGCGTGTGATGTAGTGTGTCCCTCCACATCTTCTGTTTGTTCGCCCTTGACTTACTAGCCCCTCATGAGCCATCTATGAGCACGCTTCACTCCTGAGGAGCTGTGTACACTTGTGTGAGGTAACTGTATTCTCTATCTTGTGTTGTAATATGTGACTGTCCTCCCTGTCATTTTCTCCTTTCACCCACAGTTCTTGCTGAGCTACAGCAGGCCAACCTGATTTCCAGATATGATTGTGAATGGGTGAAGGACATCAGTCGTGTGCTTAAAGTTCAGAGAAGCAAGTCTCATCAGGTACAGAGCAAAACTGCTGATATTCTGAGGAAACATGAATGGGACAAGGAGGCTAGTCTCCTTTCAGGTAAACAGACATAGCCCTCATCCATCTTCCTTCTGTTACATTACATTGTACGTATCCTAGTTGTAACAGCCATGCACTTTAAAGGCAATGGAATGCACTTTAGACAAGGTGATTCAGCTGCTAATTAGATGCACGTCGATCCGCACTTTCACACTTGTATTTAATTTCCCAGACAGTGGCCCATTGTGTGAATTACACTACATGTTGACAAGGTGTACATGATGCTGTACCTATAGTAGTAATTGACTTTGGATCTTTGAACAACTATGCCCACCTTGTTTCACATGAATGACTATCTTGGTTTCAGCTCATTTGCCTTCCATTGTTAACTTGTCTTCAGATTGGCCGTGATTCTTATTTGACAACTTGGTGCTAATTACTCACAAGGCACATTTGTATATGTGAAGCCAACTAATGATTGCTTTCACACTGGTGTGAACATGCTTAAAAGTAATGGTCTGGATTTATGTGAACATGCTGTAATGAGTTACTTGCTGTGAAGCACTTGTTTGCATGTGGTGCCGCCCCCTAAACGGCTTGGTCTTTGTTTCAGTTTATTAGTGTACTGGCAGGGCGCCCGCCTTCGGCGGGCTTCTGCTTCGGCGAGTCACACGACAGCGAGTTGGGCCCAGGCTGATTTGAAGAATCTGCGCTGTTAGCAACGGAGGGCAGCTGCTATAACGACGGCCGAGTTTAAATTCGATTGTGGGACGATAGCGAATGAATCCGCCCGATAACCGGAAGTCAATGAGCGATAATTAATAAAATGGCCGTCAGCCGCGAACGAAAACCGGAAATCAATGGATATCTCTTCAGGAACTGCAGGACGGGCGATTTCAACCCGTGTAGGAACTTCTGAGCCGCACTTTATAATCCCTGAGAGTTTGGAGGCGTTCTGTTCCGTACATTTTGCGCCAAAAGCGAACAAACAAACAGACAAACGAACTGAATTATTGGGGCGAGCCTGAGCGAGCCCCTTCCCTTACGAGTAGTACGGTGGCTCTGTCTGTCTGGTACGTAGGTCCGTTTGGAACAAGGAGGGAAGTTTCTGCGTAATATTTTGGTCGGGATCTGCGGAACATTTGCCCAGGGGCCTGCAGCGCGCATTGGGTGTTAGCGTATACACCGTTCAGTCCGTATGCCAATGGGATTTATACTAGCCATTTTGCATGTTATAAGCATTGTGGTCTCACTATTATGAATATCATTATACCTGCACTGGGACCCAAGCCACACAATGGAGAGACAATACAATGAGTCAACCTATTAGGCACTGCATGCTACAGCTATGGATCGCACCACGGGCAATTCTACCGACCGTAGACTGTCAGACTTGACCAAGGGCAGAGAGGAGAGACTACGCAGGAGGAGATAGAACGGATGCGGCGTGCCTCAGAAACGCCAGAACAGACGGAAGAATGGTGCCGAGTGCGGAGAGAGCGCAACAGGGCCAGGCAGGCTGCCCAGAGCACGGACGTCGCGAGAATTTCTCCTTAGGTCGGCGCACAGTGGAATACACGTACGAGGGTAGCTGCACAAGAGGAAACAGAACCAGGCAACAGAGGAAGGCAGCCAAGCTGACCCAGTTGGTGGAAGCAAGAGTGCACAGAAGAGACAGCACAAGAGAACAGTCTGCATACTGTTTAATGCATGCATCACTTAAACAGTTACCACGTGACGCTTCTTCAGGCTCGCCCGACCATGCCTTGCATTCACTAGTATACATAGATACATGTATTTGTCTGAATAGAGAGCCCATCCTTTATTTCTTAAAGAATTTTCATCCTCCCTCGCCTGGGACAGACTTCTATTTAGGAACTGGTGCTAAAGTACCTGAACCCTAGCCATGTTTCTTACATATATACAGCATCTGTTGTTGATGCCACACATGGCTGCCCGTTGAATGCTATGACCATTCTGTCACAGCCATGAAAGATGGCCAATTCATATTAGTCTTGGGTGCCATGTCTGTTTTTGATCTGCATTATGCTGTCCAGTGGCCAGTCCAGTGGCCATGGAATAGCCTGTGCTATGCATGTACCTGGCTGTTGCCACAGCATCGCAAACAATACCTAAATGTGTGCTGCTGGTGTGTGTGTGTGTGTGTGTGTGTGTGTGTGTGTGTGTGTGTGTGTGTGTGTGTGCGTGTGTGTGCGTGCGTCTGTGTGCATGCATGTGCGCGTGCATGTGTGTGTATGTGTGTGTGTGTGTGTGTGTATATGTGTGTGTGTCTACAACCACCTCTGTATGTCACGCACGAAGATCCCTTTGTATCACCAACCAGCCCAGACACATGCTATTCCCATACCTGCTACACCATGCAGCCACATGCATGCAGCGAATGTTAATGATCTGGGTTTTGCATGGACAGGCTGGCCCTCCTCTTTGCATGGACCGGCCCTCCTCCTGGTTCCTACGGTTTTTCTGCCAGGTGGCTTGTCATGCCCTTCAGAGACACACTGCACCATCTCTACATCTGCCCTTGTTTTTGGAGGAAACATTTTTACACACCCTTGTTGCTATATGTGTGTGTCTGAATAGAGGCCTGGACTTCTATTTGTTTCCAAGGAGTTTTGACCCAGCCATCCATTCTGCGTAGGGAATTCTCTCTCATGCAAGTCTTCTAGCCAGTCCAGCCTGGTGCATCATTTGCCAGTGGTACATTAAAATGGCCGCTGTCTTTTATGCTCTAACTAATAGACTAGCTAAATTGTATTGTCTAATTGTCACGGAGGAATCATTTAGCCATTACGTTAGGTAAGTAGGAGGTCTATGGGTACCTCTCAGTCTTTATTGAACAACAGATAATTTATAACATTGTTCTACTGAACCTTGTACAGATATGAAAATACCAGCAGCAAGTGATTGCACAGCACCACAGTCCTGGCAGTTTAATTACTTATTGTGCCATGTGGAGTCCATTCCATATACATACAGTATGAGTGCCATTCCATCGTGAAAATAAATAATACTCTGTCAGCTAGATAGTAATAGATGATTATTCTATTACCGATCTTCACTAGCCAAATCAGTGGAATAATCTGCCAAAGGCTTCAACAACCATGCAGTTGTCTTCATCAGTGACTATAGTACAAAACAGAAGGTGAATATTCGCTACAATGTGGGGGAAAGATGGAGATGCAGAGTGTGAGTGACTGCAAAATGGCAGATAGTGAGTAAACTGTCATGACAGATGAAAGGAACAGATGACAGGTGACAAGTAAATCTAAAAGGGTATTTGGACAGAAATAAGTGAGGCATGCAAGTAAAGCCGAGTTGTATAACAGTGAAATAATGAATTGTAAACTGAGGGTGATGTGCCTTCGTTTCTGTTCAAAGTGTGAGACTGTGATCTAATGTGAATTGATTCTGAAGTGAGTCTCTGGTGTAGACGGGAGTAATAGATGGACTGTGGTTCCCTAGAGCATGTACCTTTGGGCAGTCCATGATGCATTCCTATTCCTATTACTTGGAATATGGCTTCTGCTGAGTCATACCATCCATACATGTTTCAACAAGAATAGGAGTGTTACAATGGACAACTATTGTGAGATGTAGCCATGTATAGAATGTGGACTTAAATTTTCCAATGTAGTCTCTAACCATCTCTAAGGCATTCAGTGATTCTCTGAGCAGGACAACACTCCACGTCACAAGCTTGGAGACTTGTGACATTTCTGGATTGTTAGAGTATATATAAACCGTGGCTTCTTCTGTGAAGGAGCTCTAGTGTCAGCATGCTCAGATAATGTAGATACTATGACACAACTCGTCACAATTCAACTGACATTTATACCATCATTCTAAACAAATGTGTACTTGAACTCCTCTTCTGCATTTAATTAAGTTGAACATCCCACTGTTAGTCTCTCTGCCAAGTGAATGTTGACAGACAAGAACTGAATTTCTAAGGGTATCTGCGCAGCATGTCTTAAAAGCTTCCACTGTAGCTGAGCGATCATGCTTGTAAATTGTTTGTCCTCAAGTGAGGCAGAACGTGAGGTCCTCTCTTAAGTCATCATCAAGGCATGATTTATTTTTACTTGATAGTCCCTGAGATGTACCTCACCACCACCCTTTGGAATAGCAACAATGGAGGAGCCTGGTCTGTGTTGGAAGCTCATTCTCAACTCTTCTAGCCAGTCCAGTCTTGTAGCCTTTTGTACCCAGTCCTATCTATTCGAGGAAAAGGACTGGCATGTACTGTATGTGATAGCTCTGCAGTGTGGTTACTAATCACCCAGTGAGCATGTGTAACTTCACTTGTGGATTTTGCTGATGCGCAATCTCATTGGTTGACACAAATTGCTATGTGACATCATAGCAATCTGTAATCTGATTGGGTTGCACTGTGGGCTACAACTGACACACCTCAATATATTGCAATGTGCCAGGGCTGTTTTGTCCATATGATAACTATAAGGCTGGTGTGCATCAGTGAAGCCACCACATGATTCCTTTCTCACTAATAGTGCACTGATCTAGCTAGGTTGAAGTCACTTCCAATGCACTGTAGAGCTCGAGCGTGACCAGGCTGTAATGAGGCCATTATTACTGTGCTTTGGTAGGAGACTGTCTGTGCAAAGCTCCATACCCTAACATGCTAGCCATTTGAACTGCAATATATTTACCAGAAGTCCAAAGATGTAGGCTTGGAGTTAATATCCATAGCCCCAGCAATGGCAGCACTGCCAGCACTGCACCTTTATGTATATTTATTGGCACTTGCTGTGACTTGTCTCTTGGCCAGTGTATGACAGTCGCTGTTTTAATTATCCTTTGAACCTAGTTATCATGACTGCTCTGAAACATCTATCATTAAATGGTATTTGGGTGTAGGAGCCTTTCAGGTAGAGCAGGTTCGACTGTAAATATTGTGTGTAAAAGAATATATTGTGTATGTGGCAATTGTGCATGCATGTCTGGTTCTTGTTGTAGTCCCTGTCTTATTCGTTGGTTCACCAAATGTTCACTCTATTGTTTGTGTTGTGATTGGTATGTATTTTCATGCACGTGTTTATTGTAATTCCCTACCCTGTGTATGCTTAAGTGTGTGGATATCTTTCTTCTTAATCTTGTCTGGTGGTATAAAATAATAATGGATTTTACTTCTTCTATAATCATGTAGTTTGTGTAACAGTAGTGTTGTATGAGTGTTGTGTTGTGCAATGTTGTGTACTGTTCTGTTGTGTTGTGTGAGTGCAAACATGTGTGTCTGAGTGTCTGAGTGGCACCTGTCCTGCTAGACCCTCTTGCTCTATCAGATAATCATTATAACTTCACCGTCCTGCTTCCTCCCTGTCTGTGTGTGTATGTCCCTCCTCATATTCTGTTTATTCACTCTTGGCTTACTAGCCCCTCATGAGCCATCTATGAGCACGCTTCACTCCTGAGGAGCTGTGTACACTTGTGTGGGGTAACCTATTCTTTATCTTGTGTTGTAATATGTGACTGCCCTCTTTGTCATTTTCTCCTTTCACCCACAGTTCTTGCTGAGCTACGGCAAGCCAACCTGATTTCCAGACTAGATTGTACAAGGGTGAAGGACATCAGTGTTGTGCTTGAAGTTCAGAGAGGCAAGTCTTCTCAGGTACAGAGCAAAACTGCTGATATTCTGAGGAGTCAAGGATGGGACAAGGAGGCTGGTCTCCTTTCAGGTAAACAGACATAGCCTTCATCCATCTTCCTTCTGTTACATTACGTTGTATGTATCCTAGTTGTAACAGCCATGCACTTTAAAGGCAATGGAATGCACTTTAGACAAGGTGATTCAGCTGCTAATTGGATGCACATCGATCCACACTGTTTTGAATTTCCCAGACAGTGGCCCATTGTGTGAATTACACTACCTGTTGACAAGGTGTATGTGATGCACCTAATGCTATGACCATTCTGTCACAGCCATGAAAGTTAGCCTAATCCTCTTAGTCTTTGTGACTTTGTACGTAGGTCATTATGCACCTTCTCAGGTTGCTGTCTACATTATGGCAACTGCATAAAGTAGTTCCTAACGATGTCTGTTGCATACATTTCCATGGTCATAGTGAGTGAGTACCAGAATCACCCATACTGCTACTTGGTGTAAAGCACATGTTTCCATACAGTGCCACCCACTGAACTATTGCCAAAGTCTGAAATGTGCCAGTTTGATCAGCACTTAGTCCTAATAACGATGCACCATTTGTATTATAATTATGATTAGATTTAATTGCTATATATGTGTATCTGAATAGAGACTGGGGCTTCTATTTCTTTCCAAGGAGTGTAGGGAATTCTCTCTCATGCAAGTCTTCAAGCCAGTCCAGACATGTGCATGATCTGCCAGTGGTACATTAAAATGGATGCTGTCTTTCTTGCTCTAACTAATAAACTATCCCAATTGTGTTGTTTAATTGTCAAGTAGTATTCCTTTTAGCCATTCCATTAGGTAAGTAGGTGGCCTGCAGTTACCTCTCAGGCTTTATTGAGCAACAGATATAACATTGTTCTACTGAACCTTGTTATATAAAATTAATATGAAAAATTCCAGGAGCAAGTGATTGCACAGCACCACAGTCCTGTCAGTTTAATTGCTTAATGTGCCATGTTACTTTGTGTGGAGTCCATTCCATATACAGTGGAATCTCAGAAATAGAACCACCATTCGGGCCATGCAAAGTGGTCTTATTTCTAAGGTGTTCACGTTATTGGTGATTGTTTAGTGAGGTTTCACTGTACTGTACATAAGAGTACCTTTCCATCATGAAAACATATCATGCGCTGTCGGATAGAGAGTAATAGATGATTATTCTATTACCGAACTTCACAGCCAAATCAGTGGAATATGCCAAACGTTTCAACAACCATGCGGTTGTCTTCATCAGTGGCTATAGTACAAAACAGAAGGTGATTCGCTTTTATAGACTGCAATGTGGGGAAAGATGCTCATGCACAGTGTGAGTGACTGCAAGATGGCAGATGGTAAGTATACTGTCATGACAGATGAAAGGAACAGATGACAGGTGATAAGTAATTCTAAAAGGGTATTTTGGACAGAAATAAGTGAGGCGTGCAAGTACAGCCGAGTTGTATAACAATGAAATGATGAATTGTAAACCGGGGGTAATGTGCCATCGTTTCTGTTCAAAGTGTGTGACTGTGATCTAATGTGAAGTGAGCCTCTGGTGTGGACAGGAGTAATAGATGGACTGCGGTTCCCTGCAGCATGTACCTATGGGCAGTCCATTCCACAATACTATTCCTATTCCTTGAAAACGGCTTCTGCTGTGTCATACCATCCATACATGTTTCAACAAGAATAGGAGTGTTACAATGGACAATGATTTCAGAGCGACTATGTAGCTCTGTGTAGAAATGGAATTCAATTTTCAGATGTGGTTTCTAACCATCTCTAAGGCATTCAGTGATTCTCTGAGCACGACAACACTCCACTTCCCAAACTTGGAGACTTGTTACATTTCTGGAATGTTAGAGTATAATTATTATAGCAATAAGCCATAGCTTCTTCTGTAAAGGAGCTGTAGCATCATCCTGATAATGTAGATACATTATGTTGTAACATGACTTGTGATGATTCAAACTGATTTTGTATTATCACTCTAAACTGTTGTTTACTTAATTTCCACTTCTGCATTTAAGTTTTGCGTACCACTGTTATAGTCTCTCCAAGTGAAAGTTGACAGACTAGAAGTGAATTTCTAAGGTTATCTGCGCAGCATGTCTTAAAGGCATTACTTCTACCCTTTGTGAGACTCGACTCATTACCCTTCTATATCCCTTTTTCTATTATTTTATGTGCTTCCTACCTACGTACCTTTCTGTGCCACGATCCTTTGATCACTTCACATGATAGTTAAGCATGCAAGGGAAACCTGATCACAGTAAGTTTGTGGGGAGTGGTATACTGCTGAGTGGCCTAACTGTACAGCAGTGATATGGATGCTTTCCACATTGAAGTGGCTGATTGCAAAAGGTGGACTCTGCACAGGAAGTTGCACATTAATTCCTAACCACTAAAGCCTTCTGATGAGTTCATTTAAAATATAAAGTCTTTAGCTATAGGTGTTCCTGTTCAGCAGACCTATTACCAGGATGTTGATGGTGTAGTTAATTACATGCATGCTGCAGGCCCTGTAGCAAGGTGTCAGCTGTAAGGTAGCAAGTGCTGACATGATGCAAGGCTAACTTGTGATGGATCTGTGTAACCCACAATGGGTATTGAATAGTGAGAGCATTGTTGAGATTCACTCTTCAAAGGCTTCCACTGACTAGCTGAGAGATCATTCTGTTAAATTGTTTGTCCTCAAGTGAGGCAGAACGTGAGGTCCTCTGGCTGCAGCAACAGACAGATCCTAGTCGTCGTCAAGGAATAATTCATATACATTCTTAATTGTCCTTGAGTTGTACCTCACCACCACTCTTACATAGGAACAGCAAGAATGGAGGAGCCTAGTTTGTGTTGGAAGTTCACTCTAAACTTTTCTAGCCAGTCCAATCTTGTAGCCTCCTGTGCCCAAGTCTATCTATTCAAGGAGAAGGGACTGGCATGTTTGTGATATGTAGTTCTGCAGTGAATTTACTAATCACTCAGTGAGCATGTGTTGTTGTGCAGTCTTATTGGTTAATACAAACTGCTATGTGACGTCATAGCAATCTGTAATTTGATTGGGTTGCACTGTGAGCTACAACTGACACAACTCAATACATTGCAATGTGCCAGTTCTATTTGGCCCATATGATAACTAAGGCTGGTATGCATCAATTAAATCACCAAATGATTCCTTACTCACTAATAGTGCACTGATCTAGGTTGAAGTCACACCCAATAGCGTGGCCATTATTACCATGCATTACAAGGCTTTCATCACTTCAGAGGTCCTTTACAAGTATAATTCAACATGCTTTAATGCATGCTGATGCTTAACCTTTTGAGTGGCATATTATATTAGGAAAGAAGAGGTGCAGAGATGATGGAGAGAACACTGTAGTGAATTCTCCCAGAGTGAAGGGAAGGACCGTGCAGTAGTGACGCAGGGGGATGAATCGAGCAATGAGATAGACAACGAGATGTAGATGGAATAGACCAGGAGGACTATTGGGAAGCTAAGAAGTGACAAAGCTGGAGTAGTGTGTGATATCCAAGGTGAAATGTTGAAGGCAGGAGGAGAGGTGACAGTACAATGGTTAACAGCAATCTTTAATGTAGTGTGGAGGACAGGGGTGACACCAAAAGACTGGAGGAGAGCAAGCATTTCCCAGTCCACAAGAAAGGCAGTATGAGAGTATGCAAGAACTACAGAGGGATCAGTCTACTGAGTGTGCCTGGACAAGTTTTTGGGAAGATCTTGAATGACAGAATGAGAAGCATAACTGAAGGGAAGATAATGGAGGAGCAAGTGCACGGGGTTCAGATCAGGGAGAGGATGTGCAGAGAATGACTGTGTTTGTGATGTGCCAACTTGGTGATAAGATGCTAGAGAGAGCTAGGAAAGAAGTTGCACGCAGCCTTCTTGGACATAGAGAAAGCGTACAATAGATTGTGGAGAGTAGCCTTGAAGCAGTATGGTGTACAAGGTAAGTTACTGAGAGCAATACATGCTCTGTACAAGGACAGTGAAGCCACAGTGAAGGTTGGGGAGGAGACAACGGACTGATTCAAAGTACAGAGAGGAGTAAGGCAGGGATGCCTAATGTCATCATAGTTGTTCAACATCTACCTGGACATGGTGGTGAAGGAGGCTCTTCCCCTGTTTAAAAGCTGAGCTGGCCTAATCAACTGTCAGACTCAAGTGACCATGTTTGCAGATGACACTGTGCTACTGGCAGAGAGTGAAGAGGATCTAAAGTAGAATGTAGAGAAGCTGCACGAGGCATTGAAGAGGCACAAACTGAAAGCGAATTGGAGTAAGTCGAACACAATGGTCTTCAGTAGGGCTCCAATGGAGTGCAACTTAGAGATTGATAGAGAGAAACGGTGAAGAATGTTAAAGAGACTGTGTACCTGAGAGTAAAGCTGAGTGATGAATGGGAAGATGAAGAGTGAGGTGAAAAAGAGAATTGGAATGACAATGAAAGCAGCAGGGGCAATGAAGAAGGTGTACGAGAGCAGAGAAGAAGCAAAAGTAGCAGTGGCTGTCCCAACACTAAAATATGGGTGTGAGTCGTGAGTACTAAAGGAGAGGGGAAAGTCCAGGCTACAGGCAGCAGAGATGAGAGTGCTAAGGATGATTGAAGCCATGTCTAGGTTGGACCATGTCAGGAATGAAACAGTGACGGAGAGGCTAAAACTGTAGAACTGGTATTGAAAATGGTGGAAAAGAGAACAGAATGCTGGAAGAAGAAGGCGGAGAGCAGGAGGGGAAGTGTGGTGGAGAAGGTGATGACAGGGAAGAATTGGAAAGAGACCGATAGGATGCCCCTTGGAGAGATGGAGAGATCCCTTCTGAGACATTAGGGTGTATGGGATTCTGTCACTCAGACACACATGCTTGCATTCACACGACACAACATAACGCAACAGAAGACTACACAACGTAGCACAACACAACACAACACTACAACACAATATGACATATTACACAAACTACCAGGTGTCCTCCTGGTCTCTTTAGATATGCCATTGCAATTTCACTGTCATAGTAGTAGTGTCATATCTGTTTCCTCCCTGTCTATCCGTGTGTGGTATAGTGTGTCTCTCTTTATCATTAACCCACACAATTTTGGTGAAAGCACCACAGCGGGTAACAAGATGGGGACGTTTGGACTGGAACTAATGGCTATTAATAAGGCTGTTACCTGCACCCTTGCATTACGAAAGCTGCCTATAGCTAACCTTGACTCTTTGTAGGTGTCAGTTCAACTAGTATCTATTGTATGTCAAGAAGTGTCTAGAAGTCATATCAAGAAGTCTCATTTGCCACATTCTTGTCTCATGTCTGCAAATCCCCTTTAAGGAGTCTCGATCTCGGCGACTGTAGGCCATATCAACCTCAATCAACAACCGTCAGGTGTGTATTCGTGCAAACCATTCAGCTGAGCCATCCAAATGGGGACATTCAGCACAAAGCACTCGAAGCTGCCGGTACAACACATTTTTGCCAATCTTTTCCATGTATTAAACTGCCTTCAGTGATGACGTCGCATATATGCAATTGTGATGTACTGCATTCCTTAATGCTTATACGCAACTGGTCTATTCTTTGGTGCTGTGCTGATCTGGATTATGCTGACCTGTGCAATGTATACACTCGGCTGTTGCTACAGTATCTCAAACAGTACCTGGAGGCAAATAATGCCAAGCTTCCTACAGGGTATTCTGTTTCATGTTTGTTGCTAAACAGTTAATTACATGCACTGTGTACTCTGTATGCACATGTGTTTGATTAATCATGGTACCAGTAGTTTGATGGATACAATAGCTCACACAGAGGGTGCAAGAGCAGTTTTCTGTGTACATTTCCAAATACTAATAACAGCTCTATCCTGCCACAGTACCCTGCGTGTTGTTGTACCTGCTTGTCTCATGTGCGTATGCATACTGATAAATGATTTGTCTAAACTGAACTGAGTGTCCCTTCTTGTTCGTTACAGCACCTCAGAAACCACCATCATGGCTACCTGACTATGAGGAGGCAGTGGCGAAGCAAGGATCCGTAGACGTCACTATCAATCGTAACATTTTCATAGGCCCCTCTGCCGTAGGCAAATCCTGCTTGAAGCACTTACTGGTGCACAACAAACCCAAAGAAGTCAAGGTCAGCACACCTGTCATGGCAAAGCCGGAAGTTGTCTCCATTTCGGCAGAGAAGTATGCAGTTGAAGGAACCTCAGTATGGCTGCCACTTTCTGATGAGAAGATGGCCTGCTCTATCAGGTCATCCTGCCTCAGCCGCCAGTACCACGTCACTGAAACAAAACCAAAGGCTCCTCCAGAAGACCACCATGTCAAGCCTTTGCAACCAGTGAAGAAAAGTGATCCACCAGCTGTTGCTAGTAAAATCCCGTCTCGTACTTCACGTGAAGAAGTCAGTCCTACAGCAGGAAATTCAGTCCTTCCCATACCTTCTGCTCCTTCTACCGCCCAATCCGTGTTTCGCAAAGCACACTCAAGCCTCATGCATGACCTTGATGCAGGTCTACAGGAAGAATTGCGACTGAATGGCGCCAGGTTTGTCCACTTGCTTGACACAGGTGGTCAACCAAGCTTTCAAGATGTCCTTCCCCTGTTGTTGGACATCCCATGCACTTACGTTCATGTCTTCAATGCAGCCATGGACCTCGATCAGCCAGTACCTATCACATACCGACCAAATGCATCCACAGAGGTGGAAATATTGGCAAGTTCTGAGACAGTTTGGGGAATGACACTGCGATCCCTTTCCAGTGTCCAGACCTTGGCATACAAGGTATCCAGCAATGCGGGTGCATTACCCATGAATATCCAATTTCCGACGTTCCGCACAGTTCTAGTTGGCACATTCAAAGATCAGTTAGTGAAGAAGGGCATTACCGCAGCAGCAACTGCTAAAATTTCCAAGCAAATCGAGCTGCTTGAGAAGAAGCCATATTATTCCCACATAGTCCCCAATTGCAAAGGTGAGCTGTTCTTCCTTGTGAACAATATGCAGCATGGTGAACCCTCACAGCGCACTCAAGAAGATCAGGAAAGCATCGATGATCTCCGTGTAGTCCTTTCCCACTCCGATGGTGCCCTGAAAACCAAGATACCCATAGGATGGTTTCACTTTGAAATGGTTGCCCGAAAGGTTTCTCAGAAGTTCTTCCCATTTGCTGAGCTATTGGAGCATGCCCGTGAGTTGAAGTGTGTAAGCTCAGCCAACCCAAGTCGCGAATTCCGTAGCCTTCTACAACTGTTTCACTCCCTTGGAGTCTTCACTTTTGTTGATCACACTGATGTCCCCAACACAGTCTGCACAGACAGCAGCGTGTTCCTACAGGAAGTGTCAAAGCTCCTTGCAATACAGTTCATTGAGATTCCAAAGTGCATGGCAGCTAAGACATTTAAGAAGACAGGCATCCTTGCCTTGGATGAAGGCCTTTTCAATGAACTGGGCATCCTCAAGGAGGTGGACCCAGTGTGGCTACTACGCTGCCTTTGCTACCTTGGTGTAACAGCCTGCATATCACCGCCTGGTGCTACTACAGTTTATTATTTCATGCCAGCAGCTCTTCCTGCAGAAGTTTCACTAGCATCTGCAACTGGCAGTGTGGCTCCACTGCTAGTGGCATTCACATTTGAAGAGAATTTCTTTGTCTCAACCGACGATCTTCCGCGCGGCATCTTCACTCGCCTAGCAGTGGAACTAGCCAACAAGAAGGAATGGATCTTGACCCAAGGAAAGAACAGTCATTTCACTATAATGTTTCAATGGAAGAAACTGCACATTTGTGTGGTTGAATCTTCTGGATTCATCAGTATTGTCCCCAGGGTCTCCAATAATGCAAGATGCAGTTCAGCCGAACTGCATGAATACTGCAGAGCAATTCGGTCTACATTCGAAGCAGCAATCCAAGCATCTGCCCAAGCAGTATTCGGTTCCAAGTTCACCGATAAAGCATCTGCCATTTACGGCTTCAATTGCCCCTGTAAGATCAGCCCTACCCACTTGGCTGTCAAACGTGAGGACAGCATTGCCTGTAACATTTCATTTGATTTTCAAACATATTCGAAAAGCCAAAAAGTGTGGTTCTGTCCAGTTGAAGGAGTAGAGGTGAGTGTGCTGCACATGTACGCAAATTGAACTTTGAGTAGACCTCTTTGAATTGACAAATTAACCTAAGACACAGAATACCTATGATAATCACTACTGTGAATGTAGAGATCGGGCTGTCATTTATACTGTGCCTAAAGTGGAGGAGCTGTGCCTTCAAGCAGTAATACTATGCATACTGTTAAAACGATGACTAAATCATTGTCTCTTCATGCTTCCTTCATCGTCTAGCTTCAACAACATCCCAACGATCCAGAGATACTCCACTTGGTGGACCTCACTTCACTAGGAGGAGGTGGGCACATTTTATACATTAATTGTGCTACTATGTGTTAGACATGCTTGTCTTCCTTATGTGTGCAAATTTTTCACTGGGCATTATTTTTGCAAATTTTCCGAGTTAGCAGATGTTCACAAAATGTAGACATGAAATTCCCTATGTCTAAAGTACAGACTACACACTGGGCCAAAGAGGTGTTTTCTTAGTATAGAAGATGACAGCCATGCATCTCAGCTGTGACAGTAGTTACCTGATAAGGACTGTGTCAAGTGCACTCTCCCAATACATTATACTGTACGTGGTTTGTATAGAAACATAGTGTTAGTGCTGTGGGGACCCAATGTGTTACTTTTAATACTCTATGTAGTATGCGTGCATTGTTCACATAGTTACCATGCTGGACACTGCACATAATGATGGCTGTGGGGACACTATGTTGTTGGTTCAAGGAGCTCTTCCTTCCTTCCTCTTTACACTATACAGCCACACCATTTTTAGTATCAGAGTTATTAACACACACAGGCACACAATTTATATGAATACTCTTTTCTATAATAGTTTGGCACATTTTATTCATACCATGGTTCTTCATTTTGTGTACCACTTCACAGATCCAGATACTCCAAGCAGCCCCGATTATTCCAGTGGACCTGCTTCAATTGAAGTGGGAGCTAACTGTGTGTGTGTGTGTGTGTGTGTGTGTGTGTGTGTGTGTGTGTGTGTGCATGTGTGTGCGCGCGCACATGCTTAGCTGTGACAGTGGCTACATAGCTACCATATGCAGACTGTACAACTGCACTCATCTTCCATACATTACACACATAGAAGAAGAGACTCATTGCTATGTTGTAGGCGAATAGTTTGTGAGCAATGACGTAGAAGATTTATCATCTATTCACCTACATTACACATGGTTTAGATACATGGCACATTCCCCATGCCGTGCTACACTGTGACTATGTGAACACTGTGACTATGTGAACACTGTATTGGTTAAATCTGATGGTACAATGTCATTGATGTGTGTTTACATTGACTACAACTAAAATTCAGCTCTTACCCTTTTCAGCACGCACCAAGTCATCCTGCATACTTAGAGCCAGTGGAGGGTATTATTGTTGTGCAATGAACAGTAAATTTGAAGTTTGTGTATGATTATGTTTCTGTGCAGCTGAACAAGTTCTTACCCAGTATCGTGAACGGTTCATTAAAGTTATGGACACAAATGCAGTGGTGTATGGACTGAAACAGGCAAATATCATTGGTGATGGTGATCTGAAAATAATCACAAGGACTCTTGTTGATGCTAAGCAGCAAAATGAGTTCCTCCATGACCATCTGCATCGAACATGTGATGAAGAAGCTTTGCTAGAAGTTTGTGAAATGCTTATTAACGCACAGGGTAACAGAAAAATGAATTCTTTAGGAAGAGATATGAAGCATCTGCTTGAGAAAGGTAACACGTCATGCTCATGTGCCTGAGTGTGTATGTACATACAGGCATACGTCACAATGCGTGTGTTTGCTGTACTTACATGTATGCCTGTGCTGGCTTATATATTATATATTCATACGGTCATAATAATTGTGTGTGTGTGTTGTGCGTGTGCGTGGTGTGTGTGTGTGTGTGTGTGTGTGTGTGTGTGTGTGTGTGTGTGTGTGTGTGTGTGTGTGTGTGTGTGTGTGTGTGTGTCTGTGACATGCAGCTTGCTCTATGGATCACATGTACAACACAGTGTCAACCTCTGTCACTCCACCCATGTACTCACTACACAAATCCACACATATACACACACATACATACATGCCCACTTCACGCTTGTTATCATTGCCTTCAAGTGTATTCATGTATATCTCTCCACTGTGTCCCACACAGGGAAGCAGACTAGCTGATGTAGTGACCACTTCAACTCTTGGACAACTCAAAGTAACTAGCTACCACAGGACATTGTTCACTGCATGCACACTTATCTCTTTAATTTCTATTATTTCCTACTTGCTTTTGTATGTGTTTAAATTTGAATTAGTAGACTATGTATTCTCTCACCGTAGTGTGCACCTGCAGCTACTTGCGGCTGTTACATGGCTGTATTTATTAATTTCATTTTTTCATTTCATAATAATGTGTGGGAATGAGGATAGAATTCGAACTTTCGATAATTATATTGCAATTGGCGCTATATATATGTTATGTATGTTATATACAAAAATGGCTGAGGCAGGAGCTATAATTATAGGTTGTCCTTGTACATTGAGCACTGATGAGGAAGGCTGCATGCATGCATGTGCACGCATCTTGCTTCGGGTCGCTTGATCGATATCCCTATAGCTAGTACTAGCATAGGCGAATGCAAGCATTGTGGGGCGAGCCTGATCGAGCGTCACGTACTCTTGCAGTGATCGTGGCCTAGAGAGTGGGCGATGACAGGAATGGAGCACACATGCATGATGGGTGTAGGTGAATGAAACAGGTTGTAGGAAATGTGGATAGGCCTATAGCTATTGAGGCGACACACCTCCATGCACATGAGTACCAAATGCAGAGCATAAGACAGCAAGTTACTGCATTGATACCAATTTATCTGTAGTATGTGAATGGGTACACCCAGGACAACTGGACTAATCTGTCATGTCACTGCGTTCTGATTGTGCGTTCTGATTGCTGCACCATGATTGTGTTGAGTCACAATGGCATGTTCTTAATTGTATTGTGCATTATATTTCACTTGTTTTGACATAATTATTTCGCATTATTAACTTCAATGTAAAATGGTGGGCAAGATGATGACTCTCTGACTGTCTTCCTCAGCACAATGTGCTAGACATGGTGATATCATGGAGTGGGGCAGACGGTCAACTTATACCCATGCCCACAAATATACTGACAACGTCACTGCATCAGCATGTATGCACTAGATGAGCAGCCTGCTCGAACGGAACTCGCTGCAGCCAACTTTGATCGCTGAAGAGTCTGGTCCCTGGCTAGAACAATGGCTGGAGCGCGCTGTCCTTCGAGTGAAACGTTGACTGTAGCAGCCTGAGCATGAAGTTTACGCAAAAGCCGTGCATCAAAAATCGGCATCCTAGCCGACGTGTGGACCCGCTGCTTTCCCAAAGCTACACCAACAAAGGTAGGGGAGAGCGTCCTTGACTTAGCGTCGTGAGTGCGAGCGACGTACGTTCCAACGGGGTGTGTGCGGTTGCTAAGGCATCTTTGTTTCGAAGTCTGCACGGTTGGTAAGGCGTCTTTGTTTCGGAGTGTGCGCGGCTGGCAAGCGAACGGCATGCAGCCGTGTTCTTCTACACCGGCGAAGAGACTCGGCTTGGGGCATATATAGACGTCTTATGCTTGGCTATGACCTAGACGAAATCGGCCCCGGGGGCCAAAACGGACGTACCATCTATACATAATAATAATAATAATAATAATAATGATAATAAAACAGAGACTTCCGCCTACACTCCACGCCAGAGTAGGGCTCGCTCAGGCTCGCCCCAATAATATAAGTATGTACTCTTGAAGGGATCACTGTGTATACGGAACCATGAGGCTCTGTTTAATGGAAGTATGTATCCGTGAAGGGACACAGGTCTATTGACTCGTAGCAGGAGATTATAATTGAACAGTCCAACAGTACCCCTTTTGGCCACCCTGGTCCGTAGCTATATACTGCATGTGCATAACTACTGGGGAGAATGTTCTGACCAGTCACCATGCATGACCTATATGATCATAGACTCTAAGAACAACTCTAATAACTGATAGCTAGGAAGCTGTCATGCGTGATCCAGCTGTAGACATCTTTGGTCATGTAAGTACAGGGATAATAACAATACAGGGGTAGGGTAGGAAGGGTCTTACTTTCTGGTTCCTTTTACATGTGTCCAACTGTTCAGTGTATACTATGAAGTATGTGGAAATGTGTGCACAGCACACTGCACGAAGCAGTGAGTGAGGCATACTGAGGAAAATTTGGAATGAAGTAAAGACAATAGAAGGAGGAGGGTACTTGGTTGGTAAGTTGGTTTGTGCCCACTGCAACGGTTGTGATCAGAACAGCCAATTACTTAGGAAAGTTTGAATATGTTGGTGAATTTGAAGCACACAGATTGAGAGGTTAGTGAGATACTGTACATGGTCTGACTACACTATAGGGTATCAGTGTAACATGTGACTCAGTCCTCCCTATGCGTAGTCAGACTACTCTGTAGGGTACTCAATGTAACATGTGAGCCAGTCCTCTCTAGCTATACATACCATCCTTCTGCCAAACCTTTAGTGAATCTTACTATAATGCACTGATCATTAGTGTTCATTGTTTGTTCCTGAAACTAATCTGTAGAGGATCACCACCAAACTCATTCACATGACATGTATGGTCACTCTAGACATTTTTGCAATATTCACCTTGAGGAGGATGGTGGCTATTAACTAGCAAGCTTTCTCTTGATTGTTCTTTCTCAGGCTCACTCTGTGTTTTAAAGTGCTTCTTTATTGTATACCTGTCCAGAACGCCTATAGCCTGGAGCCTCCTCATGCACCTCATCATCCAACCTTTCCTCTATGTCTACTCCCTACCTCAGACCGTAAACCACCTGCCCTGGCTAGTGCAACCTCTACCCAGTCCCTGCTGGTAGCAGGATGCATGTCTGGTAGAAAGGAAGGACTGGACATGTGCTGTATACATGCATGTGATTCCTGTGTGTTGTGTATTTACGTACAGTCTGTATGTACCAGTATATACTTAAGTAAGTGAAAGCTGAAAATACACCGAGTCTTCACCTTTCAATGAACATTACATGTGAAGTGAAATTGGATTGTCCATAAGGTACAATGACTTGTCCTATGCATTATATAGGAGAGCTGTATATTATTATTACTATTATTATTAGTAGAGTGACATGCATGCATACAGAGGCTGCTCAGCCAACAGAAAGGGCTTACCGGTCGCTGTACAAACAAAGCACAAAACACAGAAGAGAGTCTGCTACATAGATTATATACTGTCCGCTAAGTAAAGCATGGGTTGACGATTGGTCATGAATTGGTGTCATGATCAACTAAGTAGGATGTGATATCTACATGAATAAGGAGTTATACAATATGGTTGTCAAATTACATAAGATGTACTTGATTTTGTCCTGTAAAGTCATATATTAATAAAAATTGATAGATTTGTTATGGAGGGATTTGGAGGTTTGGAGACATGGTGATTTGATTTAGAGGGATCAGTCTGCTAAGTATCCCAGGCAAAGTCTGCAAAGTTACTGGATGCCAGAATATGCCAGGTGACAGAAGGTCAGGTGATGGAAGAGCAAGCAGGTTTTAGAGTGGGAAGAGGGTGTAGAGACCAGATCTTTGTTATGAGACAGTTGGCAGTGAAGACTATTGAGAAGGATGGTAAAATGTATGCTACATTAATTTTATTGACTTGGAAAATTAGGGCTTATGACAAAGTCTGGAGAGAAGACAATAAAAAGAAATGCAAAGAGATGTTGTCAGCACTGCATTGCTATCTGTTGTATGTGGAGGACTTTAGCTACATATGAAGTGTCAGGCAGACTTCTGAGAGCTGTTAAAGCCCTTTACGAAAACAGCAAGGCCAGGGTGAGAGTGGAAGATGATGAACTGACAGAGTGTTTTGAGGTGTGGCAGAGAGTGAGGCAAGGATGCCCCCTATCCCCATGGCTATTCAATGCCTATCTGGATATGGTGGCCCAAGAAGCAAGGGCTCATTTTAATGGAGGAGTCAGACTGGGCAAATGTACAATGCAACTCCTAATTTTCGCAGATGATACAGTCCTCCTTGCTAAGACGGAAGAAGATCTGCAACATAATGTTAAAGAGTTCAGTGAAGCGGTGAAGCGGCATGTCTGGGAGTGATTCTGAGTGAGGATGGGAGAATGGAGTGTGAGTTGGGAGAATGGAGTGTGAGTTGGAGAAGAGAATTGGTGCAGCTTTAAGTGCAGTGGGGGCAGTCAGAAGCCACGCTTTTGAGAGCAGAGAATTGAGCAGAAGTGCAAAGATGCTGGTGTACAAGGCAATATGATAGAGCCAACTTTGATGTATGGTGCAGAATCTTGGGTGTTAAAGGAGAGGGAGAAACAAAGAGTTCAGGCAGCTGAGATGAGAGTGCTAAGGAAGATAGCAGGAGTAAGGAGAATAGATAACATGAGAAATGATGACATTAGAACACAGTTAAGGCAGGAAGGAATTGTGGAGCAGGTACGCAGGAAAAGAGAAGTCTGGAAGAAACAGGTAGAAGATGTTATAGCTAATGTTATAGCTATGTATCTCTCTGTAGATGGAACTTCCCTGACTTCTCTATAGAGGTTTAATCTACCCCCTGACTCAGGGTCAGGCCCAGATTCCTTAATCTTAATTCTTCAATCATTGAGAAACAGATATATAACCTAAAGAGCGATTATAATAGTCCAAACTATGCAGACTAGATGGTATTGGCATACAATTACTTTGATGCATGCTCTGTAGCAATTCTCTTGCTGAGTGTGTCCAGTTTCTACATCTTTTATTCCTTTTAGATGACAAGAAAGTATAGTGGCTTAATCGATTTTCACATTCTGCTTTATCTTTTATAAAATCTGACACACAAAATTTTAGTTGTCACAGACGGTGGCTGCCAGCCTATATCTCCTATTAACACAGAAATATAATATGAATTGAGAGAAATATATAGATCAATCATTCTAGTATAAATACATTGGTAACATCTTCATATATACGGTACATATAGTGTTGTTGCTATTGTTTCCACCAATGTACTTGACCATTAATTGGCTGTCTTCAGGGTGGAGGTTGTTCTAGATCTCTGGCTCAATTCAAAACTCTCTGATTTCCTCTAGCAGCAGTAAGCCACCATTATATACCACACTTCGCTGTCATTTGATTCTCCTCTCCTCTGTCCTTTCATCATTCCAAGTGGCCACTGCTCTCTAAGTTAGGTTCCTAAGAAAGTGGTATTTACTCAGATACACACACGCACACATGCACACACACACACACACACACACACACACACACACACACACACACACACACACACACACACACACACACACACACACACACACACACACACACACACACACACACACACACACACACACACACACATGCACATGCACATGCACACACACACATACAACACACCCACATACACACACTCAAGCTTGTTCATCCTGTGTGTGTATCAAAATCAATGCTGTTTTCCCATGCAGTGCTGATAGAGGTGTACCAAGAGAAGTTACCAATAAAGAAAAGAGGATGGATGGAGAAGGAGAGTACCTGCAGCTGACTGAAAGACTGGTTAGTATCCAGCACACCAAACCATCAGAGGTTGTAACATGAACACCTGATGTCTGAAGTGGCTGATGTCTACATGTGGCTGCTCTAAAATTTCTTTTCATGCATGTTCATTGTGCAACCATAGATAAATGACTTCTCCATACTACAGCCATTCAGGTATTGTAACGGTTTTCAGGTCATTGGAAATGGCCTGCATCATTACCAGTGCAGATTGAAGCGAAAGCAAATTAAAATGCATCAACCTTATATAAAGGTTACTCAGTTAAACAGTGCATGTGTACATGCACATACATGCATACAGACAGACGGAGACACTCATCCATCCATACATTATTGAATTTGTCTGTTCGTTATAAGGTGATCGATGTATGTATGCTACATAAACAATTTTCACATAGCAGGGACGTGCAGTACATCTCACAGGGGAATCAGTATACAAATTAACCTTACTGAAGAGCAGTAATGTATGGTATGCAACTGGCTCTGTTGTGGAAAGATATACTGAGTGTGTTTCTCAACACACTGTATGTGTCAGTTCTCAAATTGTAAAGAGGCGCTTTAAATATTGCTTGCTCTCTTTTGCCTGCAGCAGAATATTGCTGTCATTCATAATGATGTATCATCACTTTCTGGCATATGAGGATATAAGCAATCCTTTTGTTACACTACAATGACATACCTCATGTTATGAATGAATCTGCTATACTTGATAAGACCTGTGCATGAGTCTGGCTCTTGCACAGTATAGCATTGAAACGGTGCCACTGTTCATTCTTCCATTCCCAGTAACTTGGGAGTGTAACTACTTCTATGCCATTAGCTTGCATAATATATTATACTGTCATTGCATGACTGCATACAATACAAGTGGATACTTGATCTGCTATGACATTCACTGTTGGCACATAATCTGTTGCTCAACTAGCCAAAGCTTGACTCACAGGCATACAACATACAGTTGCAGGGATATTCTTACCATTACAGTAATGACATACATACCATATGCATATTATCATACTATATATAATGCATGTATTTTACTTGTATAGCTAGCATGATGTAAATAATGCAAACTTGCATACTTGGATAACACATTCACTATAAAATTATAGCTATATAGAAAGGTGATGTTAAACTGTAGCACAGGCATCATATGGAAGTGTTTACAGTAAGGTGTAGGGTATCTGGTTAAGTGACTTTGAGTGAACTAAGTGAACGACTTCAACTGTGAGATGGATATGCAAGTTAAGACACAACGCAAAATCATATCAGTTAGACAGCAAAATGCACCAATGATGTCATTAAATGTTAGGAATGAGCCACTGCGGTTCCCAGTGTGCAAATTAGATCCAGTCTTGGTTTAATAGCTGGCTATTGCATGATTGAGCATGATTGATGGAGGCCTGGAGTTGTGCACAGGAGTATACAGTGTATTTTGTCTAAGACAACAGTTACCTGTGTGCCAGTTCTTACTGACCTTTATAGAGAGATGGCTGCTCAACAGAGGCAGATTGCAATGCTTTAGTGCTATTTGGGCCAAGGTAGTTGGCTGTTTTAGAGAGGTGGCTGCCTTACACAGTGACCACCTTAGACAGGTTCCACTGTGCCTATATACATAAAGTATATGCACAAATGGACTATGCTAACCAGCATGTGCACTTAATAAGGTTACTACTGCACATTGTCAACCAAGATGAGATTTAGATTGATACAACAGCAATATCAGATTAATTAACAAATGGCTGCAGATGGCTAGTTTTGCATAATATGTTAGTGTTGCATGACCACCCACAGTGCAACTGCATGTGTACATTGCATGGGGTCCATGTGTGCATGCATACCATGCAGTAAGACAAGCAATAGTAATATTGAATATACCAATACAGTAAGGTAACCTATTGCTGTGCACATGTAAATTTACTGTTATAATGTGTAGCTTTGCAAGCTGTCTGATCAATCGAAAACAAGTAATGAGGCAAATGATTCACTAGTGTGAGTAGCAACATTGGGGTCTTGAAGGAGATTTGGCAGCAAGTCGACAGCAATGGGGATATTATAGTAATACATTAGATCTAATGTTATACTTTGCAATGTGTCATAATACTACCAGCTGCTTTAGTCCACATTCTTTTCTATATCTATAGCTCATTGCAATACATTATTTTTGATGCTGGTGTTTCAGAAGGATATAAACATACAACATAGGGAGAAGTAAACAAGGAGCCACTTTCTTTTGCTTCTGTCAGACTATGAGACATACTTTAAGAAGAATTAAATGCAAATGACACAGAACATGATGCTCAATTAAAGCATGTATACTGTCATACACAGGAATAGATTGTAAACTTACTTGAATTCCAATTCTTCATACCAGTCACCTGGGACAAATGACACTGGATACACCGTTTGAGTCCTGTCTAGGGATGTGAATCCTGAAGCTCTCAGGGTTGACTTGGCATCAAGCAGTTCAACAACGGGTGACGAGGTGTCCAGTCTACTTTTCTCTAGCTCAACAATATCTTTGTTTCCAACTACCTGCCAGTCTGGGTAGGCGCCTTCTACTTCTGACTGCAGCACAGGATAAGCACCCACAAACCAGTGTTCATATTGATCGCGGGTTAGGTTACTTCTTTTCTCATTAATAGTTGTTTCCATTTTCTCCTTAACTTCATTGTAAATTCTCTGATACTTGCGATAGAGTGTCAACTTTGTAGTTTTCACGACCCCCCCTTTCACTCCATAGTCTTGCACTTCCTCTGTCAGAGCCTCGAGTGATTGTTTGTGCCTCTTTTTCTTCTCGTCTGACAACTCGTCAAACCCTCTAATGTCCATCGACCCAAGAACGTCTCGATAAATGATAGAGAAGCTCTCACCGGATTCTGCTCCACGGAATGGGTTGAGCCCAGGCACAACATCACAGAGCTGAAACATTCTCTGCTGCACATGTAATGGAATGTCAACTATTTTGGCACTTGGATCTTGAGTTTCCAAACTCTGAACATATGGTAGCCCAGGATAATAGTCTGTTTTGCTCAGTACTTTGCCAGGCAGAATGAGAGCTAAGCGCTGTTTCTTTGGGACGGTCAAGTCAAAGTCTGATCCAGGCAGAGCGACATCATGCAGCACTTTGTAAAGCCCCTTCAGCTGGTTTGTTGCTGCAGTTTCAACCTCTTCCGTCTGTGCAGTATCAAAGCATAGTACTGCAGCACTGAAGAGGAACAGAGCTAGAAAGCTCGAGGGTTGCATCATAGCCTTTACTGCCTTGCACGTAGGATCTTGAACTTGCTGTTATTAGCTGACAATTGTGACTCTACTTTTATATCTTCTGTGGCATTCTGTGAAGCAATGGAGAAGCCATTTTACAAAACACAGAAGTACTGCATGCTGCACTACTGATATAATATAATTTTGTGTTTGAAAATTGTTATCAGTGCAAGGAAGTAGTTTGGCTGCAAGACTGCATATATAAGGAGCTGTAGAGTTTCTGCCAGAACCTGCTGTTGCAAATCCATGCACAGTCAATGGTGATCATGGATTCCAAGTGCTACTTCCTGCTTCTCTTCATACTTGTATATGTCACTCAGGTGTGCAGAGCCCTTGATGATTCCAAATAATCTGCACAGAGACTGCAGCAGATTTATGAAATATTGCACAATTTGGCACTGCCCAAGGCCCTTCATGGTGGCCCTTCAAGCAAGCGTCTTGTCATGATGCTACCTGGGAAAGTGCTCTACGAGAAAGACTACTACCCCGGCAAGGATTATGCTGATTTCATAACTGACAATGCACGAGCAAGAGACCGATTCGTGGAGATCCCACCATTCAAGATGCAGAATCTCTTCAATTTGGTGGATGTTGTACCAGGTGTTGATCCTCTTCAGGGACAAGAAAGTGGAGAAAGCTTCTCTGCCTACTACCGAGAAGTGCTTGGACAAATGGACATCAAAGGCTTAGATGCATTGACTGAAGACCAACAGAAGCACCTCACAGACTCTGTGAAAATCCTCCTTGAAGAAGTAAATGACCCAGAAGCACCTGACAATAAAATTTCTCGCTGGGATCTGTATCGTCGGTATGAAGAAGTGCACAACAATGAAAGAGAAAGAATGGAGCAAGAAATTAATGACAAACGCAACACCCTGACAAGTGTGGAATATCAGTACTGGTTTCAGCGTACCTATCCAGCTTTGCAGGCTAAGGTTGATGGAGCCTTCTATGATTGGCTCATCAGTGGACAGAAAGACTTGGTAGAATTGCACAAAGGTAGACTTGGAACGTCATCACCAGGAGCACTGCTACTGGAGGCTAAGTCAGTCCTGAGAGCTACAGGTGCTGTGGCACTCGATCGCTCAAAAACTATTTATCCTGTCAACTTTGTTCCTGGCAACTGGTATGAATACTTGAAAGATCCGTAAGTTATTCTGGCTCTGCAAAATAATCCTCACTATTATTTTATACGTGGCTGCCCTAAATTTCTTTTCATACATGTTCATTGTGCAGCCATAGATGAATGACTAATCCATAATATTGCAACTAAACAGCTTGTAAATTCTCAGGCATTCAGTTACTGCCTGTTTAGCCCCTATTTAGCCCATTATCAACAGTTGTCCACTTTAGTTGACAAACTTATGCAATCAATTTATGACTGTTATTGGCTTTAGGTGACAGTACTAGGTTTCCAATTTCAGTTAGTGCTATGGTTCATATTAGCTATATTCCTCCTGTGGTATATACTGCAGAGTGCTGTGCCCTATGGTTCAATGCAGGGATGGTACTGAACTTCAGAAAATCTAAATCAATTTGTCTAGATAATATTTCTCTGAAAAGTGCTCCTCTGTACTAAGTGTATTTCTAGTACACTAAGTTGTAACTGTTGTAGCTCAGCATTAACTATCGAGTATTTCCAAGGCCAAAATCCTGCATATTGTTCTAGCTGAATTATCTGTACAATATTTTTATATAATTGTGCATGTAGGATAGAGGGCAAAACCCTTTTTGAGCATACAGTTTTCATGGCTACTAAGAAACTCTAAGCAACTGTGCAGAGAAAAATAGTGTCCATTCTTGCCAAGCAAAAATAGTTTTTCTTCCAGATAATGCATCTCCCCAATACACATGGGGCTATATAGCATGCAAAACGGTACCTATGAAGATCAGCATTGAGTACTGAGCATGGCACATTCATTATGAATGGCAGTTCACCAACCTACAAATGCTCTCAGTAACTGTTGTTAGTCAGAGATATGACCTCAGAACAAAGAAATGCTCTAGTCAATAGTACCAGAGGTAAACACATTTCTATCAGATCACCTGGGTTGTTGTGACACATCATGCATTGAAATAAAGGCACACTTATAGCTCATGTCCCAGAAAAGCATAATATTATACAAAAACAAGCAATGGATGTTACACGGAGAAGCATTATCCTAGGACCCTACATGCAAATCTTTATATTTATAATAATTGTGAATAAATGACTGTTGCTGACTGATAATCCAGACATTGTACAGGTGAACATGGTGCAATGTACCCCTTGTATGTAGGGTCCGTTGCTAATGCTCTATCATGCAACACCTTTTGTGTTATCCTTATAACTTTGCCACATTTGTGTACAAGTTAGTTTGTTGTCTCAAATATTTGTATACTTCTTGGATTTGATAATTTCTAATGTGTTTAATGTAATTATGGGGAATGAAAACAATAATCACGTGTGACTTTCTATTTCAGACAGCTAATCAGGCACCAATCTAGGTTTGTATCAGAGTTAGACAGACATCAACCCTGATCCCATTAGGTTATGTCAGAAAGCAGTTGAAAAAATAATTCTCCTGTGTATGCATAATGAATGCCTCTTGAAATAGTCGTTCATTGTATTCACAAATGTGACAGTCGAGGTTAGAAATTAAAAATTATTTCACACAACCGAAAATGCGATTTTTACATTAACGTGAAGAATGACTCTTAAGCTAGCTGTGTATCAAGCGCTAGAGCTGAATTCATCTCCGCAAAGGAGATATAGCCTGTAGACGATCATTACGTGGCACAAAATTCGACATTTTGAATATTAATGAGGGCAAAAAATGGCCGCCCGGGATGACGACCGGTGTGTATTTTTTTCAAATTTCAAGCATTTGCTCCACTGCTTCTGCGGTTACAACGCCGTTCCATCCCTTCTGTGCCTTCCTCTTTTGTTGCTGAGCTTACTGAGCTCGATATACTTCTCTCCAGTGTGTGCGATAGGCCATATGCTGATCCTGACTTCCCCGCGAAGAAATTCTCCAGTCAGTGACGTTATCTTCCTTACGGCGACCTTGACACCAGGTCAGTGAGGTTCTGCGTTGTGTTAATGACCACTTCAGTAGCACAGGGAGTGCTGCAAACGGTTTTCGAAGCCATAAACTCGCTGATATGCCGCGACTCTACCGACATGACTGCAAATTCGAAGCTTGTTCTCTGCGGTGCAAGCTCGTACGGCTTTCAAATAAACACTGATAGGTAGCCAAAGGATTCCCAAAGACGTTTGTATTAGCCAATCATAGGCACGGTGCACCATTCCCGCTGCATTCGGTCACGAGTGTTTCGGCGCCATTTTCTCAAAACTTACGCCTTGCATAAGTTTTGATTTCTATTCTCGACTGCCACAAATACAAAATGGCATCATTCACTGTTCTAATTTCCTAATATAAATAATTAAGGTATGTTGTTTTGTGTACATGCATACAAAGGCACATGTAATATATAGGCAAATAGTTTAAATTTGTGGGCAATACATAGCAGTTTAATCAACAACTGAATGCAGGATGTTTCGGCCCGAAGGCCTTCATCAGCTGCGTACAAAACCCTTTCCTGGCAGTCCTGCTGGTTTTGTATGCAGCTGACGAAGGCCTTCAGGCCGAAACATCCTGCATTCAGTTGTTGAGTAATCTGCTACGTATTGCCCACAAACTATTCGCCTACTATACATTGAACAACGTAGCAATGAACCTCTTCTTCTACATGTAATATATGTGACTGCATGTGTGAGTGTCTGTACAATGTGTTTTGCATGCTACATAAGTTCATACACACATGTGTGCATTACTGCTGAAATGCAAAGTTAGCTTGCCTGTGTTCTGCAACTTGGATTGTGCTGTGGGCATTGTGTCTCATCACTTTGGCATAATATTACTGTTTTCCTGATATTAAGCCTTCCATTATAATTGTATAATTACATGGAGCATGTATGTAGTATATAATATGTAAGGGGTATGACTATGCAAGTAATGGCAGCACCTCCATGTGCACAGGGTTACCTGGAAGCACTTGTTCCACTTACAGGGTTGTCACTCTCAGCCCAGATCAGATCAACATTAGACTAGGCCAGTTGGAAGCTCAGAAGTCATTCCTTCAAACCATTGGCAGTTACACCGGTGAGGGTTGCTATATTCAAAATCAAGTTGATGGTGCAGATACAGCATACAATGACAAAACAGGTTCACTGGAAAATAATGGTACAGCAGTGATGACTAAGCGATGTAAGTGTCTTGTAGCTGGTGGAAACACAGAAGATACAGATTGTCAAGGTTTTCAAGGGGCACTTGACCTCACTCTTGAAAATGCCCAAGAGGTTGCATTCCAGTACCAAGGCCGAGCAGCTCTTAAAGCTGTACAGAGTGGCAACAAGGATGCAGTAAATGCTATGATAAGGGGAATCGATGCTCAAATTGCAGAACTAACAGATCAGTTGCAGAATTCTCCTTCTGTACTGTCAGATGTGGGCGATGCATCAGAACAAATAGCAGGAAATGCACCATCTGCACCTTGGCTTTACTTTTCTTGGAACTCAGAAGAAAGTCAACAGACAGAGACTTCATCTCAATCTTCATTCTCAACCCAGACCTCTTTTCAGGCTAGCTTTGGGCTCTTCAGCATTGGTGGAAGCTTTGGGTACTCTAAATCCACTGCCAATGCCTTCAGTTCACTGAAGCAGGATAAAGTTAAAGTAGCTGGACAGATAATGAGGGTTTCGGTCCAGTTGCCCTGGTTCAGACCTGAACTGTTTCGGAACGAACAGCTGACACTGGTGAGTTGCTCCTAGTTGGATCTATGCTGTGCAAAATGGATGAATGTTTTACTGAGTGGGAGGATTTCATTTCACTGCATTATAATATAAATTATTATTAGTGATCTATAACTAAACCTCTGCCCAATTTAATATTTACTGTGATAATGTACATAGTATTACACTTAGCACGTACAATCCTGAATACTCGAAATCCACAGATAGAAACAAAGGTACATTTACATAATTATAACATCATACACTGGAACATATTAAACTAATATTAGTACCTGTTTGAAACTTTAGATCACTGGCAGGCCCGTTTTCTTATGATAGTATGCATTCTTAAATTTTCTATGGTGTTCTAATTAAAGTGTGTAAGTTGGTGCAATAGCATAATTTTGCATATGACTCAAGATAGCACAGGTACTTCAATATTTAACATGCTGTAGTAGTAGTGTGCTTTATATCTTCTACAAACAAGGAACCAACACAAATAATAGTTATAGTGACTTTTGGAACATTATCACATGGTTTAGTCTGGCTTCTTCTCTCCTTCTTGCTTGTCCTTTCTACCAGAGAAAGAAAACTGCCTTTTCTGTGTCACCAGGGACAAAATCATCGGATAAGGAATTTGTTAAAGCTGTTCTGGACTCTACCAAAAGCGGAAAGCACTACCGCATTCCCCAGTACATCACAGGCCTCCTCCTGTGCCGTAACCTGGACTTGGAGATCTCGGGCTTAAATCAGCAATCTACCCGAAGTTTTGTAGCAACATCAATGTCAGCTGGTCTTAACGTTGGATATGGGCCATTTTCCTTGTCGACCAGCTTTTCCAGCTCCAACCAAAAGGCATCTTTCCATGCAAGCTCGACAGCCACTGGACTGCAGATCAAGGTCCCAGGCACCCAGGTGATAGGATACTACACTGAAGTGGTGCCCAAATTTCCAGTTGAAGATACCGGAGAGTAGCACCATGTGCAGGAAGGGGAGAGGAAAGGAAGGTGACTGCCTTGAGTGATTAGGCTACATTAGGCAAATGTGAGTGTATGTGTGTGTGTGTGTGTGTGTGTTTTAGTGTGCATTAATAGTACAATGTAAGGAGTGAAGCATATGGACCATAAAGTCATGTAATCGCATTATATAACCTCATCTCCCTTCCATTATTATTCACTAATAATAATTATTAATAGTGTTTGATTAACATTTACATCTGCATACAGCTACCTTGTTTAGGGATTCTGATGTCAAGTAGTGTTGTACTTTAATCAAAGCACTGCACATAAATAATTCTTCATCTTGTGATTCAAGCGATCACATGATGCACAGACACTCATAAGTTAGTTAAATGCCTTCTTCTGTGCAGCAGTGACTCTCCATATCTAACTGTATCTAATTATAAAATTGTCTAACTGCATGGTGGCTGATTCATAGCCACAACCTTCATATATAATTATGTGTATACTGAGTGTTTATGATGATGTCTGGATGTTGAGATCTGCCATAACGTGACTTAATTGGTAGTGCAGTTAATCAGTCCATCTAGCCTAGTATGCTAGACCCTCTCTACCATTCCAAGTGCCTAGGGCAGAGAGGCCTAGTTAGCACACTAGTCTAAGACTATTATCATTCCAGCCAGGTTAGCAGCTGAATACACCATCATTGAGGGTAGGGTATATGTGAATGATCTGCAACAGCTAATAAAACAGTATGCACATTAACATTACTCATCCGCTGCATGAACTAATTATAAGTCATGTAACTATACTTGTTTAGTACACTTATTATGTCCACAACAGTATGTTTCAACATGAATGAATATCTAAACGTCCAAGCACTAGCTACTGTACTTCAACCAATTCCTTACAGTACAACTGTATCACACCAGTCTTGAATGTTCCAAGCACACTATATAATGCTGCTAGCTTGATATAAGCTGAGAACATAACCTAGCAAATAAAACATGGTGTGTTATTCAGCTCAACAACGTGCAGGAACCTGAGCACCCATAGAGGAGCACACATTCATGGATCTATGCCACTGCAAATGTTAAGGTCTGCACTTCTATACAACATAAAATATAGGAAAGAAGTACTATGTTTTACCATGCAATTTACCTTGTATACACCTTATTAACTACTTTTTGTGCATATTGAGAATCAGAATGGTAAGACCTGAGAATCAAGACCACCTAGAAGATCCTGACTGAATCCTCAGTGGTCTGCCCACTAAGGCAGTTAAACAATTGTAATAATGAAAGTAAAGTTGACACACATTTTCTGGAAGCCTGCATCAATAGGTTGTCTAAACAACTGTATACAATAAAACAGAATGAAGCACTCTCCACACATCACCAGTGCCATACAGCAGCACCATACACCCTACAGCTAAAAGCTATCTCAGCATTCGAGACAAACAGTGCACTCCTCAACAAAAGCAGACGGCCAAGCCTTTCATCAGAAGGAACAGATAAAAAGTAAGCAAAACTTCATACATATAATTATTAACAAAACAAGCTAATGCCCATAATGTCTGAAACACATCTAAATAAATAAAACAAACACAATTACTGAATTTTAAATGTATGTAAGTGTCACAGTTACTATACCAACAAAATGACCACAATGCATTGAGGTTGTGATACAGCAGTTCACAGCACAACAATGCTAAGTAGGTCAAGTCTTTAGACTAGTTGCAGAGATAGCTATTGATTTGATGTGCTTGCCAGGCACCACTGCCATTGTTAGGATTCGCTTCAGGTAGTCCACAGTTTGACTCTCTGAGAGGAGTACATTACAAAATGTAAATATCTGCAATATGACATATTCATGGAGTACCGACCATATTTGGGGAAAGCTGCTAGCTACACTAGTACATTAGCAAGTAGTCTATTGATTTCCCTTATGTAAGTTAAATATCCCTGGAGTCAAGAGCAGTAGAAGGGGGGGGGGGGGGGTAGGGTGCTAGAGCCACTCAATAATTATTGCTCCGGAGAAGAATGGCTACACGCCTGATTGAATTAGCTACCAAGCTGCCCCCCAAAAAGCATCACGTCCTTCCGCTGCTGCCTGAAGTAATAGTACAAAAGATTAATATTGATGTAATAGCTATGAATTTGTCACTTTCGGTTGGTGAAGTTACAGCCCAAGTGACAGAAAGATATGTTTGGTAGTTTAAAACATTCTTTCATGAGTCATTGACACCCTAGGCACTGTCTTGTCTCTCTACACAACAGTCTCACTAACTGTCTGGTTGGGCAGATCAGTAACACATAATCTATAAGCTAAAATCTAAGTCGATGACGTAAGTTCGTAAGTTTGTAAAAATGGAGGGGAGGAAGCGGTCTGGCTACGTGAGTCTAGTGGCCATCTAGGTGAGATTGTCTAGCTTGACGTACGTGGCCTGATCACCTTTAACATGTTTCCTCCGAGCCTGAAAGTGACTACCACGCAGGCAACCAAAATTCCCTTTAACAGATGCCTTCTCTTACTCCTGTTGTCTCACCGGTTTCATGGCCTTCCTTCGTCCTTGGTATGCTTTCCTCACAGTTTCCCAAGACAATGTTCATATCTCTGTCGGTGCACAGGAGATCCCCAACCACAAACCTTCCGTCAGATAATTCAACTCGTAGCCGCTTGTTCAGGAAGCCTCGCAGGGTCTCACGCTCATGATCGGTCACTACATCTTTGTCAGCCATTTTATTAAGTTGCGCAACTGTCATGCACGGGCGCGTACTGAACGAGTGTACACAACAAACGGTTTTCTCAGAGACAAATTAATAATGAATTTAAAGCTCTAATAGCCGAAGGTATTATGGAGAATGCAGGTGCAATTTGTCATCACTGATAGGAGTAAGGTGCCAAGGATCATGATGTGTCTGGGAGTGGACAGCAAGCCAGACCGGCTCTACGTATGTAGCTAGCTAGCTAGCTATGATGTTTATTTATAAGAGTTGTGTACCATTAGAAAATAGCATCTACTGAAACAATTAGGAATTAGCATCTTGAGAAGTTGCCACTTTCCTTCTATCTAGCTAGCTAACTTTGTGTTGACTAGGAAGAAAACACCCCATCAAACTTTATTATCAGTATTGCACAAAAGTGAGGGGAGCATGACCAGAGGGCCTACATGAATTCATAATGGCATTGGACATTGGGTGATGTGTGAAACAGAATTTCTGTATTGGTTTGCACTGTGGAATATAGACCTAGAGCAGCTAGTGTAACACTCTTGTCTATGGGCTACAAGCTGATGAGGGGAAATTGGAGTGCACAAAGTCATTTGCCAGTAGGTTGTTCTCTGGTCTGAATTTGTAGTTTTGCCAGTTGCCTTCAATAATATCAGGGCCCCCAATCCAGTCTCCAGCATAAATGCATGGTCGAGGGTGGCTGAATTTCCAGGTTAGTGGGAACCATGTTCCTGCAATGGCCCTCTCTTTGGCAGTATTGGGATGAAACACAACCTCATACACTTGTTGTCCTGTGACCACTGACAAGTCATGACTACCACACTGACCTGTACCTGCTGACCTGCACATGAAACACAAATATTTAGATCACATTAACAACAAATTTTATTACATCACATTTTATTGATGTGTACAAATAAATACGCTCCCGCATGCAAATGCAAAATTGTATGCCCAAATAAACATTTCATTAATTTTAGTCAATGACTGATGTAAGGCATACAGTAGTACAGTATACCTACATAATGTTATGACTAAATATGTAGCTATAGGTGGTAGTAGTGGTTGCAAGTGGTTGCTATATGCACAGTTGCAAGTTGTTAAACGTTTGCTGTGATGTAAAATATTGCAGAACGTTTATGCCAGACTCACCCAGAAAGCCATGAGACTGTGATAATGTTTCTGACACATGAAGATAGGAGGTGGTTCTGATTAACTGCAGCTCTTGATGGAATGCAGGACACCTTGATGACTGGGGAGAATCGCTTTGCGCCCTTTTGCCCTGAGATCATCAGTGATTTATCTGTTGACTTAAGCTGAAATTGGTACTGACCAAACACTGAAGAGTCTGAACAAGTGTTCACTCCATTGATTGTTGCAGAACATTGCTGAGCTGTAAACACTACTTTGGTGCACTGTGATGTACTATTGTCAAGCAGTGTAATGCCTATAGCTGATATGTGGAATGTGCTTATATACTGATACAGTACTGGACATTGACACTTATCCATGTATACGACAACAAGCTGAAAATAGGGCGATACTTCCCAAACATTCTGTAGCAAATGTACAGTTTCTCATGACAATGTGCTTGCAATACTCGTATTGAAGTACAGTTGCCATATTGCTATTTTAATTTGGGTAACTTGATTCTACTCCTGTAGCTAGCTAGCTAGCTATGGTCAGTGTTAGGGATCTGGTGACTGTTTGATGAGTAGGTGAGACTTGTCCAGTGCACACAGCAGGTCACTCACACCTCTGTTGAGCATAACATAACATGATGGGTTGTGTACAGTCCCTTTGTGGTGACAGGGAGAGAGCTGAACAGTGACAGGGTGAAAACTTCAGTGTTTTCCGGGTCGCCCTACAGTGCGGATCATTACATTGTGTATGTGTATAAATTCGCTATGCTTGTCACGTGATACGTGGCCAACATCCTCCGGACATAGATTTTTCCTCATCTGTGCTCTGGGAGGCAGCTGTACCTATATCCACCCCTTGATCTGTACAGCGCACCGAACTCTTGGGAATGGATCCGTACTTATTAACTGATGAAGGTGAGCAAGTACAATGTTTAAAGTGGTTACCGAATCTCGATGATTTCGAATGTGTGACTGACCGTCATCCCAGCACTGCCACCGGACCTGACAGCTACCCAGGCCGTCTGTGATATTAGCTAGCGGTTGACCTAACTTGATATGAGGGTAGACTGTTCTAAAGGTACAGTCATTCAAGTTTATCGCACTAACCAAGAGGTTCTCAGTTATTCGTTTCGGTAGCTGGTCGGCTACTTTCATCACGGTCATTCTGTTTTTAACATGATCAGAGGATTCATCTTGGTCAGAGCGGCCCTCGCAGTCATGTACACCGCACCAGAGCGAAGCAGTGCTACTAGAGTATAGGCACCCAAAACAACACGTTCTGATCTTAACTATGCCATCTCATTCCCGCTTTGTATAACGTGTTACATACTAGGTTAGAGGAGACGACGGTGAGTGGGCAGTAAATGTGTCCCAATGGGTTCGCCATTCACCATCTCATCAACTGTGCGTCGTTCTCTAGAATTCATCTAAGTTAAGTAACGAAGTAAAGGACTAAGGACGATTTGGTTATATTGACTATGTAGCCTACACTGTGATAGTTTACATTGCGCCTCTCCAATGCACTCACCTGCAGTAGCCCAGTTGGCTAGTCACACTGGTGAATGGGATAGACAGATTCTGCTGTATTATGCTTTTCATGTTCTTAAATGAATATTCAGACAGTTGTGTGTGTGGTA
>CAXHTE010000045.1:0-48130 GCA_964019415.1 Ianthella basta
AAGCTAATTGCAGTGAAACCTGCCTAAAATAGTCACTGTACTGCATATATGGTGGCCACCTCTCTACAACAGCCAGCTTCTCTGGCCCCAAATAGCATTGCAATCTATCTCTGTAGAGCAGCCACCTATGTATAAAGGTCAGTTAGAACTGGCCCAAACTGTCTTAGACAGGTTTCACTGTACCAACCTGAGACTCTTTCAGCGTTTACTTGTAGCAGTTTGCTCAAATAATATTACTAACAAAACTAGCTACATACGGTGAAACCTGTCTAAGACAGCCACTTGTGGGCCAGTTATAATCGGCCTGTATAGAGAGGTGGCTGCAGTACATACAATTTATGTTAGTGGTATTTGGGACCAGAGAGGCAGGTTGTCTTAGAGAAGTGGCTGCCTTGTACAGTGGCCATCTTAGACCAGTACCACTGTATGGTATACACATGTACCTCTACCCTCCAACCCACCCACATACAAAGTGATCAGCAACTGCACCAAATTACCCTTACGTACTGTACCCTTTCACACTCTACAGGAGTCCAGGTAGAATCATTGAAACCTTCATTCAGGACTTTGATGCTCTTGGAAATTCTGGGCAGCTGTACGTTCTAGTGCAGAATACAGGGTCGGTCACATCAGATTACTTGATCTCAATTGCGGACTGCTCAAGTGGCATAATTCGTGTGTCAGACAGACACCGCACCATTGACCCAAACCAGTATGGGGAGTACAACTTTCAGCTCTCTGCTTCTCTCAATGAGAACATGAACTACACCTGCCATGGTGTGTGTGTGTGTGTGTGTGTGTGTGTGTGTGTGTGTGTGTGTGTGTGTGTGTGTGTGTGTGTGTGTGTGTGTGTGTGTGTGTGTGTGTGTGTGTGTGTGTGTGTGTGTGTGTGTGTGTGTGTACATGTACTGGCATAGGTGACAGTGGTGACTACCACTGTGTTTCTGTCTGCAGTTGAACTATTTGACAACCGAGGCTCCGTCTTGGACAAGAAAGCTGTCCATTTTTCAACCTTCAGAACATGCTACTGTGCTGGCCAGTGCGAGTGTGAGTGCAATGGAGAGCTACAGGTATCAGACTCTATCTTCTGCACTGATGACGACAAGCTGAATCCCTTCTGGACCCCTGAGGTGGTGGTACGAAAGGAGTGCTATCACTGCTGGTTCACAGATTCCCTCCGCAAGCCGTACAGCCTCTCAGCGTTTGTCCTCATTTGTCTCCTCTCCCTGGGCATGTTGAAGATGCTCTGCCTGCACACCTGCTGTAGGGCTAAGGACGGGAGGCCCATCGACCTGATTGGGATATTGCTGGGTACTGCCAGCCGGGAGCACACCCATCGGTGCACACACACACACACACACACACACACACACACACACACACACACACACACACACACACACACACACACACACACACGCAAGTCACACGTGCACACACATTCACACTCACACACACATGTGCACACATACACACACACACACACACAAACACACACGCACACGCACACATAACCGTGCATTACAGTGCACATCCTGACAATACATACATGCAGTAGATAGGTGTACATACATATGTAGGATAAGAACATATACATGAAAGGCAGTCCTTGTGAAACTCCACTACTACGTATAGTAAAGGTTTCATTCAGTGCAATGTTGACTCACTCCTCCACTCCTCTTCCTCCCTCTCAGCAAGTCTAGGAATGCCACATTACACTTCCTCTTGGGAGCCTGCTTCTTTGTCTACCTTCCCTTCCTCCCCCTCCTGATGCTACTGTGCAACTGGCGACGAAAGAGACAGGCACATCAGAGGCTCAAGAGGAGAGCAGAGAGAAAGAAACATCGGCTGATTAAGAAACGAAAGAAGGAAATGAAGTCGCTGAAAGGCTTGATGGTGACCAAGGGACTTGACCAGGAAGGTATGACTTACCAGGAGATGATGACACTGATGGATGAGGAGCTAGAAGGATTCAAGAAGAAGGCAGCAGCAAAGCGCAAGCAAAAGGCCCTTGGTATGTATATTGGCACACTGCCACTAGTACTTTGTAGGCATGCACTGCAGCTGACTCCATTGATTCTGTCCCACTATCACCCTGTGCAGTGGTGTCGTCTTCATCATCTGATACCTCTGAACAGGACTTTGACTATTCTACTAGTTCAGGAGATGATGTAAGTTATTGATGGAACATCAGCACAGGCATGGCATACACACATGCAGTAAAGATGACATCTTTCTATTGTGGACGCATAAACATGGGCGAGCCCAGGAGCACTGATTAGAGCTGCCCTTATTTCAGAGGTACATACAGTATGGCCTCTATGCACATAGATAGCTGGACCAAAACTCACTGTCCTCATTACCCCGTGTGCGATTGCGCAACAGGGGTTATGCGTTTGGTTTGTGGGTCAGTTTGTCCATCATGCACTTTTTGGGCCGTTTGCGCGATTAAGGCACTTTCAAGGCTCATGTAGCTCCTGAAAGATAGGTTTCAAAAAATAAACAGCCTGTATACGATCGACGACTGCAACAAACACGCAAAAGCTATTAAAACGGCACTTTCTAGTCTTTTGTGGACGGTCCGTCCCCTTCTGTGCCTCTGGGTGCTTACAGGACGGTCTAGCAAGCCAGACTAGACAGTCAGCAGCCATAATTATTATATGCGGAAAGAGTTTGCGGATGGCCCGCGTCTGTATACGGATAGAGACATAAATAATACTAATTTTATATAGTTAGGTCTACACAGTCTCCACACGCACGGGTATGGTCTCTATGAGGCCTTGTTCAATGGGTGTTGTCCTAAGGGGCCACTTGAGTGGGTGGTGTCCTAGGGGGATATTATTCAATTGGTGGTGTCCTAGGGGGCCACTATTGTCAGTCCTAGGGGGACACTTCAGTGGGTGGTGTCCAAGGGGGACACTATTCAATGTGTGGTGTCCTAGGGGGACCATATTGACAGTCCTAGGGGACACGTCAGCGGGTAATGTCCTAGGAGGACATTAGTCAATGGGTGTTCTCCTAGGGCACCACTTTAGCGGGTGGTGTCCTAGGGGAACATTATTGAATGGGTGGTATCCTAGGGGGACACCATTCAATGGGTGGTGTCCTAGGGGAACACTAATGTCAGTCCTAGGGGGACATGTCAGCAGGTGGTGTCCTAGGGGAACATTATTCAATGGGTGGTGCCCTAGGGGGACATTATTCAAGGGGTGGTGTCCTAGGGGGACATTATTCAATGGGTGGTGCCCTAGGGGGACATTATTGAATGGGTGGTGTTCTAGGGGGACACTATTCAATGGGTGGTGTCCTAGGGGGACATTTTTCAGTGGATGGTGTCCTAGGGAGACATTATTCAATGGGTGGTGTCCTAGAGGGACATCATTCAGTGGGTGGTGTCCTAGGGTGCCACTTTAGTGGGTGGTGTCCTAGGGGGACATTTTTCAGTGGATGGTGTCCTAGGGGGACGTTATTGAATGGGTGGTGTCCTAGGGGGACACTATTCAATGGGTGGTGTTCTAGGGGAACACTATGGTCAGTCCTAGGGGGACATGTCAGAGGGTGGTGTCCTAGGGGAACATTATTCAGCGAGTAGTGTCCTAGGGAGACACTAATGTCAGTTATAGAGGACACTTCAGCGGGTAATGTCCTAGGGGGACATTATTGAATGGGTGGTGTCCTAGGGGGACACTATTCAATGGGTGGTGTCCTAGGGGGACATTATTCATTGGGTAGTGTCCTAGGGGGAGATCATTTAGTGGGTGGTGTCCTAGGGGGACATTATTCATTGGGTAGTGTCCTAGGGTAAGATCATTTAGTGGGTGGTGTCCTAGGGGGACATTATTCATTGGGTAGTGTCCTAGGGGGACATAATTCAGTGGGTGGTGTCCTAGGGGGACATTATTCAATGGATGTTGTCCTAGGGGGGCACTATTGTTAGTCCTAGGAGATACGTCAGCAGGTAGTGTCCCAGGGGGACATTATTACCCCGTGCGCAATTGCACAACAGGGGTTATGCGTTTGGTTTGTGGGTCAGTTTGTCCGTCGCGCACTTTTTGGGCCATTTGCGCGATTAAGGCACTTTCAAGGCTCGTGTAGCTCCTGAAAGATAGGTTTCAAAAAATAAACAGCCTGTATACGATCAATGACTGCAACAAACATGCAAAAGCTATTAAAACGGTACTTTCTAGTCTTTTGCGGACGGTCCGTCCCCTTCTGCGCCTCTGGGTGCTTACAGGACGGTCTAGCAAGCCAGACTAGACAGTCAGCGGCCATAATTATTATATGCAGAAAGAGTTTGCGGATGGCCTGCGTCTGTATACGGATAGAGACATAAATAATACTAATTTTATATAGTTAGGTCTACACAGTCTCCACACGCACAGGTATGGTCTCTATGAGGCCTTGTTATAGAGAGGTACCTGAACTGAATGTAGGGTGTACTATATCAGTAGTGTCTGTGTGCACCATACACACACACATGTATACTCACATACACATATGCACTCTCTCTCTCTCTGTCTGACATCCTTGCAGATTCCCATGCCAGTGCGACTCCCTCCAGTAAAGTACAGCAGAGAGGGAGGGGGAAGGGGAGGGGGAGGGAGGAGTGGAGCCAACAATGCAATGGCACAAGGGGCAATGAAAATGGGATTGGAAATGCTCCTTTGACAGATGGACAACAATCACAAACACACACACACACACTACATCCTTCTACATCCCTGCACATGTAAGGTCCCATTGAGATGCACTGCAAATCTTGCACTGTACAAACAGTAAGGTATAATGTTGTATGCAGTTACATACGTACACACATGTACAGAGTGTAGGTATACTGTACCTACAAACAATAAGTGCATAACAGTTCGTACACGCTTCTGTACAGGTGCGCTTGAAGGGGGGAGTGACTGAAGTGATGTGCTGGCTTCTACAAATGTCATATTGTACGCATAATTAAGTAGCAGCTAAATAGCAGGAATATGTCCAGGCGCAAGGAATGGCTGCATGTTCCAGTGACTGAAGCGATGTGCTGGCTTCTATGTACATATGCACACAGTAGCTAGCAGGAAATGTGTCAGCATGGAACAGGATAGCTTGTTTCATTGTTTGCATTCTTCAGGTCCGACACTCATTGAAGAGCCTCCTGGCAGACCAACAAGTGGCAGCCATAGTCTAATGCAGCCAGACCACCTTCTCCATAACAGCTATGTACATATTTGGCTATACAGGACTGAAGCAGGCCTTCCACATGTGGGGGCTAGCATATGTACAGTAGGTAACACAGTAGTCAACTAACGCAGGGGCTGTGCATACGTAAGTGGGAGGAGGAGATGATTGTGCTGTTGGAGTCATGAATTAGGTAGTGGTAACAGAGCAACAGAAGGGACTGTTGATGTGACTGCTGGTCACAACATGCAGTTATGTGCATACGTACATGGCACATATGGCAGTGAACAGTTGACAGCTTCGCCCCATACAGTATTTCACATGAGATGCAATACTACACCATACGTATGTACGGCTACAAAGTGCAAAGAGCAAAGGTAGTGCTTGAAAATATGTCACAAGCAACAGACACACAGAGAGGAGAGGTGCTCACTGCTACAGTGTGACTAGTTTATGTCATCTAAAGCTGCATTGATCTTCTTCTTAACCACCAAGAAGTGCTTTGTCAGCCACTCGTCTAGACGTGAGACGGAGTCATACTCAGACAACTGGTGGGGTGGGGGAAGAGGGAAGCAAAAAAGCAAGGCAGTGTTTGCACAGTAGAACACACGGATACAGTAGCTAAACTAAGGGGCAACATGGAGTGAGCTTTAACTCATACAGTACCAGCCACTCAAACATACAGTACTGTACCAACAATGCACCCTTTGATAGTGTACAGGTTAACAGAAGGTTAGAGCACTCACTGATTCAGCAAACTTGTCTTCATCACCTTCATTGAATGCTTCAAACAATTTCTACGGGTGTGGCATGTGTATGGAAATTAGAATGTGTTATGTACAGTGTGTGTGCGTGCGTGTGTGTGTGTGTGTGTGTGTGTGTGTGTGTGTGTGTGTGTGTGTGTGTGTGTGTGTGTGTGTGTGTGTGTGTGTGTGTGTGTGTGTGTGTGTGTGTGTGTGTGTGTGTGCAGGCAACTTACCACTAACAGCTTCTGCTCCCGTGTTCCCTCAAAACTTGGAAAGTGTTCGATATAACGCACCATTGCTTCCTGGAGTGATAACAGTTCACTGTACAAGTGTGCATGTCACATGTGTTACTGTATGTGCATACTGTGTGTACATGCATGTGTGTGTACATCCGTGTTTCACTCACTGCTGCTCGCTCAGCTCCCATCCAAGCAAAACAACACACAACTGACTTAAAGTAGTAGTCCTTGGCAGAGTACTTGAGCAGTTGGTTCTCAGCAGAATAATTCCCCAGCTGAGGGAGAGAAAGAAAGACAGCAGACTCACATTCAGGTGCTGCGATATAAAGCACAGACAAAGCTATTGACTCACATCTTCAAAGATTTGTGCACCCTTTTCATAATTTCCCAAATTTGATGCTAGCATGGCCACCTTGAGAAGGCACTTGTTGGCAGCACTACATGGACACAAGCAGGGAGGAGGGGCCAGTGAAGAGCAAGCATCACATGTGCTAAGGAGACAAATACAGTCCCAAAATGTTGCACATGCAATCCTCAAATGGCCAACATACACACAGCACACAGGAGGTCTCTGGTACACCTGCTACGTGTGTTCATGTGGTTTAGAGCTGTGATTACGTATCTCACTGTGTTGGAGTGCTTGTGTACATGCTTATGGTGTTATTGTACATGCCCACACGTTGTACGGTACAGCTAAAGCATGCTAACGCACAGTGTGTCATGTGTGTGTGTGCAGGTATAGATGGGCACCTTCTTTGATTCTCTCCTCTGAAGAAATCTGCAGCTTTCTCGTACTCCTCCACAGCCTGTAGAGATGGAGGGAGAAATTGAGGAGGGTGGAGAGGGAGTGAGGGGAAAGGTGACAGAGAGGAAGGAGAGATGGACAAGGGAGGTAGATGTAAGCAGCTTGTCTACATAGCACATCAGGGGCATTCCAGTAACAATTGCAGAAAATGCTCTGTAACTGTCAAACCATGTTCACCAATCACCTCGCTAAAATACCACCCTCAGATTCACCTTCAATATCCCTCCATCCCATGTCAGCACTCTTAGCTTACAGATTCCCTTTTAGCTGCTACTTCTTTTATCTGGAGTCAATTCACTTACTACCAAATACCACACAACTTCCTTTGAAAAGTCTTACTTCTCAACTACAAGCCATTATTATCACAGTACTGTGCCTGTTGTAATAGCAACTCAATGTCTCATGTTAGCATTAACTTCCTCTTTGGGATAAAATCATTCACTTCCATCAATTTCTATTCAAAAAGAATTGATTCTCCAATACCAGCTTCACAACAGGGTTGAAAACCTTGCCGACGTTTCGACAGATGCTCTGGTCTTCTTCAGGGCGAAGATGTCGAAAATGTCGGCATGGTTTTCAACCCTGTTGTGAAGCTGGTATTGGAGAACCAACCCTCTCTGATGCCTGAGGCAGCTGAGAAGCCCTCACTTCAAATTCTATTCAAGCAATGAAGCTTTATCAGCAGAATCTTATTCATCCATTTCAGGGAACTACAGCGTTTCCAAGTAAGGAGGAAAGTGGGGTTCTAGGAATGACTGTAACACAGTAGGATGGACCAACCATTGGGTTATGGCAGTAATGTGCTGTGACACACCTATAGAACACACACCATTAAAATGCAGTCCATTTGTGGGTCAACATCCCCCAAACACATTCCACTGTAAGACAGCCAATGGCAATGTGTGAGAGAATTCTAGGAAGGGTACAGCTCTCTCAAGTAGGAAGTGCACCATCTGCACCCTTACTTACTTACAGATGCCCCCCACCTCACAACGAGGTAGGACATAGGGAGTGTTGGGGACTATTGTGGTGGGATTCATGCCACTACTGGTTTGTGCGGCTTCACATCACAGCCCTTTATGTCACTGTGTGCCAACAACATCCACCCAATTATGCACAAGCAGTCATACCTTTTCAGTGTCGCTTGCTCCTCCTCGAGCCTCAAATATCTCTGCAATGGTCTGCAAGTGTTTGGCAGCAACCATGAACCGTCCGAGCTCCATGAAGAGGCCCGAGGCCTCCCTGTAGCACTCGACTGCACCAATAGGATCGCTGTCCTTCATCAGGTTGCCCGCATCCACCAGTGTAGTGGCAGCTTCGTGGTTCCATGTGAGCTTCATAAACACACGCGCTGCTTCCTTGTATGAGTTCCCAGCAGCTACATAATGCAGTTAACAGAGAGGAGGAGGAGGAGGAGGAGGTGTGGCAAGCTTGAGACTACTTCAGACCTCTTCTATGTACTGTGTGAACCCTGCCTAAAGTGGTCAGTGTTCTGCATAAGGCAGCCACCTCTCCAAAAACGCTGGCCTCCTTGTACCCCAAATACAGCACTGACACAGCACTAAAGCATTGCAGTGTACCTCTGTTGCACAGTCACCTCTCTATAAAGGCCACTCGACTGTCCCCCACAGGCGGCTGTATAGGACAGGCTTCACTTCGCTGCCCCCCTTACTGTGCAATTCAATAAGGTGTGAGTTACCACCAGGTACATACAGTGTCGCTAATGTGATTGAATTCCAATGTTTAATGCAACCTCAGGCCACTGTCATCACCATCATAATAAGAACTATGACACCCACTACATGGACAGCAACACGTCAGTGTCACACATCAAGGCGTGCCCTACTACGCTGTACTCCACCTTTAGCTAACTAAGTATGCACATGCCTCACACACCTGATAACAAGGTGAGTGAACATACACTACACACACATACATACATACACGTGCGTGAGTACCCACTCTCACCTGTAGAGTGCTTGTTTGCCTTGTAGATGTTGTAGATGCATTGTTGTGCATTGTTCTTCATTGTACACCTAACTGTATGCCTATGGCACTCAAATGTGCAGAGTGTCAATAACAACCCCCAGGAGTGGTGGGTGCAGGTATGGAACCCTGTTCTGGGCGTCTCTGGATGCAATGATCGGCACATTTCACAGAATGGCGGAGATACCACCAAGGCCTCCTGCAACTACCAGTTCAACAACAATGGAGAAGTCATTGTTGACAGCCAGGTATATACATTCACCATGTATGGAGCAAGTATTCATCCTATACATTAACATAGTCTAGCCTGCACATTATAATACTGTTTATAGCTGTGTGTTACCCTACATGTGCCCTGCACACATATATACATAGGGTTTCTGCTGTAGTGCAGACATGGATGAGAAGCTGTCTCGCCAGTGGAAGTATAGGCGCGGTGTGGGCTACCAGGTGTGGCACTACCATGTGCACCAGTACAGCCAGGCCATCTGCATGTCCCATGGGCCCATGTGGTGAGACTGCACACCAAACACCCCTAGCTCCTCTATACCCTCACCATTGTATGTGTGTGTGTGTTAGGATTGTGTACTCTGCATACATACGTAAGACTTACACCTTCTCCATCATTCATTGCTACACATCTATCTTATTTTACAGGTATCATGTGTTTGAGATTGGTGACCCCTTCCTGACATACCGGATTAATGTCACCGTGCAGCAGTATGACACTCGGGTAAGGCTGGAGGCTGGGTCTGACCAGACACGTGAGATTTGGAACACCTTGGGATATGCTACAGTGGGGCCAGAGAGATCTGGAGACAACACAGGGAACAACCAAGTTGGAGAGACCTCCACACCAATGGTAGTGTACTTGTGTGCATGCATAGTAGGTAGTAATGGTTCTGTGGTATGTCATGCATGCTTGGAAATCTTCATCATTCTCATTCTCCCTCTCTGTCACACACACACACACACACACACACACACACACACACACACACACACACACACACACACACACACACACACACACACACACACACACACACGCACACACGCACGCGCACACACACACACACACAACACACTAATAGATTAAAGCAAGATGGGAGGGTGATTTTGCCTCCTCGACAGGTGTGCAGCGACTAGGCCACAAATATCTCCTAGTTCCAGACTGGAACAGCCTGGCCCAAGCAGGAAGACACTTTGAACAAGAGATTTTGCATGCAGCAAGGGAGCAATTTGCGGTATGCATATAAAGATGCACATGCCATGTGACTATCATGTGACCATCATGTGACCATTACATAACCATCATGTGATTTACAGGGTGGTCACGATGAGTGGTTGATGGTGGACAAGCACCTGGTAGACTTTAGTGGTCGCACATGCAACAAACTAGGGGTCTCCTTCACAGGGTTCAGGTACCAGAGCAATGGATGCAACCAGCTAAGGCAATCGTGAGTACAGGAATTAAGAGTACACCTACAGTAGGCCTTTGTTCACATACAGTACTGCTCTCATGCAAAGCTTGGCCAACAAGTAATCAAACTCTTCTCTTCCTCTGTTTAGCTGTTTCCGTGTAACACCAAGATCACTCTTTGTGCAGGCTAAGGTACTGTACACATACACATCACATCATCAGTAGCTGTTCCATACTGCACTAACCAAGCTCCCTTACTGCACTGTGGTGTGCGCAGATGGACAAGGATGCTGGGCGGAAGTCCTCTTACTTCACATCTTTCTACGGTGACCTCCTTGGTCCATTCCATGATAGAGGAGCAGTGGATGTCAAGGAGATAGACCAGAACCAGACCTTCCGTCTTGTCTACCGAGCCACACACACACAGCAGAGCCTGGTCACACTGACATTTACAGCAGACAGCATCTCCTTTGTGGAAAACTGGTGAGGGAAATAGCATTTATTGTTCCTGCCAGCAGCCATGCAGTGACTAATTGCAGTGAAACCTGCCTAAAATAGTCACTGTACTGCATATATGGTGGCCACCTCTCTAAAGCAGCCAGCTTCTCTGGCCCCAAATAGCATTGCAATCTACCTCTGTAGAGCAGCCACCTCTGTATAAAGGTCAGTGGGAACTGGCCCAAACTGTCTTAGACAGGTTTCACTGTACCAACCTGAGACTCTTTCAGCATTTACATGTAGCAGTTTGCTCAAATAATATTACTAATAAAACTAGCTACATACGGTGAAACCTGTCTAAGACAGCCACTTGTGGGCCAGTTACAATCGGCCTGTATAGAGAGGTGGCTACAGTACATACTATTTATGTTAATGGTATTTGGGACCAGAGAGGCTGGTTGTCTTAGAGAAGTGGCTGCCTTGTACAGTGGCCATCTTAGACCAGTACCACTGTATGGTATACACATGTACCTCTACCCTCCAACCCACCCACATACAAAGTGATCAGCAACTGCACCAAATTACCCTTACGTACTGTACCCTTTCACACTCTACAGGAGTCCAGGTAGAATCATTGAAACCTTCATTCAGGACTTTGATGCTCTTGGAAAATCTGGGCAGCTGTACGTTCTAGTGCAGAATACAGGGTCGGTCACATCAGATTACTTGATCTCAATTGCGGACTGCTCAAGTGGCATAATTCGTGTGTCAGACAGACACCGCACCATTGACCCAAACCAGTATGGGGAGTACAACTTTCAGCTCTCTGCTTCTCTCAATGAGAACATGAACTACACCTGCCATGGTATGTGTGTGTGTGTGTGTGTGTGTGTGTGTGTGTGTGTGTGTGTGTGTGTGTGTGTGTGTGTGTGTGTGTGTGTGTGTGTGTGTGTGTGTGTGTGCATGTACTGGCATAGGTGACAGTGGTGACTACCACTGTGTTTCTGTCTGCAGTTGAACTATTTGACAACCGAGGCTCCGTCTTGGACAAGAAAGCTGTCCATTTTTCAACCTTCAGAACATGCTACTGTGCTGGCCAGTGCGAGTGTGAGTGCAATGGAGAGCTACAGGTATCAGACTCTATCTTCTGCACTGATGACGACAAGCTGAATCCCTTCTGGACCCCCGAGGTGGTGGTACGAAAGGAGTGCTATCACTGCTGGTTCACAGACTCCCTCCGCAAGCCGTACAGCCTCTCAGCGTTTGTCCTCATTTGTCTCCTCACCCTGGGCATGTTGAAGATGCTCTGCCTGCACACCTGCTGTAGGGCTAAGGACGGGAAGCCCATCGACCTGATTGGGATACTGCTGGGTACTGCCAGCCGGGAGCACACCCATCGGTGCACACACATACAGGCACACACACACACACACACACACACACACACACACACCATATGAGCTGATGGGACTATCCTGTTTCAATAAAAAAATAACCTAACCTAACACACACACACACACACACACACACACACACACACACACACACACACACACACACACACACACACACACACACACACACAACCATGCAGTATAGTGCACATACCTGACAATACATACATGCAGTAAATAGGTGTACATACGCATGTACAGTAAGATAAGACATATACGTGAAAGGCAGTCTATGTTAAACTCCACTACCATAGTAAAGGTTTCATTCAGTGCAATGTTGACTCACTCCTCCACTCCTCTTCCTCCCTCTCAGCAAGTCTAGGAATGCCACATTCCACTTCCTCTTGGGAGCCTGCTTCTTTGTTTACCTCCCCTTCCTCCCCCTCCTGATGCTACTGTGCAACTGGCGACGAAAGAGACAGGCCCATCAGAGGCTCAAGAGGAGAGCAGAGAGAAAGAAACACCGGCTGATTAAGAAACGAAAGAAGGAAATGAAGTCGCTGAAAGGCTTGATGGTGACCAAGGGACTTGACCAGGAAGGTATGACTTACCAGGAGATGATGACACTGATGGATGAGGAGCTAGAAGGATCCAAGAAGAAGGCAGCAGCAAAGCGCAAGCAAAAGGCTCTTGGTATGTATATTGGCACACTGCCACTAGTACTTTGTAGGCATGCACTGCAGCTAACTCCATTGATTCTGTCCCACTATCACCCTGTGCAGTGGTGTCGTCTTCATCATCTGATACCTCTGAACAGGACTTTGACTATTCTACTAGTTCAGGAGATGATGTAAGTTATTGATGGAACATCAGCACAGGCATGGCATACGCACATGCAGTAAAGGTGACATCTTTCTATTGTGGACGCACAAACATGGGCAGAGCCCAGGAGCACTGATTAGAGCTGCCCTTATTTCAGAGGTACATACAGTATGGCCTCTATGCACATAGGTAGCTGGACCAAAACTCACTGTCCTCATTACCCCGTGTGCGATTGCGCAACAGGGGTTATGCGTTTGGTTTGTGGGTCAGTTTGTCCATCATGCACTTTTTGGGCCGTTTGCGCGATTAAGGCACTTTCAAGGCTCATGTAGCTCCTGAAAGATAGGTTTCAAAAAATAAACAGCCTGTATACGATCGCCGACTGCAACAAACACGCAAAAGCTATTAAAACGGCACTTTCTAGTCTTTTGTGGACGGTCCGTCCCCTTCTGCGCCTCTGGGTGCTTACAGGACGGTCTAGCAAGCCAGACTAGACAGTCAGCAGCCATAATTATTATATGCGGAAAGAGTTTGCGGATGGCCTGCGTCTGTATACGGATAGAGACATAAATAACACAGTCTCCACACGCACGGGTATGGTCTCTATGAGGCCTTGTTCAATGGGTGTTGTCCTAAGGGGCCACTTGAGTGGGTGGTGTCCTAGGGGGATATTATTCAATTGGTGGTGTCCTAGGGGGCCACTATTGTCAGTCCTAGGGGGACACTTCAGCGGGTGGTGTCCAAGGGGGACACTATTCAATGTGTGGTGTCCTAGGGGGACCATATTGACAGTCCTAGGGGACACGTCAGCGGGTAATGTCCTAGGAGAACATTAGTCAATGGGTGTTCTCCTAGGGCACCACTTTAGCGGGTGGTGTCCTAGGGGAACATTATTGAATGGGTGGTATCCTAGGGGGACACCATTCAATGGGTGGTGTCCTAGGGGAACACTAATGTCAGTCCTAGGGGGACATGTCAGCAGGTGGTGTCCTAGGGGAACATTATTCAATGGGTGGTGCCCTAGGGGGACATTATTCAAGGGGTGGTGTCCTAGGGGGACATTATTCAATGGGTGGTGCCCTAGGGGGACATTATTGAATGGGTGGTGTTCTAGGGGGACACTATTCAATGGGTGGTGTCCTAGGGGGACATTTTTCAGTGGATGGTGTCCTAGGGAGACATTATTCAATGGGTGGTGTCCTAGAGGGACATCATTCAGTGGGTGGTGTCCTAGGGTGCCACTTTAGTGGGTGGTGTCCTAGGGGGACATTTTTCAGTGGATGGTGTCCTAGGGGGACGTTATTGAATGGGTGGTGTCCTAGGGGGACACTATTCAATGGGTGGTGTTCTAGGGGAACACTATGGTCAGTCCTAGGGGGACATGTCAGAGGGTGGTGTCCTAGGGGAACATTATTCAGCGAGTAGTGTCCTAGGGAGACACTAATGTCAGTTATAGAGGACACTTCAGCGGGTAATGTCCTAGGGGGACATTATTGAATGGGTGGTGTCCTAGGGGGACACTATTCAATGGGTGGTGTCCTAGGGGGACATTATTCATTGGGTAGTGTCCTAGGGGGAGATCATTTAGTGGGTGGTGTCCTAGGGGGACATTATTCATTGGGTAGTGTCCTAGGGGGAGATCATTTAGTGGGTGGTGTCCTAGGGGGACATTATTCATTGGGTAGTGTCCTAGGGTAAGATCATTTAGTGGGTGGTGTCCTAGGGGGACATTATTCATTGGGTAGTGTCCTAGGGGGACATAATTCAGTGGGTGGTGTCCTAGGGGGACATTATTCAATGGATGTTGTCCTAGGGGGGCACTATTGTTAGTCCTAGGAGATACGTCAGCAGGTAGTGTCCCAGGGGGACATTATTACCCCGTGCGCAATTGCACAACAGGGGTTATGCGTTTGGTTTGTGGGTCAGTTTGTCCGTCACGCACTTTTTGGGCCATTTGCGCGATTAAGGCACTTTCAAGGCTCGTGTAGCTCCTGAAAGATAGGTTTCAAAAAATAAACAGCCTGTATACGATCAATGACTGCAACAAACATGCAAAAGCTATTAAAACGGTACTTTCTAGTCTTTTGCGGACGGTCCGTCCCCTTCTGCGCCTCTGGGTGCTTACAGGACAGTCTAGCAAGCCAGACTAGACAGTCAGCGGCCATAATTATTATATGCAGAAAGAGTTTGCGGATGGCCTGCGTCTGTATACGGATAGAGACATAAATAATACTAATTTTATATAGTTAGGTCTACACAGTCTCCACACGCACAGGTATGGTCTCTATGAGGCCTTGTTATAGAGAGGTACCTGAACTGAATGTAGGGTGTACTATATCAGTAGTGTCTGTGCACCACACACACACATGTATACTCACATACACATATGCACTCTCTCTCTCTGTCTGACATCCTTGCAGATTCCCATGCCAGTGCGACTCCCTCCAGTAAAGTACAGCAGAGAGGGAGGGGGAAGGGGAGGGGGAGGGAGGAGTGGAGCCAACAATGCAATGGCACAAGGGGCAATGAAAATGGGATTGGAAATGCTCTTTTGACGGACAGACAACAATCACAAACACACACACACACTACATCCTTCTACATCCCTGCACATGTAAGGTCCCATTGAGATGCACTGCAAATCTTGCACTGTACAAACAGTAAGGTATAATGTTGTATGCAGTTACATACGTACACACATGTACAGAGTGTATGTATATTGTACCTACAAACAATAAGTGCATAACAGTTCATACACGCTTCTGTACAGGTGCGCTTGAAGGGGGTGCGACTGAAGTGATGTGCTGGCTTCTACATATTGTACGCATAATTAAGTAGCAGCTAAATAGCAGGAATATGTCCAGGCGCAAGGAATGGCTGCATGTTCCAGTGACTGAAGCGATGTGCTGGCTTCTATGTGCATGTCCCTTGAGTGGGCCAGGAGGGAGGCCTATGTCCCTTGAGTGGGACAGGAGGGAGGCCTATGTCCCTTGAGTGGACCAGGAGGTGCTGGCTTCTATGTACATGTCCCTTGAGTGGGCCAGGAGGGAGGCCTATGTCCCTTGAGTGGACCAGGAGGTGCTGGCTTCTATGTACATGTCCCTTGAGTGGGCCAGGAGGGAGGCCTATGTCCCTTGAGTGGGACAGGAGGGAGGCCTATGTCCCTTGAGTGGGACAGGAGGGAGGCCTATGTCCCTTGAGTGGACAGGAGGGAGGCCTATGTCCCTTGAGTGGGACAGGAGGGAGGCCTACGTCCCTTGAGTGGGCCAGGAGGTGCTGGCTTCTATGTACATACGCACACAGTAGCTAGCAGGAAACGTGTCAGCATGGAACAGGATAGCTTGTTTCATTGTTTGCATTGTTGAGGTCCAACACTCATTGAAGAGCCTCCTGGCAGACCAACAAGTGGCAGCCACAGTCTAATGCAGCCAGACCTTCCACATGTGGGGGCTAGCATATGTACAGTAGGTAACACAGTAGTCAACTAACGCAGGGGCTGTGCATACGTAAGTGGGAGGAGGAGATGATTGTGCTGTTGGAGTCATGAATTAGGTAGTGGTAACAGAGCAACAGAAGGGACTGCTGACGTGACTGCTGGTCACAACATGCAGCTATGTGCATACGTACATGGCACATATGGCAGTGAACAATTGACAGCTTCGCACCATACAGTATTTCACATGAGATGCAATACTACACCATACGTATGTACGGCTACAAAGTGCAAAGAGCAAAGGTAGTGCTTGAAAATATGTCACAAGCAACAGACACACAGAGAGGAGAGGTGCTCACTGCTACAGTGTGACTAGTTTATGTCATCTAAAGCTGCATTGATCTTCTTCTTAACCACCAAGAAGTGCTTCGTCAGCCACTCGTCTAGACGTGAGACGGAGTCATACTCAGACAACTGGTGGGATGGGGGAAGAGGGAAGCAACAAGAGCAAGTCAGTGTTTGCACAGTAGAACACACGGATACAATAGCTAAACTAAGGGGCAACATGGAGTGAGCTTTAACTCATACAGTACCAGCCACTCAAACATACAGTACTGTACCAACAATGTATCCCTTTGATAGTGTACAGGTTAACAGAAGGTTAGGGCACTCACTGATTCAGCAAACTTGTCTTCATCACCTTCATTGAATGCTTCAAACAATTTCTACGGGTGTGGCATGTGTATGGAAATTAGAATGTGTTATGTACAGTGTGTGCGTGCTGTGTGTGTGTGTGTGTGTGTGTGTGTGTGTGTGTGTGTGTGTGTGTGTGTGTGTGTGTGTGTGTGTGTGTGTGTGTGTGTGTGTGTGTGTGTGTGTGTGTGTGTGTGTGTGTGTGTGTGTGTGTGTGTGTGTGTGTGTGTGTGTGTGTGCAGGCAACTTACCACTAACAGCTTCTGCTCCCGTGTTCCCTCAAAACTTGGAAAGTGTTCGATATAACGCACCATTGCTTCCTGGAGTCATAACAGTTCACTGTACAAGTGTGCATGTCATATGTGTTACTGTATGTGCATACTGTGTGTACATGCATGTGTGTGTACATCCGTGTTTCACTCACTGCTGCTCGCTCAGCTCCCATCCAAGCAAAACAACACACAACTGACTTAAAGTAGTAGTCCTTGGCGGAGTACTTGAGCAGCTGGTTCTCAGCAGAATAATTCCCCAGCTGAGGGAGAGGAAGAAAGACAGCGGAGTCACATTCAGGTGCTGCGACATAAAGCACAGACAAAGCTATTGACTCACATCTTCAAAAATTTGTGCGCCCTTTTCATAATTTCCCAAATTTGATGCTAGCATGGCCACCTTGAGAAGGCACTTGTTGGCAGCACTACATGGACACAAGCAGGGAGGAGGGGCCGGTGAAGAGCAAGCATCACATGTGCTAAGGAGACAAATACAGTCCCAAAATGTTGCACATGCAATCCTCAAATGGCCAACACACACACAGCACACAGGAGGCCTCTGGTATGCCTGCTACGTAAGTTCATGTGGTTTAGAGCTGTGATTATCTCACTGTGTTGGAGTGCTTGTGTACATGTTTATGGTGTTATTGTACATGCCCACACGTTGTACGGTACAGCTAAAGCATGCTAACGCACAGTGTGTCATGTGTGTGTGTGCAGGTATAGATGGGCACCTTCTTTGATTCTCTCCTCTGAAGAAATCTGCAGCTTTCTCGTACTCCTCCACAGCCTGTAGAGATGGAGGGAGAAATTGAGGAGGGTGGAGAGGGAGTGAGGGGAAAGGTGACAGAGAGGAAGGAGAGATGGACAAGGGAGGTAGATGTAAGCAGCTTGTCTACATAGCACATCAGGGGCATTCCAGTAACAATTGCAGAAAATGCTCTGTAACTGTCAAACCATGTTCACCAATCACCTTGCTAAAATACCACCCTCAGATTCACCTTCAATATCCCTCCATCCCATGTCAGCACTCTTAGCTTACAAATTCCCTTTTAGCCACTACTTCTTTTATCTGGAGTCAATTCACTAACTACCAAATACCACACAACTTCCTTTGAAAAGTCTTACTTTTCAACTACAAGTCATTATTATCACAGCATTGTGCCTGTTGTAATAGTAACTCAATGTCTCACGTTAGCATTAACTTCCTCTTTGGGATAAAATCATTCACTTCCATCAATTTCTATTCAAAAGGGTTGGTTCTCCAATACCAGCTTCACAACAGGGTTGAAAACCTTGCCGACGTTTCGACCAGATGCTCTGGTCTTCTTCAGGGTGAAGATGTCGAAAACATCGGCATGGTTTTCAACCCTGTTGTAAAGCTGGTATTGGAGAACCAACCCTTTCTGATGCCTGAGGCAGCTGAGAAGCCCTCACTTCAATTTCTATTCAAGCAATGAAGCTTTATCAGCAGAATCTTATTCATCTATTTCAGGGAACTACAGCGTTTCCAAGTAAGGAGGAAAGTGGGGTTCTAGGAATGACTGTAACACAGTAGGATGGACCAACCATTGGATTATGGCAGTAATGTGTTGTGACACACCTACTGTATATAGTACACACACTATCAAAATGCAGTCCATTTGTGGGTCAACATCCCCCCAAACACATTCCACTGTAAGACAGCCAATGGCAGTGTGTGAGAGAATTCTAGGAAGGGTACAACTCTCTCAAGTAGGAAGTGCACCATCTGCACCCTCACTTACGTACAGATGGCCCCCCACCTCACAACGAGGTAGGACATAGGGAGTGTTGGGGACTATTGTGGTGGGATTCATGCCACTACTGGTTTGTGCGGCTTCACATCACAGCCCTTTATGTCACTGTGTGCCAACAACATCCACCCAATTATGCACAAGCAGTCATACCTTTTCAGTGTCGCTTGCTCCTCCTCGAGCCTCAAATATCTCTGCAATGGTCTGCAAGTGTTTGGCAGCAACCATGAACCGTCCGAGCTCCATGAAGAGGCCCGAGGCCTCCCTGTAGCACTCCACTGCACCAATAGGATCACTGTCCTTCATCAGGTTGCCCGCATCCACCAGCGTAGTGGCAGCTTCGTGGTTCCATGTGAGCTTCATAAACACACGCGCTGCTTCCTTGTATGAGTTCCCAGCAGCTACATAATGCAGTTAACAGAGAGGAGGAGGAGGAAGAGGAGATGTGGTAAGCTTGAGACTACTTCAGACCTCTTCTATGTACTGTGTGAACCCTGCCTAAAGTGGTCAGTGTTCTGCATAAGGCAGCCACCTCTCTGAAACGCCAGCCTCCCTGTACCCAAATACAGCACTGCCACAGCACTAAAGCACTGCAGTGTACCTCTGTTGCACAGTCACCTCTCTATAAAGGCCACTCGACTGTCCCCCACAGGCGGCTGTATAGGACAGGCTTCACTTCGCTGCCCCCCCATACTGTGCAATTCAATAACGTGTGAGTCACCACCAGGTACATGCAGTGTCACTAATGCGATTGAATTCCAATGTCTAATGCAACCTCAGGCCACTGTCATCACCATCATAATAAGAACTATGACACCCACTACATGGACAGCAACATGTCAGTGTCACACATCAAGGCGTGCCCTACTACGCTGTACTCCACCTTTAGCTAACTAAGTATGCACATGCCTCACACACCTGATAACAAGGTGAGTGAACATACACTACACACACATACATACATACACGTGCGTGAGTACCCACTCTCACCTGTAGAGTGCTTGTTCGCCTTGTAGATGTTCCCAGCCTTCTGGTACAACTCGGCCGCCTCTTCAAGCTTACTGGATGCACTGTACATCAAACAAACACACCCCCCAACAGTGTGTGTCACACAGGAACACTGACACACCAAGACATGGGACCGGGCTTCCCATTAGGCCATGGCATATGTCAACTAACTCAGCAATATAAACTACCCCAAACCATTACCATCGAATTACTATAAAACTGTGAGTTGCAGGGCAATTGATGTGTTGTCAACTTGATATGGCAGACTTGGTTGATTTCTTAAGTGCGTGAAGATGCAAGGAACGCAACAACACTTGGACATCACACAAACACCAACACACACCAAATACTCTAATACACTAACACTCTAACTTGATGCAAAGAGCAGACCTTCTCAGAAAACCCCTTCATTGTGATGATTGAGTGATTGATAATGTCATGTGACACAAGCTACTAAATTGAAGAGTGCCGGTAGAAAATGAACTCTATACACTGCACACACACACTTTTCAGTCAATTCAATTTTTACCCAAGTATTGTGTAGCTGAAGATGGTGAGGGCACACAGTCGGGCTTTACTGCTACTGGCGGTATGGATAATACAAAAAGGCAAGGCGACTCTTCTTACTCGGACCTCTACCGCTACACGCATTTAGGAAAACAAGCCCAAAATCCTCTGGTCCCCATCACCGTGTTTGCACACTAGTACTGTACACAAAGTTATGACACGATAAAACGACGGAAGATTAGTCACAAACCTCGACCATGCAGACATGCACACAGACACAAAGTTGGCATAACAAGCTGCTGGAAGGATGCTAACTCATCCTTTAATAGTCGTCCTTTACAGACCCAGTTTTACCGTGTTACAAGTGAACAGCGCTCACCCAAACAGCTTTCCCAGAAAGGAGGCAGCCGATTGCTCCTTTGCCATTGCGTCGTTCATTATCTTTTCGGCCCTCTTATCTTGGGCGGCTGACTGGGCATCTGTGCCATCTCCCTGGTCGGGTGACTTTTCCGCCATTTTGACCCAAATTCCGTAACAAAATGGCGTCCAGCAAAATGTCTGCTTGCGGGCATGGAATGCCAATGGATTCATCTTATGTGCTCTTGGATGAGGGCGCCATGGGGGACCTTCTGTACAGCTTGAGGCCGCACAACCCAGAAATGTACGTTCACTATGAGGGGAAGGAGAAGACACCAAAGGAGATGAAGGAGGCTGTCATTCGGAGCGAGCGACTGCAGCGTGTGATGGAGCAGGCAAGCAGACAGGGGCCACGCGCGGTCGTGGTTGCCACCGTGGTAGCGGGAAACGATGCATTGTTCATACAGCCCATATAAATTCCGACAAGATATTTGTTCTCCTTGCTGTAGCTTGCTATTGAGCCCATAGCCCACATTGAATTGTCTACCTGGCTCAAGACGTATGCTATAGCTATAGTCCATTCATAGTGTGCGTGAGTGTATCTTCCACATGTATACATGCCAGTTCCGTGCCATGCAGATTTCACAGCAGAGTGGTCGAAGCAGGGAGGAGCTTGAAGCAGAGGTGCACGCCCTTCTGGAGGAGATGGGCCACAAGTTCTTCATGCCAGCCTTAAGGGTACTGGCGTTTGTCATCCGCAAAGGACTGAGGCACATAAGTAAAGGGATTTACATCAACAAGGAAGGAGTGGATATGGTGGGCCGCAGAGTGATGCGCTGTCGATATTGTATTCAGCATTTGTAGCTTAAAGTACTGTGCCACTAATGTGCACATAACATGGACATGTGGCTGCAAAAATCATATTATACAATATTATACACTTACACCACAGTTACAATATTATACACAGTGTACGTGTGTGGGTGTGTTACATCGAAAATGCTGTTACATTGGCATCGAACAAGTACACAATATTATAGTTTGTGTGCAGTAAAAGGGTACAACAAAGATGTGCACATTCAAGAGCTTCCCTCAGATCTGTTCAGGTTTGGTCTTTCAGTTTGCTTAGAGCTGTATTCCATTTGGTCTGCTGACTGGCATCGCTGCTTGACAACCATAGCTGTAATTCTCCTATTCCTGAGTCCTGTAACTAGCTCTGATTTATCAAGTGATCGGTCAGTTGGATGCTGGATGGGGGTGGCTGTGCCTTCAGGCTGTCCTGCTTGCTGGCAGGAGACACGTGCGAAGCACTGCCCCATACTGTGTGACCTGCAGAGGTGTAAGTGACCCACTGTGACTAGGCACTCTAAAGTGTCACTTTCATTAGCAACTTAATTCAAAATGATCAGCTGAAGTGACCCATCTGTCTGTGTGGTCTTAATCTAACCAGTCAATATGGCAAGATACACCTCATGCTTCTCTATGGAGCCACTTGTGCCATTAAGATGGCTTGATATCAGTGTACCTCTCTCTTTGTCTCATTTACACTAGTAAAGGTGGCCTAGTCCTCCCTACAGCCTCTTTTGTCCACACCACTGGTACTCACTAATGCTATGCGCTCTGTGACAACAACTGCCAAAAACAAACTGTGTCCACTTCACTTGAGGCGTCTTCTTTTGGCACTATGTAATCACCTAGCAGCACCTGCTGTAGCCTCAGTCAGTAGCTAGACAGTCAGTGTTGGTCTGAAGCCCCCAGCCACTGCCTGCTTTTATAGAAGAGAATCCTGTGTAGTGTAATCAGCCCACTGCCGCTGGCTGGGCTTGCACCATGACCTCAGGCTCTTACATAGGTCAGTGGTATTTATGTTATGACTGTGCCCATGTTTCTCCATTCCGCTTCCCCTTCCTCCATGTGTGCAGGTCAAGGAGGCAGTACGTAAGTGGCCTGTAGTCCTCTTGCCCTCCCATCGCAGCTACCTCGACTTCATCCTGGTCTCCTACGTCTTCCTCCACTTTAACCTCCGTTTGCCCGTCATTGCCGCTGGACAGGACTTTATGGAGATGGCCGGCGTTAGTGCCTTCCTCAGGAGGAGTGGTGCATTCTTCATGAGACGCACATTTGGCTCTGACCAGCTCTACTGGTCTGTCTTTACAGAGTATGTTCAGCAACACCTGATGAGGGGCTATGCTCCAGTGGAGTTCTTCATTGAGGGGACCAGAAGCAGAACTGCAAAGTCTCTCCACCCTAAGCTAGGTATGGGGGGACATTTGGGTGGTTGCCATTAATAGCAACAGTGTCATTAGGCTGGTATGGGAACATTTGAATAGTTGCTATGGGTTGCAGTAATGTGATGCAGCTAAAATATGGGAGCACTTGTGTGGTTGTTATTGGTTACAGTGGTGTGGTTCTGCTGATGTTGTTGATTGCATATCTCACTTGACTTTGTAGTGATTCCTTTGTGCCTCCCCCTCCCCCCCCCCCACACACACACAATACACCAGTACACACACCCACATGTAGTACCTTGTGCTATTGTGCCTGGAGATGCTGACTTTGCAAATGTGTCTATGCCTTATTTGGGCATTGTACTGCACTGTACCAGACTCCTTGTGCTGTGTGTGGGTGCTACACACTCTAATAGACATTGTGTAGTGCTCCTGTGCTGTGTGTGGGTGCTACACACTCTAATAGACATTGTGTAGTGCTCCTGTGCTGTGTGTGGGTGCTACACACTCTAATAGACATTGTGTAGTGCTCCTGTGCTGTGTGTGGGTGCTACACACTGTGATAGATGTTGTGTAGTGCTCCTGTGCTGTGTGTGGGTGCTACACACTGTGTGGGGGTGTACAGTGTTGACTACACACTCTGATAGACATTGTGTAGTGCTGTGGATAACTTATTTAGCATGCAAATAGAAAGTAACACTAATGTGTCTCAGTGAGAGACCCATTAGCATAGTCTCAAGCGCCTGACCTCTTGCTGAAGGGTCTGGTATTATTGTGTGCATTGGCTTGTGTCCAGGATGAGATCCTGTTCTGGCCAATCAGATTTGCTCATTGCTATATGACGTCAGCCTAAATTTAGGGACATGGCGTTGGCTCGCTCGAAGGATATCATTGGATGCACTGCAGCTTCGCTTGGGTGCACTTTGAAAGCAGAACAAGAACAAGCCATACAAGCAAAACAATGTAAATTTGAACACTCCATACTTCACTCGCCACACTGCCACCCTACGAACGATATAGTGCAGGAGTGAACCACAGTTATGCATTAATGACATTCCTATGGCACAAGTCGGCTTATGCAATAATACCAGACCCTTTCACAGGAGGTCTGGCATGTGAGACTACCCATTAGCACACAGCTGGTGGCCTGTCCCCCAAATATGGTCACACAGTATATTAATATTGTGCTATTTTTACAGACCCCTCCATCTCCCCTGCCTTCCACTCCCTCCATCCTCCCCTCCACTCCCTCCATCTCCTCCCTTCTCTCATGCTCTCCTGTCTTCCATCCACTCCCCCTCTGCCCCACCCACAGGTCTACTGTCAGTGATTATGGAGCCCTACCTGACAGGCCACCTTGCAGATATGGTGTTGGTGCCAATTAGCATCAGCTATGAGAGGACACTGGAGGAGGAGCTGTTCTCAAGAGAGCTACTGGGAGTGCCTAAACCAAAGGAGTCAACTAAGGTATTTAGGATGCGAGTAGGTAGGTGGTTGTGATGGATAAATTACCTGGAGTGTAACATTGTATAGTGGAACCTGTCTAAGACAGCCACCTGTTGGCCAGTTATACTTGACCTTTATAGAGAGGTGGCTGCATTACAGAGGTAGACTGCAATGCTTTAGTGCTGCGATAGTGCCAGTTGGGGCCAGAGAAGATGGCTGTTTTAGAGAAGTGAATGCAGTGACCATCTTAGACAGGTTCCGCTGTATCAATGAAGCTGCATGCATCAAAAAGGATGTTTTTGATGTAGTTTACAGTGCATTGAAATTGATTTGAAATTGAATTTTATTGGTGTATTCATATATTACCTGCTTGTGTCACTGCCTGACATGCCAAGCTTTGGGAAGTAGGGAGTGTTCCTATCACACCCATATCCTTGCATGAGCTCTAAACATGGTAAGTATTAGTGTCTCCCCAGTGTCTAGTAAGGTAGCCCAGTGGAAGCCACCTATCATTGCTACGGTAGATGTGGTTTCTGTGCAGCCACACACACACACACCACCTTCAAAGCGCCCAGCTCCATCCCTCCACACGTCTACTTTGCATGAACAGTGCCATACTTCCTTAGTAGGCATAATTGTGTCTATTCACTGCAATGGCTGCGTGACTGCATCCTTGTTTAACATGCCTGATAATGATACATTACCCAACCCATAGACCCCTTACTCCTGACTTTGCCCGGGGCATCATCTCCGGCAGTGGTATGTCCACACCTAGCTTGTTTGGTTTACTGCACCTCTGGTGTTAAGGTTAGCCTTGGCACTTGGTACAGGACTGATAAGGTTATGGCACTATCAGTTTTGCACCTATGCATTAATTATTTTTATGATTGTTTTCTTGCCCCTGCTGCTAATTAACGCCACTACTTTCTGCCAGCTAGGGGTACTTGGTTTAATTATTTTCTTAATTAAGTTATGTTCTCCTTAATTGGGGACCACCTACATGGGCTATGGCCCATTTTTGGCCTATGCTATTATGTCTGACAGAGTTTGGATCAGGTTGTGATTGTTATTATTATTATACTAGGCAGTCCTGTACCGATCACACTAACCCGGAGGTATAGTGGAGGATACAAAAGAAATACTAATAAGACTAAAAACATCAGACCTGTAAGTGGAGGGTGGGATGGGGCAATTAACAAGAGGCTGGGGTTCACTCCTGCACTGTGAGTTGCTGCAAACTTGCCTGCAATGTGCCCGGAAGTAGATGCGTACTTGCCCATTTAATGAACTTCCCACAATGCCCCTATTCTTTCTTACAATGCTGGCGGCGGCCTGAACGCCTGATGCCTGTCGTCATCTGACGTTGCCATCGTTTCAGATGACTGTGTTTGCAAGGCCCTGTGGTTTGCACCCATTTAGCTCCTGTGATAATTGCATACTTTGCTAGCCATCTCTCCAGTGTGCCTATGCCTGTCAACTATACCCACCCTGCTAGAGGCTTTTAACCCCCTATGCGCCCGCTGTACGCGCCCCTGCCCTATCAGTCCTGTTAACCCAATTTACCTTTGGTAAATATTATGGTGCAACACAGTGTGTTGGGTGTAGCATAGGGTGTGAATCCAGGAGTAAGTGATGCATGTCCCCTTGCACTGACGCAATGGCGCTTACATGATAACAGATTTATTATGTGTATGGTTGCCATGGTTACTCATATGTACTGTGCCGCATACGTTTGTAGGGGTTATTCAAGGCCACAAGCATTCTGTCAGAGGACTATGGCAAGATTTTCATCACTTTCAACAAGCCAATGTCACTGCATGATTACTGCATGTCGCTGGGTGTGAGTAGCAGTGGGCGTGCCCTGTTGCTAAGGGGCGTGTCAGCCGGACAGCTAGACAGCAGAAGGCTGGTGCTGGAAACGGGATACGAGGTCATTTCACGGATACATCGCGGGATGAAATTGTCGACATCAGCACTTGTGGCCACCGCTCTCCTGCACAACACAGCAGGTCTGCAGATGGGTGAGCTACGTGTGACCCTACTCCACTGTACAGTGCCCACTATGTGTTAGATCTGTTGTACAGTGAGTGCATGTGAAGCAGTAACAGTGCTGCCTCAGTGTTTCAGTTGTGAAGCTCATAGACCAAACAGCTGAGCTTATTTGCATACACTGGGAAGCGTGTGCAGTGGCACCTCTCTATTCCACACACCTCTGGGACAGGTTGGGAAGGACAAAGTGTTCTGAAATTAGTGAGGTGTTTTTATTGCAGAGGTAGTTTTTAAATGTACACACATCTGTATGTAGACGGGACAGTAAGCACTGTAGATGTATCCTTAATTCAGAGTGCCTTTATAAGTGGTCCCACTGTGCAGAGGAACTTCTTGCATTCCTTGCAGCTGCTTGTGTACATTCTTTCCCCCTCTCTGTAGATGATCTTGTGAAGTATGCTATCGACTTATCATACAAAGTGCGAGTACGTGGAGGGAAGTTAATGGACACAGCGTTGGATAAAGAAGTGGTAGCCATGACCTGTGCCCGTCTCCATGCATCCATTGAGGTCTTGTCAGATGGAATGGTTCGACCACTTGCGAGCCTTCCCGTGCTGGGATCACAAATAGCGAAGGGAATGGAAGGCATTGCGAAGTTGTCCATTGACCGTGGTGAAATGGATATGGTGTTGAAGGTAGCCTCTGTCCACCTCACACTGGCTCACTACCGCAACCAGCTGCTCCACCTGTTTGTGGGAGATGCAGTACTGGCAGCTGCCTTGCAAGGCGGGACCAATAAGGGTGAGCAGCAGGCGCCCTTCATTGTACACATACACCAGTGTGGGCTGTAACACACATACATACGTACAATTTTGAGCTGTAACACACATTCTCACACACCAGTGTGAGCTTCAGTCACTCGTTAACTCACACTCACAACACAGTATTCGTGTAGTGTATGTTCACACTGTAAGCCCTCACTGTAAAATCCCAAAACAAAGCCCTGCATGTAATGTGTTGTCTGATGGTACACATACCTTCACACATTGTGTATAAACTCAGTAGGTGTGTGTATCAGCAGATAACACACTACATACAAACATGCAGGATTCCTGCATTGAGCAATAGAGCCCCTCAAGATGATCCATACATGATGGCGTGTAGGGGGTATTGCTGTAGGTGCAACTTGGCGGGAGTGTTTTTGTTGTCATGTGTGCGTATATGTGTATGCTTGCGCACGTGTGCCTTTGAAGAGATATAAGTCTGTCTCCTGTCATGTTGTGTCCTCTTTCCTTCTCCTCCTCCCCTCAGGTTCTGTCTTTGAAAGGTATAAAGTGCTGACTGCTGTGCTCGACAAGGAGTTCATCTTCCCAAGGGCTGAATCAGCAGAACTGGTGATTATTGTACTCCGCCCTATGTCTGAATGTGCAGCCTCACAATACATCCCCCCTTCCCTCCATTCCATTTTGCTCCATGTTTGGTATGAAGCATTCCGTCCTGTTCTCTTCCTTGGTGCTGCAGGGGTTCCAGCAGTTGTTCCAATCATTTTTAGACCGAGGGATGATAAAGGAGCGTCACTCAAGACACGACTCCTCACCAGCTGTCATTATAGTGAAGGATGTGAAGGGACAGCAGTTCCTTGCTGACTTGGTGTACTCCTTCATTGCCGGGGCATGGGTGAGCACAGCACGCACGGGTACAACAGCAATATGGGAGCACACGTACAGTACGTGTTTCCTATGAAGTCAGCATTTGGTTCAATTTGAGATAAAACTGATCCACAGTAGCTTAACCCTTTAGCGCCCAATGACATCTTTAGGTGTCATAAAATGCAATGTCGTTAATGCCCAATGACACCTAATGGTGTCATAACTAAAGAGGCCTGATAAACGTCGCTGCTTCAGTGGACGTCTTCTACGCAAGCAACTATTTTCCAAGGACATGTACTGGTGGAAAAAGCTTCTCTCAGCGAGCGCGTACTTTGTCTCCTGGTCGCGCAAGCTGCATACAAGCAACTGCTTTAGTTCGAACAACATTACGCCATGTCCTTCTCGTTTGTATTTAAAGCCAAAGAACGCATGCTGTGGAACGAAATGGCATCGGAGACTCTAGAAGCCTATCAAATTGCAATTTACAGTTTTAGCCTGCTGGTCTGTGGCTGCTGAAGAGAGTGTATTCTTGTTGCTGGCTTTAAATGGCTGCCTCTGAATATGCACACACAGCCATAGTAATGTGTCTGAAGTCAAAATACGTGACAACTGATGTCTGATATAAGCACACACAGCCATAGTAATGTGTCTGAAGTTAAAATGCATGACAACTGATGTCTGATATAACTGCTAGAATGGGAAATGTAATCAGCATGCTGGTAAGCTAACCTGTTTTGGTCACTAGTGTAATTCCCCTCCTGTGCCATTTAAGGCATTTGGTATGTATGCGTCCAAGAGCTGCACCACAAGTGTTACCCACTTTCTGTCCACTTCCACTCCCCTCTCCACACTCCAGATAACCTGTGGACATCTCCTCACGCTCTCTGGTGGTGTTGATAGCGTGACTGGTGTGTTGAAGAGGACGCAGCTCTTGGCCGCCAAGTGTGTGCTGAGCGGTGCTGTTGGGTCCGCAGAAGTGCTGTCACTTGACATGATTCGCAACACCCTAGCCGCCCTCACCCAGATGGCCCTGTTGTCACAAGTACAAGGGTGAGAACCTGCATATCTGTAGGGATACAACACGTACGTAGATATCACTGAACGTACAGTGACTGGCCTCTACCCTATTTGACTGAATGACCTTAGGTGTGGGACATCAATCGTCTCGTATCGTGGTGGCCATTTTATTTCACTACTTCCTATTTTGTGCTATTTCGTTATTTTGCTATCCCACATTACATTTACTGAATGTGTTTAGTCCATGATACACAACATTGTGCCTTAATCACAATTGAACCCAACAGGGTGTGTGTGTGTGTGTGTGTGTGTGTGTGTGTGTGTGTGTGTGTGTGTGTGTGTATCTCACCACGTGTGGTGACGTACTGTATGCCATTACATGGGCTGTATGCTATGCTATACACATACGCACAGTACAGTACAGTACAGTACAGTACAGTACAGTACAGTACAGTACAGTACAGTACAGTATGTATGCTATTACATGTGTAGAGTACGTACAGCTGTACGTACACAGAAAGGTGTGTGATAGCACCTTGTGCACTGCGGTATGGTGGCAGTGGTGCAGGGAGGAGAGAGCTCTGACCTTGAAGCACCAGTGAAATGTGATCAACCCTTTCAAACCCTTCTTCACTGCACCTCCAAACAGAGAGAGTTGCCTCCTTCTCCTACAAACATACAGTGTGTGTACAGTACACACAGAGCTATTATAAATATGCGTGAAGCTGTCAGTTTGACGGGCTTTAAATTTGTTGATACTGACCATTCAGTGCGACAATGTCCTTGTCTGAAGATGCTCTCTCCTTTGAGTTTGCTTTTGGGAGGGTCTGCTGTAGTTGGTGTGTGGTTTTGAGAATTTCAAAGTATTGACTCATTGTGTCGATTTTTCCCTCTGTTGGTTTTGTGCATGGGAGTTGTAGTACAATGTATGGATGTAGTTGTGGGGTATCCTTGCCAGTCAGGCTTGGGCTTGTGGCCAGATTGCATCCCAATGAGGAGATTGTAAAGCCCTGCACTACCTGCTAGCATGATATCATCTTTGGGCGAGACAGCCTGGCCCTAGTGTTGTCTCAAGCCCACTTTTGCCTGCTGTGTTTGATAGCAGGAGAAGTGAAAATTGGCAGCCATAAGTGGGCTGGTGACTAGACTAGCATCTTGTGGGCTTCCCCCCACCTGCAGAGAGTCCAATCTGTATGTAAACAAACAACACACTACCCCCCCCCCCCCCTTCCCCTCCTTCTGACTGGGTAAGCGACTGCCCCTGGGTTTCAGCCCAGTTTGACCCCAAGATTGTAGCCGCATTCAACCCAGTGATTTAAGTGTGCTTGTGCGATGAGCATAGCTGCCGTTGCAGCTTGGGGCATCATGGCAGAGGTTGAGCTGTTAGTGAAGATTGCTAGTGCAAGGTGCTTTGCTGGTTAATACACCAATAACACGAATGGCTAGACAAGAGTTTCTGTGTGTTGTGCCAAAACACATGACATACATCATATGCATTGTCTTGTGTTTTTCTTTCTCTCAAATTTTTGCTATTATTTGCAGTGAGTTCAATACGGGGAAGGAGCGTTTGGTGAAAGTGCTCAAACAGCGCCAACTGCAAGAAGTCTTTGATGTGTTAGGTATGGGACGTGTGTGTGTGTGTGTGTGTGTGTGTGTGTGTGTGTGTGTGTGTGTGTGTGTGTGTGTGTGTGTGTGTGTGTGTGTGTGTGTGTGTGTGTGTGTGTGCATGCGTGCGTGCATGCGTGTGTGTGTGTGATAGCCAGAGCACTTGGCTTAAAGTTACATAGCATGCACCCAGCAGTGTGCCAGAGGGAGTAGACATTCAGTCATTGACTTGTAGCTAGAAGTTGACTGCCATGGAGCTACAAGTATTCATATAACTCATACAAGCATGCGACCAACATCTGAACACTTCTATTCTAGCTCTCTGAACATGACAGTGTGGGTAATGTTCAAGTGTGTGCAGCTGGGCTGTGTGAAAGTGTGCTTAAAATTTCACCTGCAGGTTCTGTTGTCAGTGGTTACCAAGATGCCCCACTTACAGCGACAGCTGGCAGCTTAAAGGCCAGACTGTGATGGTCAATAATGTACATACAATGCACACTGCAGCTATACAGTGCAGCACTGACAGTGTGCAGAATGTGTAACGCCAATGTAGTGTAAGATACGTACGTGTAATAATATAGGTTGTTTTCATATTCTATTGTATTACAGGTAGGTAGATACATTATATATGTATTCCACCAAATTTGCACAGAGTGCAAGCATTCAGTCAACGAGGTATGTACTATGTAGAGAATTAAGGCCAGAGAGATAATTATAATGAATGTTATGCCATATCCCTATACATTCATTTACACTATACATATAGCGTAGAGCCAAGATGTATAACCAATTCACAGCAAGTTCAGACGCTTTTGCACCTTTCATCAGTGAATTAACTAAATGCATGTACAAAAACTTGTAATTGTGTTGTGGACTGGGCTGGTGGGGACAAATTATCAACTTCCTAGCCACTCAGCCTCCTCCAAGGATATTATGCCATGTCATACCATCTTTGTATGGCCACGTACATACTTTAAATGTACACTACAATGAAGTTTGAGGAAATGCCATCACTCTCTGCCATCCCATGACGTGCCAGAACATCTGGCTAAGTATCATGTGTACATACCTTTGAACTGAGGTCTGGCGTTAGATATCACCTCCATATAAGGGAGAACTTTGAACATGGAGTGTGCAGGTGTCTGGTGTATGAATACATGACTTAATAGGACAAAGCTGTGTGCTGAGCATATATTTGATGGAATTTCATCCCAGGCACTCATTACATGATGAGAAGCCTCTTGATGTGTGCATTGGTAGGACCATAGACACTTTGGTAGAATCTATATGAATGGTCAGTTCACATGCAGCCAGAAGTTTGGGTCATGCATGGTGTGGGGCAGGTTTATTTACAGGTATATTTATATACAGTGCATGGCTAGGAGTACATGGATAGGTGTATTATGCATTATTCCATCCTAGCCCATATCTGATTAATGCATGGGCAGTATACGTACAGTGTGTCAGCCTCACTGACTGCAGCTGGTACTATATATAGAGCACTTGAGATTGATTTAATTCTAGCAAAATGGAGCAGTTTCACATAACTTAGACCTGCTCTTAATTCCATCCCAGCTCTGAATCATGCATCCTATCCACTACCACAATGGCTTCACAAGCATTCACACAAACTCATACTGTTACTGATCGACCCTCTTGAATGTACCATAATGTTCAAATTATCAGAAATTCAATGTACAGTGCAAGTCTAGCGCGGATGAATTGATATAATTACTGTAATCGCTTCGTTGTACTTTCCAAAAATATACGAAGCTTCACAAATAGCATTCTTGCAAGCAAGTTCATCTTGAGTTTCCTTCGAGGTTTATCCTTGACCTGTGTGCCGGATGGCCAGACACAATAGGAGGAGGCTCCTTCTTGGTGCTTTGAAGCCCTTGATGTGAACTGGAGTGTGCCGGGTGGAGCGGGGTCACCTGTAGGTGACAGAAAAAGGAGGCTGAGGCAAGGGAGAAGGAAATTCATGACACATCATTTGTGAGTGACAATAGGAGGGGGCAAGTTCAAAACACATTTATGGCTACTTGTTGGAGCAAGCAGCCATAAATGTGTGGGTTAGGTCACCATCTAAAGGCCCACATATCAGCAGAGTGTTTCCATATAGAAATACATTGTACCATAAGGGGCTTCCCGGGGACCCATGAGTTCGGGTATACAGCCAATTTAGGGAATGTGCCAGACGTATTCCAAGAGGAATTCTGTGTGCTGATGCCCCCAGGGAATGAAGAAGCCATGACTTCAGTCCACAAGGGAAGGATGAAGCCAGTTTGTTCTCAGGCAGACAATGCAGTGGACTGTTGAGGTGCCATCACACTCTTCAGTGGTCATGAAGAGGCTGCAATTCTGCCAGGAATGCATGGAATGAAATCCTAAGATTGTTCACTAATTTGGGTTACTGCAGACCACTTAAAGCCACTACTGAAATGGCTCCTGATAGGGCATGTGTACAAATATTTGTGCACGTATATTTTGCATATGCCACTTGGCAAATGAGTTTAGTGGTTTAGTGGTGATTTTAGTGGAGTTGAGTGGTTTCCTTCTCACGAAGCCCTTGTATCCCCTAATGTCTAACAACAGCAAGGAGAATTTATATTCTTATTTTTGCGAACGCTAGCTAACTTGCAAAATAATGTCCTGTGAAATTTTGCAAGTATATGTGTGGTATTGTAAAGTCTCATTGCTGTACAGAGGTACTGGTAGGAAAGAGATTTAGCACAGTCACAGCTGATGAGATTCACAATACACCAATAACCAGGCCATTTTGACCTGAGGACCTTTCTCAGCTGGTGCAAGAATTGCTTTCCTTGGCCATGTCAGTTCTGTGTGTCTCCCAAACCGCCTCCCAGCTCCTCACCAAGTGGTACTCCGGGGACTGTGCTTCCAGTTGCAGCAAACGCTCCTCCAATTTCTTGAGTCTGCTCAAGGTGCTCTCTGAGGTGTCTGCAAACGGGGGCAGGAAGTCCACTGGCATGAACATTGAATGAAACACTTTCACTATGCATGTGGACACCAGGAATGGCTTTACCACTCAAACAGGGACACAGGCTTGGGTTTGGGGATTGTTCAATGAAGCCAATGTCGACCAGAATTCCATTCTGGTAGGAGCTAACAGACATATAATTTTATGTGACTAGCCTAGACAGCAAAGGACAGTGACCCGCTCCCAATCTGAAAGGCAACAACACCCCAATAGATGTATTGATACATGTTGAGCCCTCTTTAGAATCAATCATTAAATCTCACTCACGGCATCAGTCTCATTCTAATACAATGAACAGGGTCTGCACAATCCATATCTGTGTGATCAGGCCCGGAGGAAGCACTTTAAAGGTGGTCAGGCCATGTCAAGACAATCTTACCTAGACGGCCACTTGCACAGGCCAGCAAGTATCTTTGCTATACAAAAGAATGGCCAGGCCTAAAAATCTGGTCAGGCCATGGCCTGGGTAGCCTGGGCTATTTAGCCGGGCATGGTGATCACTGCACAATGCAGCCATCAGAATCGAAAGACTCACCATTTACAAGCCCTCCCCTAATCTCCTTCTAACTGTACAACTTACCTCTTGTAGCAAGGGCACACTCCACATTCTGTAGTCTCTGCTCATACGAGGCACCTTTATCGCAGAGTGCACTGGAGGGGACATGGTAGGGAGCAGTTGCGTGGAGAAGTTCCCTCTGCAGTCTGTCGGCTGGTGTGACCTGACTAGGGTTGGGTCCTTCAGTGTTCACCACTCTCTCAACTGCCCATGTGCGTAGTAATAATACAGGGGTATATAGAAGATACATGTATGTATGAGAAATTATATAGCAAGATACAAGCAAGATATACGTATAATAGGCATACAGCATGTACAACAAGCCAACTGGGTACATAGCCACGTTAATAATAATTATTGAAATTGGGCACATTCTTGAGCAAACAGTGTAACATGTGGTATGCACAATCACATTCCCTAAAGAATTCGCCACCCTGCTTTGAATACTCTAGTGACAACTTGACAACATCACTTCACACACATATATACCTACCTCTTTGCTTCCTGGACAGAGTCACTCGGGTGGCGTCAACCCGAGCACAGGTACTGTCTAAAGCAGGAGACAAAGTAAGTAAACTACGTATATACGTATGCACTTTTTTAGTACAATATACGTATGCACTGGTTTAGTACAATATACGTATGCACTGGTTTAGTACAATATACGTATGCACTGGTTTAGTACAATATATGTATGCACTGTTTTAGTACAATATCTGATGCTGCCCACATCCCTCATCATATGCTGTACCTGGGTCCGAGTGCTCGCAGAACTCCATTACATTGCTCAGGTCTATCTGCCTTCTCTTGTGCTCACAGAATGCTCCTATTCGTCTTATTATCTGTACAACACACACACACACACACACACACACACACACACACACACACACACACACACACACACACACACACACACACACACACACACACACACACACACACACACACACACACACACACACAATAGGTGTACGCATAAATACATACATACAGACACATTAGTCCTGCAGCACACCATACCCACTTCTGGCCTCAGTGGATGTACGTAAGAAGCCCAGTCTGCTATGCAAGGCCTCTTGTACATAAGTGTGAGTATACACATATACTCGCGACACACACACACACACACACACACACACACACACACACACACACACACACACACACACACACACACACACACACACACACACACTTCCTGTTGTGATGCATGGATCTGTGTCACGCTCAAGTCATCGATAGTCTCTGCCTCTGTTTGTGTGCCTAGACTGGTTGTCCCAGCAACCGTCACCTCCTGCCCCACTTCTGCATCATCTATATGAGAACAGGTACGAGCATCAAGTCAATGACTAAAATGTCGTTCTAATAAAAAAATTACCGTCTGCATAGCTTGCAAGTAGATGATCGTTCATGGCGCCATTTTTCTCCGTAATACTCCGCATATCATTCAAACACGAGTGCAGCAGAGGCATGGATCTACCAGCAACTTTAGACGTCGTGGATGGACCATTTTCAGGAGAAGATGACTTGCAGGAGGAGGAGATGACATGGGGACGACTGTTCTCAGTAGGAAGGGGATTCACGAGCATCGGTTGGTGCAGATTTTGGACGACATTTCATATTTGTCCATATTGTTCATTTCACTACAATCTTCTCCTGCCACCCCTGCAGACTTCACTAAAGATACATACGTGTTTGGTAGGGATCCACTCTGTGACTACAGTTTCTCCAACTCTTCAGCCAATGAGATGAACCCTCACACTCAGGCGTTCAGCAAATACCACTTCAGAATCCATAAGGTGTGGTGTGTGTGTGTGTGTGTGTGTGTGTGTGTGTGTGTGTGTGTGTGTGTGTGTGTGTGTGTGTGTGTGTGTGTGTGTGTGTGTGTGTGTGTGTGGTGTGCCCATGTGGTATGTGCATATGCATGTGTGTCCAAGTCAATGTACTCACCTGTATGGATTGGCTGTGAAATGTGTTGGCTTACTTACGAGCAAGGAACAGTTATAGTCTGTCCTCGAATGGTACATACGTAAGTGCTTGTAGCTGTCACCTTTCACACCATCTTAGAGAGTATCACATCCTTATGGTGTCATAGGCATGTTGTTTTGACGGCACATTAATCATGCGCACCACAAAACATGAAAGCCATACATAGCGATGTCACTTGTGCTGTGCCGTACATGAGACCCGGCAGTGTGAGCTGCATGTGTGTTGTGGCCTTCAACTGTGTCGTATATCTCTTGTAACTAATATAGGAAGGAAGTGGTGACAGTGTCACGGTGCTCTTGGAAGACACCAGGTGTGTGCATGGCAAGCAGTCATCCCACAGTACCATCTCACATACACCATCCATCGCACACACGCTTGCAATCTATTGTCTGTGTTCACTCCCTTATTCCCAACTTTGATTGTTCATGTGTAGCTCCAATGGGACGTTTGTGAACGGCGAGAAAGTTGGAAAGAACAAGAAAGTACCACTGAGCAACAATGATGAGATCTCCCTCGCTCTGGCCAAGAACAGGGGTATGTAAGTACATTGCTGAGGGTGGAGGTGGGGCTAGGGGCGGGGTTCGGAGGGAAGGGGAGGGGAGAGAGTTCAGCTAAAAGTGTGTCTGTGCTGTTAGCCATTTTGCTGTGTTGTTGTTTGCAGCGTTTGTCTACATGGAGACTAACACATCTGAGACCGAAAACTCTAAGCTCCCTGAGGTGAGTGAATACTTATTGCGCAGGACAGTCAAATCTGCGGCGTACTGCTCTACTTGCTGTGATGTACCGTATAGCGCAAAATTTTCGAGGGAGAATATTTTCGCGAATCTTCAAGTTTTGGCTCAAACTGTGATTTTGGCATGAAAATTTTCACGTTTTGTGAGATGCAGGTAAGCCACGCCCCCTATAGAATGAAAGCAACCACAATGAAGTGCGCTTGGATCATACGTATGATCTCGAATTGACTAACACACATATCCAGCTCACTTCCCAAAAACACGGGTGCTGTTACACCTTGCTCTGCTTCCCTTTTCCCACTACACGAGCCTTTTCCTTTGGGGTAAAGTCATCGTACGCTCCACGTCGTGAACTGCAAGCAGTAGCTATCTTATTCGCCCACGTCGGTACCGATAACTTTCTTCACCGCTTCATTGGCAGCTACGATGATGTGCGCCTGCTACTACTGTTTAAAGCGAACTGTCTGGCTTCGGTAGCACTGAACCTGGGCGTGTGAAGTAGCCATACCGTCACTACAGAGACATCGATCGCAGCCTCACCCGTAATAGCTGAAAACCTTAGGGTGGCAGCTGTAGCAGTAAACACTCGGCGATGAGATCAGGGGCATGAGTCACTGTGCCTTCTTAGCCCGCACAGCTAGGCTAGTTTGCTGCGGTGTATAGTTACAGGCAAGTAGCTATGTCATCATCTGTCTATAATGTATAAGCATAGGGTTAATACAAAATATTTGCAGGGAATATTTTCACGAATCGTAATCTATCCATGAAATTTGTGAAAATTTTCTACCGCGAAACTTTTGTGCTATACGGTACTGTACATATGGGGAATGTGTGTGAGCACAAAATGGCTGTGTGTGTATTGTACCAGCAACCCATTGACGCTCCCTGCATGTGGTGTGAATACTGTGTAATGTATGACACAGTATGATGTACATAACTCATTGGGCTCAACACACGTGCTTACCACATGTGATTGCGGTGCTGCTTATGTTGTGGGTATTGTTGCCATGACAACCACTGCAGGACTTCAGACAAAGGTACATGATGTCAAGAGTTTTGGGAAGGTTGGTTTATCTGTGTATGTGTGTACGCATGTGTGCATCGCAGTGTGTATGTTCTACATACTGTATGTGTGTGTGTGAGTGAGTGTGTGTGTGAGTGTGTGTGTGTGTGTGTGTGTGCTTTGTCTTTTGTTGTGTAGAGGTGCCTGTGGAGAGGTGAAGCTTGCCTTTGAGAGGGGAACCTGTTCCAAGTTTGCAGTCAAAGTGATAAGCAAGAAGACCTTCTCTGTGGGAGTATGTTCATGCACTCACATACATACATACACACACACACACACACACACACACACACACACACACACACACACACACACACACACACACACACACACACACACACACGCACGGCATGCTGTTTCTGACCTCCCTCCCTGCAGCCACGTATTGGGCCGGCCATAATGGATGAAGTGAAGATTCTCAAGGAACTTGACCATGTGAGCTCCAGTGGGGTGTTCATCAAGCCACATGACTGGAGTGGAATGACCACCCAACCCAACCGTTGTCCATGTGTATTGCTGTATGGTGGCCGCATACCAATAGACCACATCTGCCATACACTACAATTGGCAGATGTGGGGGACATGTATGCCACAGGAATAGCACTGAGGCGCAGCACTTGATCGGCCCTGTACACCATGCTGTATGTGGTGTACAGCCTTTGCTGGCCCCAGACACTGGTCTATATTGTAGTGTATATGGGAATGTATCCGAGTGTGTATTGTGCCAACTTGTCACCCTTACAAAAAGCTTTACTGCTTTCTCTGATTGCAGCCATGTATCATTGGCATAGAGGATGTGTTTGAATCATCTGATGCATTGTACCTTGTTCTGGAGCTGTGAGTCCCGTCATGTGACTGTCATGTGACTGTCATGTGTGACTGGGGGTTGTGTCTATCTTGTCAGTAATACTTGTCCTCTGCTGCACACACACACACACACACACACACACACACACACACACACACACACACACACAGGGTGGAGGGTGGTGAACTCTTTGACCGGGTTGTTAGTATCGGCAAGTTCTCTGAAGCGCAAGCAAAGCTCCTATTTTATCAAATGTTGAAGGCGGTGAATGTGAGTACATACACACACCACAACTGACACAGAAATATTGGTCTACAAATGGTGCTTCACCCTCCCCCCCCCCACACACACCACAACTGACATAGAAATATTGGTCTACAAATGGTGCTTCACCCTTCCCCCCCCCCCCCCCACACACACACACATACACCACAACTACACACAGTATCTTCATGAAAGGAACATCACACACAGGGACTTAAAGGTGAGGCAGTCACCGCGGCTGCTCTCATGTCTTGTTTGTGGTTTGTTGCTACAGGCCCTTTGGAGTCCCCCAACACTCCTTTAACCTAATGGTGTACAATGATTCTCTCACACACAGCCAGAGAACATCCTTCTTGCTTCTGAGTCCAACGAAACGCTCATCAAAGTTACCGACTTTGGCCTGTCACGGTTTGTGGGTGAGACGTCATTGATGAAGACTCTCTGTGGTACTCCGACCTACCTCGCACCTGAGATAGTCACGTCTGCTGGACTGGCAGGGGCTGGGTATGGCAAGGCCGTCGACTGCTGGAGTTTAGGAGTTATTCTTTTCATCTGGTGAGTCAGGAGCCTCCCCTCCCCCTCACTCCCACAATGGTTGGAATGTTGGTTGCCACGGTAATGAGAGGCATGGAAAGTGTTCACCATATCTTGCTAAAGGTCAAGTCCACACTGTTAGCTGCATGACACTGTGACACAGCTGTGTTCGTGTTCTGTTCCCAATGTAGCTTGAACTGTTTGCTGGTAGTAGGGGGTCACTGACTGTCCACTTATAGTGTGCAGCTTGCCTTGTGCTCTGGCTGTTTCTACAGTTTGGCTGGCTACCCTCCGTTTTCTGATGAAATAGAAGAGTACACATTAAAAGAACAAATCACTAAAGGCATCTATTCATTCCCAAAGGAGTACTGGAAGGATGTTTCAAATGATGGTACATATAGGACTTGTCTGCAGTTGTCACTGTTCCACTATAGGCAGCCACGTGTGAAACTCGAAGATCTAAGTGAAACCTCTTGCATATGATATGTGTTACTATTGACTCATTTTCAAATGTACGTATGCTTGTTTTCGTCTCACCACTGGGCACCCTCCCCATTCATCCCTTCCCCTCTTGTGTGTGTGCAGCGAAAGACCTTGTAAAACGGCTGCTCACAGTTGACCCTTCCAAGAGAGCATCTGCAAAGGAAGCACTAGCACATGCCTGGCTACAGGTATGTGTGGAGGGGAGGGGGTAGGTGTGTGTGTGGGTGCATGTGGAGGGGGTAGGTGTGTGTGTGGGTGTGTGCATGCGTGTGGGGTGTGTGTGTGCTTGTGTGCGGGGTGTGTGTGGAGGGTTGTGTGTGTGTGAGGTGTGTGGGGGGTGTGAGGTGTGTAATGTGTGGAGTGTGGGGTGTGTGTGTGTGTGTGCGCATGTGTGTGGGGTGTGTCGGGTGTGTGTGTGCATGTGGGGTGTGTGGGGGGTAGGTGTGTGAGGTGTGTGGGGTGTGTGGTGTGTGCGTGTGTGGGGAGGTAGGTGTGTGTGTGGTGTGTGGGGTGTGTGCGTGTGTGTGGGGTGTGTGTGTGTGTGTGTGTGCATGTCTTGATGTGTTGTGTGATACTGTGTACATGTGTACCATATATGGTCATGAAGCTATTGGATTAAATTGTTGCACGTGTTATGATTGAAGGATGAAGAGATGGCCCAAAAGGCTGCAGAGCTCATGAAGGAGAGCTGTAATAAGACAAAACGAATGCCTCCACCTTCTCTTCCAGTGAGTGTAGCTGTGTGTACTACTTAGCGTTGGAGACTGATAGTGTATTGATATAACCATAATGTATAATGTATACATATGTATTATTCAATGCCTGCTGCCTGCAGCCCCAGAAGCGGCACAGTGTTGGCTCCAGTGATGGTGACCACGGAGCCAAGCGTCCACAGCTGGTGACTCCACCCCCTGCTGGAGACTCCTCCCCCTCAAACACAAACAACACAGAAACTTCACCTGGCTATGGATTACCCCATTAGCAACAATAGCTATTTTTATACAATTACAGCAACAGCAGCAAATTAATTAGTACTTTGATGTGGTTGAGCTCTTTGTTTGTGTTGTTGTGGGAGTGGTATTTGTTTGGCATGTCGATAATGCAACTCAAGGAAAAATTGCGTCAGCTGTAGTTATTTAAAGGAAGTGTGCGGAGGGGGTATTAATTAGTCGCATTAGCCGCGGGCGGGGAGAGCATCAGGCAGTGGGGGCGTTGTGTGCTGCTAACGACAGCTAGTTACAGGGGACAGACCTCCTGCAGCTGGTACCCAAGACTCAGTGTATCGGTCGCGTACGGAACCTCCTTGCAGCGCCCGTAGTATGAATCTCACGCACTCGGTCGACACCGTGGTCTCGACCCGCGAGCAGAGAGAGAAGCAGGGCGGTGATTCTGCTTTTGCCGCGAGTCAGAGCCCCGAAAAACAGTCCAAGGACGCTGCCAAGGAGCCTGCCAGTCCGACCCGACCTCGCAGCTACCCTCCTGCAGTAGGCGACAATGCGAAGGCCGAAACTGCCTCAGGGCCCTCTTTGAAGTCCTCTAAACCACGTCCCCACAGCTACCCCAGTGCACGTTCCAAGTGCGGTAGCAGCCAAGCCGCGAGAAGTGGGACTGCCACTGCAGTGGACCCAGCAGCAGGAGGACGCAAGCCAATGCCACCAGCAAAGTGTAGAGCAGTACATTTTACTTTCCCTATAAGGGACTACACCCATGACATTGCTATGGTGGCTCAGTCTACAGACTACAGCTTGTCACTTCCACAGTCACCATAGACTCATATTAGTTGCAACAGTGAATCTGCAATTTTTACAAGTACTAATGCATGTTTAGTGTAGGTTCTCATTCATTTCATCATTTTAGGCTCTCCCACTGTTTGTTCACTCAATTTAGGTATGCACACACAGTTGCATACATGTGTATTTATTATAGGGACTGTACACACATGGACGTATTGTATATACCCAATTGTAACTTCATAAAACACAATTGAAGTTCTCAGAACCTGTGAAGTGTGTGGCTAATTGAATGTTCCACCCACCCATTGGCAGACATCATGCCAACAGCGCTGCTGACAAGCTAAAGGAGGCAAAGATGAGACATCCTCATAACTGGGTACTTGCTAGTTAGCTACTTATGAGACAACAGCAACATGATGGCAGTCTAGCAAAATGTATAATAGAAAATACTGCAATAGACTAACTGGGAACTCCATATAACCTAAGCTAATGTCTTTCTGTGGGTATAGTAAAAGGCATGGACGTGTAAGTATTCCCCCTGGAAAGTGTGGCATACAGGGATAATAGGCAGGCAGAGGCTGGCAGCTAACAGAGGAGCATAGGACCTGTAGTAGTACCTGTAAAAAACCTAGTCATTATTTCTCCAAGTGGAAGTCGGTGGACAGTCTCACTATCCATAATCATTGTGTGGCAAGGTAGGATGATGTCTTCTAAAACAAATGGAGGCAAAGTAGGTATCTGGCAAGTGAGACTATTCGGTGGAATACAATAATGAATCGTGCAAAGAATGGTAAAGCTTGTTTGAGTTGCGTCACTGACTGCAATAATTGACACACTATTGAATGAATGTTGAAAGCTAGTGGCCAAACTGTTATAGCCACAATGGTTCCTAAGTCTCCCCTGTTAGCAGCCAGCTTGCCCCTGGCTCAGTAATAACACATTGCATTGTACCTCTTGTATAGCAGCCATGAAAAATTAGCCCTCACTCACGTGCCAATTATCAGCACAGTCTCCAGAAGGTGGTACCCAAGTTTGACGTATGTCTCTCTCTGAAATTGTGATATATTACCTCTGTTTCGAATTACTGTGGGATCATACAAGCCAATATTCCCTGGAGGAATAGTAACATACCTACAAGAAGATTGCATCAAACAGTCAAGCAGGCACACAGTGAATCCATTTTAGTTATTATCTGTTGTACATAAACCATGTGTAGTGTACGACAAAGGACAACACAGAACCAAGGAGTAGCCTTGAATAGCCGGACTGGCATATTGTACACTCTGCATACCTGAAAGATGTGGAGTCTACAAAATAGCGGTCTGGCCACAGAGACTAACCACTCACCTGTGTAGATTAAAGGCGGCCACTGGGAGGGTGACCAGGAAGAGGATCCAATGATATGACAGCACCAAGATGATTGATAACGTCAAGGTGCCAACCAATTCTGGTAGCACCCACTGTCAAATCAAAGCAAACACACAAGAAGCAGCAAATCACCTAATGAGGGATAAACTCTTGTCTAAGATATAGTCACTTACAAAGTTCAGTCGCTTGCATCCTTGCTTTGTGTTTGAGTAGTCATATTCAATGTCACTAATTAGCAGTAACTGTATTCACTGTCAAGGAAACAAACACGATCGCATCCGAAAACAGTAGAACAGACGTAGGCAGCACAGGGTAGGATACAATATACATGCTTAGCAGTGCCAGGGATGCTGACAACAGCAAACATACTAAACACACGAATACATCAGACATTTTTTGGTCACGTGGATTAGGGAGGTCCCCGATGACGACAGGCTTCGATTGTTATGGCAACAGCGCGATGAGAGAAGATGGAAGTTCGTGGGACGCCAAAGGCTCCAGGGCACTCAGCTAGCGTATTTGCCCATTCTTGTGTCTCTACCCCACTCGATCCCAAAACCGGATTAGCAGCAAACCAATACGAGCGAGGATTCCTTGTGAAAGAGTCGGCACCTCATGAATCACCGCGCAAAACTTACACCCCGCAGTTGCCGGAGCATTTGCCACATGTGGAGAAAGACAGTTGTGCTAGTAGCGAGAGCGAAGAGCGATTGGATGGAGACGAGAGCTCCGAATCGTCCGAGTGCAGCACATTAGACCTCACAGCGGAGGGAACCCTCCAAGAACAGCTTGCTAGCTTGAAGCAGCAGCAGCTGCAGCTACTGTCAGTTCTGAAGCGAATGCAGAGCGGACAGCATGGCGAGTACGAGACTTTGACTGATGTGCCTGCATACAGCAGACAACCTGTAAACGGCTGGGTAGAGATGGAGAAGGCATACAGTCAGTGTGAGACAGATCTACAATCTCCGCCCACCCTCAGTATTGCTACCATGACAACCACAGAGAGCTCCTCCAGTGATGAGATCACCACAGTCTCTGAGGTGTCAGCTCCTTCGCAGCCTGCGAATGAAAGAGATTTAAGTGCGTTTGCATCTCCCGCAGTGGAGACAATTAGTTCAATGTGGGACAACTTCTCTGTAGAGGATTACATTCAGGAGATGAGCATGAGAAAGCAATGCACTAGAAGGGAGACGAGACTAAAGGAGTGGAAGCCTCGCATCACAAAGCCAGAGCCATTCTCAATGACCATGAGGGAGGAGGGCAAAGTGAAGAAACGAAGCAGAGCATTTCAGATGGCAGAAGAGGAAAGGCTGAGAAGGGATGTAGAAGAAGAGGCCGAGTGCTCCAAGCAGTTCAGTGCCAATCCAATGCCGGCTTCAACCTATCTTCCTCTATATGACATCATTGTGGCCAAAAATGAGCATCGCCGCAAACAGGTTAAGGAGAAATGTAAGGACTTACTGAGATCCCAGGAGCGACCTTTTAGTTTTCTGAAGAGAGAGGAAGAAAAGCGCCAACAAAAGCAGAAGGAAATTGAACAGAAACGGCTTGCTGAGGAAGACAGTAGCAGGAAGCACCAATTCCAAGCTCATCCTCTTCCCCGTTACCTCTTTGACACCAGCATTGAGGAGAAGATCATGGAGGAAGAAGAATACCGAAAGATCAGATTGAAGATGCGGTCAGAGGACCTTCTTCAAAAGTCTAAACTTCCCGGGACCATGCAGGAAAGAAATAGAGCAAGGAGTTATTCACAAAACAATAGTAAGAAATTCAAGGAGACACCCACCAGACCTTTCCATCCAGCAGTGAACAAGAGTGTCCCTGACTTTAGTCACTCTCAAATGAGCCTTCAAAAAGAGCTGAGTGAAAGGAAAGCTACCAAGCGCTCCACAGTGGTGGAGCCCTTCTACCTACGGGCAAGCAAGGACCCCTCCCGCCTGGACAAGGTGCGGCATGACATCATGGTGGACGAGGCAACCCTCCCGGAAACAAGATGGCCGTTCACTGGTCCCAGGAGGAAGGTGTATCCTTTACCACAGCGACCCAAGTCTGCTCCGTCCTACCAAAAGACAGAGGCAACCAAGCTGCGTGAAGCAGCCACGCGGGAAAAACTGGATGCAATGATAGCCAAGGAGTTGAGGGAAAAGGAGGAGAAGAGAAAGAAGTTGCAACGTGAGCAGCAATTGAGAAAGGAGCTATCCCAACATGTAAGTGATTACAGTGAAGCAGAGAGGAGACCGGAGGAGGCTACAAGAGACAAGATGGATGCATTTCGGTGAGCAAGCTTTTCTTCAGTGTGTGGCTTGGCTGTGATTGCTGTCCTCAATGAGAGGAATTAGATGATTTCAGTGTGATAGAGACAGGTATGTGCTAGGCTGTCATGTGGGGTGTTGACCTAGCTAATGAACAGGTTTGAATTGATAATACTGGGAGGACTGGTTAAACTGGAATAGACCAGTCTGGTGTGGGTTTGCCTAATAAGGAGTTGACTGTGTACCATCAGGTACACGCCCACAACTCATAATCACAGATGTCTACTAGCTAAACACCCTCTCTTCAATGCAGGACTGCAGATGCACAGAGGAGGGAAGAGTACAAGCAAAAGCTGGCTGAAATGAAGGAGCGGCTGGAGGGCAGGCCACTTCTCTTTGAGAGGGCCTCTCAGGTGAATGCCAGCAAGTCAGCTGAAGGAAAATACACAGCAGCCCTTAGGAGAGCTGGACTGAAGGATGAACAGATCAAGGAACTTCTCTCCGAAGTGAAAGCACATCCTAGCTAAACGCACGATCAGATACTTTCATTTGACCCTTTTGTTTTGACCCTCTGACCGACAAACATGTGATTTTCACGAATAATGACGCGCACTCTTATACCAGTCAAAACCGGTAATGACCGGTCAAAAACCCAAGAGGGGAATGCCGGAAAGAAATTGTATGTGCATCATAGGTTGTGCATTCTGCTCTCAAACAGTGACTCTGGAGCCGAAACGCTGTCATTTTGCAGGAATCCAAACGCACACAGTGCTAGAAAGGTGTGTAGGGTGCCAGCAAGCTAGTCGATGATGTATTAGCGGGGGAACCGCCAATGCACCCCCGCATGTGCTGTGTTGTATTTTATATGTGTAGCCTTGAAAGAGCTTTGAGTATAAATGCCTTCCATTCAGTGCGTAGGTTGGAAAATGAACGGGCAGTTTACTCTGCAGCAGGCTGAGCAACTGCTCAACTTCGACGCCAAACTGGACGTTAATTTGCTGGATGCCGTTGTCCACTGCTTCTATGACTCCCTGGGGGAAGAGGTGGGCGTGCATCGCTGCAGGGTGGGGGGCACGGTGGGGTTGTTTTCGTGTGTGTTAGTCGCGTCCCCTGCGGTTGGATCCTATCGGACTAGATGCCCGCCGCTTATCACACCTCAGCATCAGGCGCCTATTGCCTCGAGCCTGCGTGGTGACGGGTCTCCTTGAGCCCTCCTTATATTAAGGAGGCACAGTGGGTACACGGCAGTCTATAGTTGTGGTAGTGTGCTCTTGTCTCCTTAGGCCTATTATGTCAATATTGTGAAGCCTGCTTGTATTCTGTTTCTGCATGATACATGCATTATCAAATTCATTTTAATTGCCACTTCTCTATATGAACCTTATATTGCATTTACAGTATAAAGTGATTAGAGCAGGCTAAAGGGGGGGTCTTACGACTGGTTGTGTGAGGGCCAGGACAGTAATGGCATGGCCAAAGCACTTGTGCTGTGTGGACTATGACTTCACTGATTAGGTATTTCACATTGACCTCTTCAGCAACAAATTGCGCAAAAGGTCTTGAACCAGTTCAAGGAGCACCCTGATGCATGGACCAAAGTAGATGTCATCCTGGAGTTCTCGAACAACATACAGACAAAGGTAGCATTCACATGCATACGCACACATGTATGCACATGCAACACGCACACACACACACACAACACACACACACACACACACACACACACACACACACACACACACACACACACACACACACACACACACACACACACACACACACACACACACACACACACACACACACACACACACACACACACACACACGTATGCACATGCAACACAAACACACATTCCCTTATGAACACTTCACACGCTGTAGCTACAGTGTATATGCATGTTCATATTCTTTTGGCCTTGGGATGAATTGTTCTCTAAACACACCGCCTCATTGTGGTACATGGCATATAGATGACATTCCATGTTTCTTCTTCTGTGCACAGTATATTGCTTTGCAAATCCTTGAGAGTGTGGTGAAGACAAGATGGAAGACTCTCCCAAGAGCACAGTGTGAAGGCATCAGAGGCTACATCGTTGGACTGAACATCAAGCTGTCCTCGGACCCAGCTGTTTTAGAGGTACCATCCACACACACACATACACGTGCGCGCACACACACACACACACACACACACACACACACACACACAAGCCACACACACACACACACACACACACACACACACACACACACACACACACACACACACACACACACACTCACACACACACACACACACACACTCACACACACACACACACACACACACACACACACACACACAGCCA
>CAXHTE010000047.1:0-110000 GCA_964019415.1 Ianthella basta
CATAATTATTATGTGTGAATAATAATGAACATATGACTATTATACTGCATTGTACACGTGTGATATAACAGCTTTTATGGCTATTATATAATAATATGCAGATAACAGCTATAATAATTATAGCACAGTACAAACAGTAGACACAATAGCTACGTATTTACAGCCTATCGAACTATAGAAACTGCTGCCTTGCAATATAATTATAGCATGCACCTATGAAGTCAGGTGCCCTTCCATTTCTGGTCATGCAAAAACATGGAAGAAGTCTAGTTCAATAGACTACCCATGCATGGTGTATGAGGCAGCTGCCAGCTGCATTTATATAGCATGCTATGTATTTGTACAGTATAGTGCTGACAGCTGTACTATGTATACTATACATAATCATACTTAGTGTGTATGAATAATATTATACAGTTATGGCATACGCGTGCATGCAGTGCTTCCAAATCATTAGAATGCTACAATTATGTACATGTACATACTAATGCAATGTACTATAGCTAGTCTCACAAGCCGGACTGTTGCATAATATACTGCAACAGTCCGGCTTGCAAGACTACCAATGTACCTGGTTCAACCTACATGTATGTTCATGTGTGTTATACACAATGTTATACGTATCTATAGTATAAATGTACAATACACTAACATTGTACAACATCCTACATAATGTGCGTACAGAAATATTAGTGTACCCAAAATACTTAATAAAGAAGACAATATCATAGAATTGATGCCTGCAAATGGTAGGTCACTACGCAATTCATGTGAAGAAGGTAGTTCTAGTTATTTTCCAAAATGTGCTTTGTCGTCATTGGCAAAAGAGCTTGCCAGCTTCTTGAAGATGTCCACTACTGCTTCAACTGACATCTCACCGTGGACCACGTTGTCCCTTGTGCGCACATTCACAGTTTTATTCAGCTCCTCTTTCTCACCAACCACTGTGAATAAAACACAAAGGATACCTTTAGTTGGGCAATGCCATACAATGATGCTGTGCAATCCTACAATTCTCCACTACTGTTCCCCTGTCCAGCGTTTAGACGATTCCTTCCAATGCTCACACCTATTCATTCCACCTGCCACACCCACACATCTGCCATGCCCACCCACCCACCCACCACAATCATCCGCCACACCCACCCACCAAGGATGTAGTTCCACTGCTCCAGTTGTGCATTCCTGATCTTCTTGTTCATGGTGTCCCCGGGGAGGAGGTCAGCCTCAGCCTCAAAACCAGCTTCATACAGTTGCTTAGCAACCTGCTTTGCATACTCATCAAACTTGGGCACCACAGGGACAACCCTGGCCTGACGAGGAGACAGCCAAAAGGGCCTGACCAGGTAAAATACAGAAACACACAAATCAGACAGCATCCAATAATGGTAGTGCACAAAGAACAGTAGAAGTAACCTGTACTCCTCAAAAGAAGTTTAGAGAACCCTGGTTTCCACCTCACCATTTTCCTCCAAAGTTCTCAGTCAGGATGGCTATCATTCTCTCCACTGAGCCCAGGATGGCTCGATGGATGATGACTGGACGACGGCGGTCTTCTTCTCCTTCACCAGCTCTGCAATTGAATGTGGAGAGAAAGGAGGGGCAGAGAGGAAGTGAGAATAGATCATAGAGCTCACATTTGCTTAATGTCTCACTCAATGTTTACCATGCATGCCCACTGTAACCACGTACACATAGGTAATCACTCACACACACTTCTATACTGTTTGTTGTGGAGAATGTGTTCTCAGAGACCTTACACATAACAGCCTTGTGTTGCCACAAGGGGTTAACATGAGAAGTTCACACATCACCCCTTCACAAGCAATCGCAGAGTACTACATTAGCAGTTGGAGTGTGACTGGTTGCCTAGCAATGTGATGTGATTACGAGTATCTTGTGATAATATACATTCATATTGTGGACTGGTACTAAGAAACAAGTGTATGATTGGTGCTTTGCTGTACGTACTTCTCATAGAAGTTGAATCCAACCTATTGTTCCATGTTGGCTTCCCGAACGAAGGATACCCCATCTTTTCTGGTGACAAGGGTGGGATTGCATGTCTGCAACGTCATTGGACAATGGCAGCAACACTGGGGATGGTGGAGGAGTTCGATGCTGTTCAGGAGGAGAGGTCACAGTACGTGGAGAGGCTCTGGCACTTCTTCGTGGCGAACGGCATTGACACGGCAGAGAAGAAAAGGTCAGTTTTCTTAGCAGTTATAGGTCTGCCTGTATACAAGCTGCTACGTACATAACTTGGTGTCATCTGAGAAGCAAGGTGACAAGACCTTAGCTTGCATAATGACCAAGCACCACAACCCGACACCGTTGGAAATAGCACAGAGGTACAAATTTCACGGCCGTTTCTGTCAGCCAGGTGAGTCCGTAGACACTTCTGTGGCGGAATTGCATTCACTAGCAGAGTTCTGCAACTTCCAGCAGACTATGGACGACATGTTGAGGGACAGGGCAGCCATTCAGCGGTGTCTGTTGGCCGGGCCACGACTCACCTTTCAGGTGCTCTCAGTAAGCTACCAGCACAACCACAGACACCCCCAGAGTTGGTTCTGTTAATGAAACAATTGGAGGAGTCACCAGTAACCTCAGAGCAGATCAGCTCATGGAGCAGGCGTGACCCATCCTTGTCATTGGTTCTTCAGGCCCTCAAGCAGGGTTGGCCATCACAGTGCGCCCCAGAGCTGGCACCTTTCACAAAGTGCAAGCCTGAGCTGTCTGAACGTGGTGGTTGTGTCCCTTGGGCTGGAACGTTATTTTGCAGCAGCTACATGAAGGCCACCCCAGCATGTCCAGAATGAAGGGCCTTGCTAGGATGTACGTATGGTGGCCATGACAGGGCAAAGAGACTGAAGACATGGTCAGATCCTGTCAAGCCTGTCAGCCATCACCCCCTTTACATCCTCGGAAATGGCCAATTCGCCCCTGGGCTGGAGTACATTCAGACTATGCGGGTCCAATTGATGGGAAGATGTTTCTAGTGATGATTGATGCCCACTCCAAGTGTATTGAGGTGTTTTGAATGCAGTCAGTAAGTAATGCAATCCAGAAGCTGCACACAGTGTTCTCCCAATTGGGTATTCCAGAAACCACTGTGAATTACAATAGTTCATGCTTTGTCAGTGACGAATTCCAGTCCTTCTTGCAGGCTAATGGAATCAGCCTGATTACATCATCACCCTACCACCCAGCTTTAAATGGTCTTGCTGAGTGTGCAGTACAGATCATGAAGTATGGGCTGAACAAGGTACATAATGGGTTCTTGAACTCAAGACTTGCAAGAACCTTTTCAGTTACCAGTTGGCACCACACAGCACAACTGGTGAAGCTCCAGCAGAACTGCTGCTGGGCAAAAGACCCCATCCTAGGCTACATTTTGCTAGACCTAATCTTGCTCAGTGGGTAGAGAGCAAGCAACAACAGCAGAAAGCCAATCATGACTCGAATGCCAGGAATCGCACATTCAAGGTTGATGACATAGTGTACGCCAGAAACTTACATCCTGGTGAGAAATGGCTGCATGGGTCTATTGTTACAGTTACTGGGCCTGTGTCATTTGTCATTGAATTGACAAATGGAGCCAGAGTCAGAAGCCACCAAAATCAACTATGACACCAATCACTTAATCAGGAGCTCTTTGTGGATCTGAGCAGCACAGCTGACACCTCTTCATCGACAGAGATATATGTTGAACATCCAGTGGCTGCCCAGACTACACCAGTGGCAGCAAGCGCACCAAGTGAGACATCTCCTTGGCACTATCCTCGACAGTCTCATCGTATTCCAGACCGTTATGAACCAACTGTTTGACACTGGGGTCTCTGTTATGGTTAGCTATGATTGCATTTGTATTTCCTTTTCTTTAAAAGGAGAAGCGTAGTGTTGCTAGTGCGATTACGCATTATAGTGTGGTTAGCATGAATATGTATGTAAGTGACAATGTACGTACATCTCTATGCATGCCACACCAACAAGGTGGCTGATATGTTGCAACAGTAGGAATGTGGATCCAGTGAGTGTATACCAATGTATCGTAACTTTTCTTCAACGTGCAGAAACTGTCCGCACCACCATGACCTGACACACACACCAGCCCCACACACAGGCACACACACACACACACACACACACACACACACTGACACACACACACACACACACACACACACACACACACACACACACACACACACACACACACACACACACACACACACACACACACCATTCATCCATGCTCTGCTTTCACTTCCACGAATGGTGCAGGCCATGTTATTAGAACTTCAACAGTGGGATGGGAGGCAGATGGTTCATTGCCCCCAGTGTGATCTCTTGGTTCTGGTGGGGTTTATTTTGGCAGAACTTGGCATGATTATTGAGGCCTTGTCGTTTAAAGTTTCTGTTACAATACTGGCAAGTGAGGGCCTTCTGGGCTGCTGCTCCATGTCTTTGTCTTTGATAGATAACAAGACCTGCCTTGTTGTGAGCTACAAAGCTGCAACCAGGCTCAGTGCACTGCAGGTCAGTCTGTTCTGACATTTGTTTCCTCTCTCTTCTCTCCTTCCTCTTGTCTTTCAGCATCTTTTCTGTTTCCTTGGCTTTTTCATTCACCTAATTAGCTGAAGCCAACTACGGAAGTCCATTCCTCACGGTTTTGTGCAATACTCATCCAGTCCTTACCAATACTACATTTCTTCAAGTCCCTCATCACAACATCTACCCAACGCAACTTCTGATTGCCTACTGAATGCTTCCCTCCTTTAAACTTGCAAACCAACAGGTGTCTGGGAATATGGTCAGGTTTCACCGTGGCTACATGACCTAGCCATCGTAGCCTTCTCTTCCTGATCATGGTTCACAACAGTCTCAATTCTGGCCATAGTCCTGACAGTGGTATTCCTTTGCTTCTCTCTGACTGATACGCCCAAGATGATTCGCAAGCAATGCGTGACAAAGCTCTGCAGTCTCTTCAAGTGCTGCGACAATGGTGTCCAGGTCTCACTGCCATACGAAAGAGTTGGCATAATTGCCACCTTCAACATTCTAGGTTTAGTGGACTGTTTAATTGATTTCTGGTACCAAAGGATCTTACAAAGTCTTCTAAAGCTATTGGATGCCTTACGAATTCGCACATTGATCTCTCTATCTAGCCCACAAACTGATGTCACAATGCTTCCCAGGTTTTCCAACTCTTCCACGACATCCACTGGCTCGTCTGCATTCTGCAATGTGACACTTCTAGGAGCTTCCTGCTGGACACTGGTGCCGACCAGAATTTTGGTCTTATGGGCACTGATGGAGAGACCCATCTCATTACAGCTCTGGTTTAGGCCCAGCAGTATCTCCTCTAACTCATCCCTGGAACTGCTGAGCGGACACATATCATCTGCATATTTAAGGTCTGGGATCAGAGATTGATCCCTCATCTGCTTTCTACTCCCCACTAGTTCAGCCTCTGTGTTGAACAGAGGCTGAGCTGAGCACGCACGCACGCACGCACGCACGCACACATGCACGCACGCACGCACGCACGCACGCACGCACACACACACACACACACACACACACTTACGATGCAATAAAGGTCAGGTTGAACCGCTCTGGGAGCTGAAAGTCCAGTTGGATGGTGGCACATTGGTGAGGGCGTTGCAGGGCATCTTTGATGATGATGTCAATCTGTGGAAGAAGCAGAGCTGGTGTCAGCGTATGACAGACACTTCACTTGTAGTGTTATGATGGAGTGGTGTGTGTGTGCGTGCGTGTGTGTGTGCTCGTAATTGTCTCTCACAGGCTGATGCATACAGAACTTACTTTTGGCCCGTAAAAGGCCCCATCCCCAGGGTTCAGTTCCCAGTCCTCCCCAAACTCATTCAGAGACTGCTCAAGTTGCTACAGAATGGAAGCCAGCGCAACACTCAACATCTGAACCAAGTGCACCCTCAAGTCACTACAGTATCTTGTGCCAAGAGGAACACTCCAGCCGTGAATGTACAGTAGCTAGCTTACAGCACCCTCTGGACCAGTCAGAGGGTGCACAATGACTACATAATATTTATCTTGATAAGTAGGGTTAACATGACTGGGGAGGTGGGTGCTTATGGGCCTTATTGGGGCGTGCAACAAGCAGCCAACACGCAGATGTCCAGGGCGGCTATATACATCGTCAACAGTGACAACAGGGAACGGAAGCACGACACTGCATGATGTAGGGCATCGTTAACAATAGTACCAGTAAAATGAGTCATGCTAGCAGGCCAATCAGTCCAGACAGCAATTTCCTTGGCTAGTGGGTAGGCCAATCACTTAGGTGTATCTTGGGCAATAGGGGGCGTGGGAAGAGGCACACAGGCATGGGCGGGCAAGCAGAGTTCGGCACTCCGTGCAAGGACAGGCAGCTGGCAGGCCCCAGGGCATACACAGGCATGACTAGGCAGGCAGGCTAACCCTACTATTTTCTTTTTATTGGCCACACTCCCTGTACACATAACTATGTTTCTGATTGGCTAAACACATGTACACATAATCCTAGAATTTGATTGGTCACACACAGTTACCCATAGCTACGTATATAAACCAGTCTCACACTGTACATTCTCAGTTTTGTATGCAGCTGACGAAGGCCTTCGGGCCGAAACGTCCTGCATTCAGTTGTTGAATAATCTGCTACGTATTGCCCACAAACTATTCGCCTACAAAATATTTTTCCTAATACTTGGCCTTGTTTCCAATATAAAATCAGTGGTGCATAGTATTGTGTCTCCGCGCATGTGGAGAATGACTGCAAGTCAAGATTCGCACGCGACTAGTTCTGTCGTGAAAGAGAGCGTTGTTAGAGGCCACCACGTGTATAAGATAGCAGCAGCTTCCTTGGTCGTCTTCTCTGTGCACTCAACAGCTTTCAATTTGAAGGAGACATCATAAGGTAAAGTAGGGGGTTCCAAACAAGATGGGGCTTCTGAACACTGTGCCGTGCTCCGTCTGCATTCGAAGGAACAGCTTCTCTGAGACTCGTTGTGTCAGTTTATACATTGACTCTTGTGCTAACTGCATACAGAAACGGAAGCTGTTCTACTGAGTGCAGGTGAAACGCGGTGCCCTGTTCGGAAACCCCCTCCCCTACCTTATGACTTTCTCTTAGACATCGCTCTTGCAACTCTAATGATCCTTGGCGACTGTGAAGTGTGACAAGTGACTTGCAGTTGCTAAGGAGCACAAAAGCGTCGATTGAGAGGCATTCCATGTCGATCGCAGCGAAGCCGGCCACTATTCGGACCCGGCCTCTATTAATGGACTGGCCTCCTGACCCCCGGCCACTATTCGAGCCTGGCCTCTATACAGAAAAATATGCTATACCGTATATCGTAAAATTTTCGCGACCTAAAAATTTCGCGAATCGCTGCCAAAACAGGTGTCGGAAATGTTCGCAATTAAAAATTTTGCGAAGGAGACTCTACAAGGTGGACATCAAAGCCTTTTTAGTGTAAATAGCGGGAGCAATCAATTCTGAAATCCAGCAACGGAAGAGCTACACGCTGTTTGTTGATCCGCCACTTTATTGTGACATCACACGCATACACAAGTTACTATTATACCATAGGTATTATATGCATATAAAATTCGCGACAGAAATTTTCGCGGATTTGCTTCATTCGCGAAAATTATTGGTCGCGAAAATTTTGCGATATACGGTATGTCCTCTCCTTCTCCATCTTCACTTCAGCTGATCCACTGCTTCAGCCTTGTCTCATATTGCTGGGTTCTCTGCTACCATTCAATCCCCTCTCCCTCTCACTCTCACTCTCTTTTACACATCATACGTAACAGCTGACTCACAGCCTCAGCCTTGTCCCACAGTGCTGGTTCGCCCATGAACTTCTCTGGGCGAGTGGAAAGCTTCAATTTGAAGGAGAAACCAAACACCCCATACACTGCCTTGAGGAAGTCCAGACAGCCCTTCATCTCCTCCACAATCTGACGAGAAAGAGATGACACAACCAAGGAAGTATGCACCATCCGTACAGTATGGCACTACTCTACACTGTACACTTTAACTCATCATGTGATCTGCATGTGACACACCATGTGATTAGTGACTGCTGTACACCATGTGATTAGCATGTGAGCACTGCACAAACCATGCACCCTGCATGTGATCTAACCTGCTCTGGCATGCAGAAGATGTGAGCGTCATCCTGCTGGAAACGTCGCACCCTTGTCAAACCAGAGAGGGCACCAGAGAGCTCATTGCGGTGGAGCACACCAAAGTCAGCCATCCTCAAGGGCAGCTCCCTCCACGACCGAGGTCTGTGGTCAAACATGACACTGCAGGAGAGGAATGGAGGGAGGAGGGTGAAGGGGAGCAAAGGGGAGGGAAGGGAGAGAGACGGAGGAGAAGCAGAGACAAGGAAGAGAGACGCAGGTACGTAGAATGCTGGATCAGCATGATGCAGTAACACTCATTCTTATAGTTAGTCATGGATACATTAAACTAGCCACACACACACACACACATGCACACACACACACACATACATACATACCAGTGTCCAGGGCAGTTCATAGGCTTGAGGGCAAAGGTCTCTTTCTCGACCTCAAAACTGAACATGTTCTCCGCGTAGTGTTGCCAGTGGCCTGAGGTCACCCACAGCTTGCTGTTGTAGACATTAGGGGAAACCACCTCCTGGAAACCACGGCGACGGTATTCCCCCTGCAACAAAGGATACAACGCACAACAACATGCAACTAAAGCTACAAAACCAGCTAAAGTAACTGCTATAAACAGAGTTTAGAGGTTACAGCACCAATAGTGTACAACCACACGGCAATAATGCCATAACCCCCAATAAGAGCAGTTCTCACAAAGGAGGGAGAAAGTAGGAGATAGGGGGAATCTATGAAGCGTGACAGATTAATCAGTTGAAGTCTTAAATTATGCCATATCTTCCCCTTTCAATGAATTGACTACTGTAGGTACCCGGATGGTGCTGCCACCTCACCTTGATGAACTCAATGAGTTTGTTGTAGATGTGTGCTCCCTTGGGCAGGAAGAAGCAGCTACCTGGGCTGAGTTCATGGAAGAAGTAGAGCTCCTGCTCACGGCCAAGCTTCCGATGGTCACGTTTGGCAGCTTCTTCCTACATGCAAGAATGTAAGAATAGTAGAAGCAACAGAAAGAAACACAAAATTGTGTCAACCTCCTTCACTTGAAACAGCTCCACAGTGGATACAGCCAATACTCACCCCACATACCAAAGCACCACTCCAGTAGTACTAAACATACATCACACCTCTATGTACACCACCCACCACGCCCACCTACACCACCAGCCCCGCCCACCTGAAAATGCTGCCATTCCTTTAGCTGTTTGGTGTCAGGAAAACTGATCCCGTAGATCCTCTGCAAGGACTCAGCGTCAGCCTTCCCCTCCCAGTAGGTGGCAGAGTTCTTCGTGATCTTGTTGGCCTTGATCTTCCCCGTGTGGCGGACGTGCGGGCCCCGACAGAGGTCGATCAGTGGACCACAGCGGTAGACGGTAGTCTTGGGTGCGGTGATCTTGTTGCGAATGATACGGCACTTGAACTCATTGTACTGCATCACAAGAGAAGAAGGAAGTAGAGTAACTACAGCAACAAGTAATAATTTGAATAGTTGTTGTTGCCAATGAACAAATATTTGAATATTTGCTCCACTGGAAGTGATTACCAAATATGGCAGTCTTCTGTGAAGCGACTACCGGAAGTGGGAGGAGAAAGACGGATGAAGAGCAGAATGAGGACATTTGACCTGACAAAAAGCATTTTTCTGTCATCTCTGCGTAATCCATGAAAGTTAGGAGGTGTTTCATTCAATAGATATCGACTGATTCATGAACAAAACGAGTTTTATGTGGTTGGAGGCCATTTTATGACGTCATAAATCTACACAAATATTCAAATGAATAAATTATCCTTCAAATAATCAGCTACTGAATTAATATTCAACCTTTTCGGTTATTCGTTCGATCCTCAATACACATGACTGTATATACAGTGCCTCCAGTCTTGTGCAGACAGACCCTTTCCATCGCTAACCATGATCGCACAATTGCCATCCAGCGGAGTCATTCCACAATAACGGAAGAGGAGGACTGCGTCTGATCGTGTGAGACAACAAAATCTCTACTTTCTGAGGTTTAGGATAACGTACATATACACAAACTTTGAACAACTAAAAATGACAATATAATCCTACTTCGATACTTGCCCTTGTGAACTACGTATAGTACCAAAATGTCTTCATGGTAATGACACACAGCCAAGCAGTGTGGCTCCCATACTTACAATAAAGGAAGGCAGACTACCTCTTGTTAGAGACATTCAGTTTATCACTTCAGCACACTCTAGAATGATTGTTTAGCCAATGTACTGTAACACCTCACCCTTCACCCTCACCCTCACCCCAGCACACCTTAAACATCTCAAGCAGTTCCTCTTTGGTCATCTCCAGCCGCACAAAGGGCTGTTTCTCCTTCACGATGCCCTTAAATAGGGTGTCCAGCTGATCAAATTCAGTGGAAGAGACCTGCCGGTCATCAAGGAACATGTCGTAATAGTAACCGTCCTCGATTGGAGGTCCATAGCAGAGGCAGCCTCCGTAGTGTCTCTCCATAGCCTCCCCAAGGATGTGCGCACTGGAGTGCCAGAACACCTGCTTGCCTGTGAGGGGGAAGGGATAGGGAGTGAAGGAGAGTCTGTACATAAGGGTGATGAGGTGTATGTGCATGTGTACATGTGTGTGTGAAAATGTGTGCAAGTTTGTACTATGCTTTACTAGGGAACTGTATGTGTACACGTATATAACTTGATGTGCAATGTATGTGGTATACACATGCTTGTATGGTATTTCTACCTCCATCATGTGCATGTATGACACACATGTATACACACACACACACACACACACACACACACACACACACACACACACACACACACACACACACACACACACACACACACACACACACACACACACACCACAGTATACCTTCCGCATCCTCAAACTTCACAATCTCCACTTTCGCATCTCCCTCCAGCGGACGATCCAAGTCCCACAAGACACCATTCACTTTGGCGACCACTGCATTGTCAGCCAATCCCTTACTGATCTGGGCGGCAATGTCATAGGGTGTGGTCTCCCAGGCCTTGCCGTCCACCACCTTTCCATCAGTCAGGGTCACCTTGATGGGAATACGCTCCTTGGAGGCTATCTCTGCATCGTACTTAGCCTTCAGCTCATCAAACAAGGCAATGCGCTCAGCAAGGTAGGAAGGAGGCGGGTCCATCTAAACACACATGGACCAACATACGGACACACACGTGAGAGAGGGAAAGAAAGAGGAACAGAGAGAGAGAGAGAGAGAGAGAGATCATACGACAGAAGTAAAACATAGTCATAAATAGGCTGGCAAAAGATGAGACATCTTGTCAAGTATGTAGTTACAAAGTGCACAGTGTCTTTTCACATGTAAAGAATACAATGGAAGCTTCATTATAATCCAGCAAACTGACTGGCAGGGACAGTCATACGCATACATAATCCACAAACCACTCCATACTACTCTTGATACAACTGTTTACACAACTCAAACTCTTGCGAACTACCAAAGCACGATGAGCTTACCTCCAAAGGGTACTTGTGTTTTGCTGCCTTGTCCGGAGTAGCCTTCTGCTTCTTCTCTGCCATGACGAATAAGCCTCTTATACCGCGCGACCTGCTTCTCGCTAAGAACAATGGAATCCTTCCAGCGGTACGAGCAATCATGGGCACATGTGGTGTAACCGTGCACAGAGGTCCGGATAACAGCGTAAATGGAGTAAGGGGAATTCCCTACCAAACCAACATGGCGGCTCCGCTGTTCCAAGCCACTCCGAGGTAATATGCACATACATACTCACACCCTACTTATTCGCGACGTGTTAAACGTCATATTCGTGTATTATTTATTGTGCAGCGTAAAGAAAGCCATCAGCATTGTAAACGAATTGGAAGGCTCTAAATTCGGACGAATCTTAGCCAGAGTTTTGCAAAAGTTGCATATGAAGGTACTGTATGTGTGTGTTTGTGCGAGTGTGCGTTTGTGTGGGTGGATGACACAATGGAGTTGTACATCTGTGTAAAGCATGTGTCTCTGATCCATGCGTAGTAGTTAGCACTGTCACAAGGATGTACATGAGATGTGAGTAGTGTACTTGCTGTGTGTGTGTATGTATGCATGCGTGTATGCAGTATGATATAAAGGTGTAGCATTTATCTATAAACATAGTCAAGGTGTAAGTACATGCAAAGGTTAGGTGTATGTATGTGGTGTGTTGAGTGTTGTGTTTGATGTGATTGTTATACTGTAGCTAGTTACTTGTTGTGTGTTTTAGGATGAACGGATATTTTCAGAAGAGGAGGAAGCAAAGCTGCAGGCTGTGTTTGGCTTGGATGGTAAAGATGTGCAGCTTCTCATTGAAGTGACTGTGTTTGTGTTCGAGCAAGTGAGTGTGCCATAGAGTCACTGCTTATGTTTGTGTACACATGTGTTTGTGCATGTACCTGTGTGCATGCATGTGTGTGTATGCGCGTGCTGAATATTTCTATACTTGTTTGTCTGCGGTCTTGCATTCAGATTTGGATTGTGTCCCTGTTCCCTCTTGCAGTCAGCTTACCACTTGGCAAAGCCTGAGGTCCTTTCAGAGCAGCTTCAGACACTTGGACTCCATCAAGATAAGGTAAGGTGTGTGTGCAGGTGTGAGTGCATGTGGTCCTCTCTCTCTCCCTCCTTTCTATCACCCTACATCTCTACCCATCTCTCTCCTCCGTCCCCAATGCAGGCCTCCCTCTTCTCTCAGTCTTGGGCTAGCCAGGGTCGTGCAGTGGTAGAGAGACTAAGAGGGAGAACCTTCTTCCCAACACAGCTGGATGGCATCAACTGGAGACTGAACCTGTCCATGGCCCAAGCCAGCCAGTCCAAGATGAAGCTACCCAATGCTCAGTTTGAGTTTGGCATAAAGACAGGAGAGGTGACAGCCAGCTGTCCTAATTAGCCTCCAATGCAATGTGCACACTATTGTCTGCTATTAGCCAACACTTCAGTGAATATTGGCCATCTATTCACATAGGGTGGTCTAGCAGGCCAGACAGTCATGGTGGGATGGTCTAGCAGGCCAGACAGTCATAGCGGGATGGTCTAGCAGGCCAGACAGAGTGTGGGGTGGACTAGCGGGCCAGACACTCATGTTGAATAGTGTGTCCAAGAGAAGAGAATGTGCTTGTTCCAACTTGAATAACAAATTACAGTAACTATTGACTCAATAGCCTCCTTCAACTGTTCTCACTGCCATATCCACTAACGGAGGAAACTAGAAGTCCAATTATCAGTGAATGGTCTAATGTCATGATGCATAGCCTCATAGACGTCATCTCATGTACTGACTGACAATGTACTGTAGGATTAGTTACATCTTTGCATCTTCCCAGGACACCGAGAAGCTCCGTGTGGAGTTCACTCATGAAGAGCTCTTCCAGTTCTATTCTCAGGTAGGACTCGTGATAATTAGTATACTCTCGTGTCTGTGTGTGTGTGTTTGTGTGTGTGTGTGTGTGTGTGTGTGTGTGTGTGTGTGTGTGTGTGTGTGTGTGTGTGTGTGTGTGTGTGTGTGTGTGCGTACATGTGTGTGTGTGTGCGTACGTGTGTGTGTGTGTGCGTACGTGTGTGTGTGTGTGTGTGTGTGTGTGCATATGCGTGTGTGTGTGTGCATGTGTGTGCATGCTTTGTGGACTTGAAGGTAAAGTGATTTGCTATTGATTGGCCTACTCATCTCCCTTGATAGTGCAGTCCCTAATTGTAGTGCACCACACTTGCAGGATGTGTTCAGAATGAATGTTTTCTTCCATGTATATCTCTCCTTTGTACACAGCTGGAGTCCATTCAGGAGCAGTTGGATGGTCTGAGCAGCTAAACACACTCTCACTGGACACACACCACAGGAGGAGTATAGGATACTTGTGCATGGGCAGACTTTGTACATCACATACACTAACAATACTCTTTCATATTATATGTGTGGATATATGTCAACGCGTACTGTATACTGTTCATACATGTCGTGAATTATAGATTGAGTTAACTGATCTGTTCTGTGTGCACTGCATGGCTGTATGATGCATGTACCTGTATATAAGGATAGGATGGTGCATGCACTGCATGGTCTATGTAACTATTATATTAATATATTGCTGAATGCATGGCAATTCTCAATGATAGAACAACATGCAGGGTGTACAAACATTGTGTGTCGATTTGTCACTGCATGTGCACGTGCATATATGCTTCAATACATTGACTGTTTCATGCAAGAAAAGCTATACTAGACGAATATGTAAAACATTGTGGGGGTGAGCGGGAGTATATATGCATGCAGGGACATGTTGGTAATTAAGTAATGACTGAGACAGCTTGATTAGCATAAGGTGTACCATGCAATGTCAGACTGCATAACTGCAAGTACACAATATATACGAGGAATAGGCTGATGCAAAGGTAACGTGGCTACATGCAGAGAGTTAAATCAGAGCAATTACAGCTGCAGCACACTTCTAACCCGGCCCGCGCAGTCTTTGTAGAGCCAAGTGGTCCAGTGCACCCTCACTCACGATCCTGACAGGCGCGCCGTCCAGCGGAAGCATATAAGTATGTGAAGCTCTACTGGACCGATGCAACTTCAGCGACACCGAGCAAGAGAACCATCAAACGACAGCCCACTTCGCGCCTGCCCCACTAAGTCCTTGTTTAGCCAGCCGAACCTGTATCTGCGCTTCAGTTTCTGCCTGCCTGCCGCGCTCTCTATCTGGCCTTGCCTGGTCTTAGCTAGCCAAAGCTGTACCTGCTGTGCAGTTTGGCCTTTTACGCTGTACAATACAGTGTGTGTCTTGTGTATAAAATTATGCATGATAGCGCAACAGCAATGCTTGTATAACGAATACGTACTGGTATAAATGACATTCGGCTAGCTACCCTACATACAGCACAGGGAAAGCGGACGCTGCACAAATAGGATAGTTACGGTGTGGACAAACAAACTGACAGACAGCAAAATACTCAGAGCATTAAGTCCAGCTACCTACCAATTTGTACAGGTCCGGGGTGACTGAAGCGAGCCCCCAATAATACGATGTGATGACTGCGAATACATGCCTCACTGGATAATGAGAGGACTCAAACTGCTACGCATATAAGTACAATAATTTCTACTGAATTATAAATTAATAAACATGATAATGAAACAAATGAAACATTGACTAGAATTGAGTCTGAGATCAAATACAGAATTCATGCCATTATATACAAAGGTGGACCTAACGCACAGTGACAGTTAGTGCAGCATTTGTGCACAGTGTTTCTCTCACTGACTGCACTAACTCTACTGGTACCCTGAGTCTCACTTCTCTGAGTACTGAGTTTCTACTGAACCCAGCAGCCAGGGCTCTGCTAGCTCTGGCATTGTCGAACGCATCCACCTCCACCTCGACTACTTGAACACAACTGGCTGCCTCCTCCAGCCGTGCACAGTACTGTTCACTCAACTCCCTCCACCCCTGTAGGTACAAAACACAACACAGGGGTACTGAGGTGACACCTTACAAGAACAACAAACACTGCACTATTGGTATGGCTTCAGGGGTAGGTTGCTGATGGACACAAAATGGCCGTCCAACAGGCACATGAGATGGGTGGGGTACATGAACCTACTGTGGGCTAAGTCCACATCTACACACACATGTGATGACAACAATCAATGGGCACAGTCAATGTATATATGCAATCACAAAGGAAGGGTGACAAATTACAGCACTATAATATTGCATCACCAGCATACACATTTACGTAATCATGTTGGCATCACCAACTGTGACACACAGTCTTGTCCCCTACACTCTAGCATTGTGTCATCACTCCTGACTGTCCTTCCTGCTCACACAGACCAATGTTGTAGTCAGTCAATGTGTGCACGAGGATACAGTGAATGGAGCTTGAGGCTGGCAACCACATGCAGCCAGCTCCCACTAATGTGGACAAGTGGGACAAAGTGCCATATGAAATGGATGTTGCCAATTGGGAGTGGGACCTTGATCAGTGCAGGGGAAGCAAGTAGGCTGCTATTTTGGTCCAAGGAGTAGACTAAGGGGATCGTTGCCTGGGGGGGGTCCTCTTTAGGGGGACCACTTTAGGGAGAGAGCCTGTGAACAGACTACACATTGTGGTGTCTCTTATGGGGTGCTTTAAAGGTGGTCTTTAGGGGGTGGGACATGCAATAGCAGTGCTGCAGTATCAGACATTACAGCTCTTCACATGAAACATCGCTCGACCTACTTACAACTACCGACTGATAAAATGGCTACTCACAACACCATTGTGAACAGACATCTACTGAGACCACTAAAGTCATGCACTCACTGGTGTACACAATGACAAAAGAGGTTGCTGGTGACACTGGTGACACACAATGACAATAGACACACATACTGCAGTGTACCAACAGAAAACAAGCACAAACACTACACACAACATGTGCACTGACAACACACAATGACAAAGACACATACGTACTGTAGTAATGTACCAACACCACGTGGGGGTGCTGGTGGTCTGGAACACAGGCAAGCACAAGATTGAAGGCCAAAGCTATTGGGATGACCTATTTAACACACACATGGAGATGTAGTACAGTGATTACTGTACTACATCTCCATGTGTGTGTGTATGTATCAAATAGTTAAGCAACTAGCAATGATGTAGCATATGAATAGGTGCACACTGTACATACCCATAGTGGGGCCTCCACATCCACACTTTGCAGAGGTGAGACTCGGCATGTCATTGCTTGGAACACTGGAACAGGGTCCACACTGTAGATGACAAGTGTACTCAACTGCGACATGTTCTGAACACAAGTGGCCACAGCTGAAGGTAGCAGATCACCATCAGACAAATCTAAGGTAGAAGAAAACAACATTGATTGACACAACTGAATGTGGTTGACATTGAGGGTCCAATCACTAGATGACCAAGGTAGCTGATTGCTGAATACCATATATATCGAAGGCAGTAACAACACAACAATCATTGGTCACTAATGTTATTGTTTATTCCAAATTAAGTGTTTAGTGTTGCACAATCAACACAGCAGACATGCACTGATTATGTACACAGCCATAACATGTCGACGGTGTAAGGGTGGCAAGGGGAGGGGCCAATTAGTAGCATGACTTGTTCTGCTGATTCAATAAATCCATTTCTAGCAGTCACGAAGGCAAGTTAGGATCAGGACAAGTAAACACATAAGCAGCAACAAGGGAGAGGGAGGTGGCAGGCAAACAACAAAGTAGTTATGGCCAACAAGACATTCACAAGATTGCTCACCACTTCTGTACTGTGGTGAGATGTGAGCACTGACGTCCAACACCCACACCCACACTCCCTCATTACAGTCACCCACCACCCACCCTCAGCTACACAACAACAACTGCATGCAAGGGAGATTTCACACTTTGCTCAATCAGCACAATTTCAGTTGTTACCAATGGCCCAACTCATACATGTACATACCCTACATGGTATAGTATAATTGCAGGCATGTAGTGATAGGCTCACCTCTAACATCAAGATGGGTTATTGAACAGTTGGCCTTGAGTCCATTCAGTATAGGGAGTAGTGTGCTGTCACCCCACAGCTCAAGTCCCTTAAGCCGGCAGTGAGCAGCCATCTTCTCCAGGATACTGCTGTCACCCTGCATGTATAGAAATGTCCACGATGTAATGTGATGCATCTCAAACTCATTCACACATTTCACCTCAGAATGGGAGTAAAACGGCACATATTATGCACTCAAACAACTCAAGTGTAGAAAGTAGCAGCATAAATAGGAGGAAGCCACACAGTGGATTCATGTAAACTGCTCCTTCAGAGTCCACACTACATATCTATATACCAGGTGAACATGCACTACTTACTTCAACAGCACTGAAGAGGGTGAGATCCAACTCCTCTAATGGTCTGTGGTCAAAGACCTCAGACAGTGCCTCTGAAGTGCAGCTTCTCTCCACTTCCAGCTTCAACTTCTTCAGTGACCCAGCAGCCTCACACAATGTCCTGCCATCTATGTCAATAGGGGAAGAGGAACAAGGGAGAATGGAGGAACACAAGACACATCTGGCAGCTACACAAAGGGATACAGGGGGAATTAATTAGTGGTTAAGACATGGGCACCAGGGTGTCATGGCATATAAAATACACTCACACTAGGGCACTTGTCATAATGACTGAATGCCCATGTCCTAACCAGTATAGCATTCGTTGCCATGGGCAACGGATACAATGAGGTACTTAACACACACTATATGCACCACACAAGCAACACAGACTATTTATGTACTAAATAATGCATAGCATTGTATACAATAAGTACATGAGTCACTTGTACATAATTTATACTTCATTAAAGGAGACACTGATGAGGTGACACATGCACAACCTCCTCACAATAAGGATGACACCAACAGTTAGTGTGGTCCATTCACTCACTTTCAGTGGAGAGCTGCTCCACACATAGTGACAGTGACTGCAAAAGAGGATTGGAGCTCACAACTGAACATACATGATGGAAACTGGTGGGGGATAAGGAATGTGGGTAATCAGGTGTGTGTAGTTCAGTCAGGTGCTTGCACTTGATGAGGCAGTGGCAAAGTGCCATGGTGTCAAAAGGAGTGAGGTACAAATCAAAGGTGAGACAGCTGTTCAACTGAGTGACAATGCTCTGGGTGAGAGACTCATTCTGAGACTCAAACAAAGTGTGAAATACATACAAAAGATAAGGATCGTCAGTGTCACATTCTGATGGCAGGTCACCGCTTGTGGCAAAGATGGCCTTGTTGACCTCTACTGACTTGAGTTGTGTTAGACCGGCAAAGAATTTCAGAACCACCGCAAGCTTGGGATTGTGGCGGTTCTTCCTCCAGAAGGCAGCTTGTTCTGCCTTGGGCAACAGGGAGAGATGATAGGCAGCGAAGTACTCCTGCTTTGTGGTGTGGCTGAAGTTGAGCGTACTTGAAGAGCCATCCTGGTCGGGGTGCAAGTGAAGGAGGCCTACAAAGAACGAATCCTCCAGGATCTCGTCACGTTTGACTGTGGCATGGAAGACAAGACGCACTTCATCTTCTTGGAAGACATAGTCAGGTGGTTCCTGGGTCAGACCTTTGAAGGCAAGCACACCGAGGGACGACAACAGGTGCTCAACATCGGGTGGGAGGTCGATGAGAGATGGGTCAATTCGGAAAGCTTTCTTCACTTTCTGTTTCTCTCGAGTGATGGTCATTGCAACAGAGGATTTATAGCACTCTGTCATTGTTGCGGGGAACGCTGACCTGCCTGCAACATCGTGATTGTAGATGGAACAGAAGATCGTCAAGTTCATTGGTATGTAAGCACCTCCCATGAGGTCTGGACGGGCCCTCAGATCAGAAATCATGGCCTCCCCTTTGCCTGGCTCACTCTTGAAGAAGTCCTTCACGTACGACTCCACTGCTGCCTCATCAAATCCGAGGATCTCGTAGAAGACAGTCCTGTGCTCTTGTAGTAGGGGACAACCACCGGGACGAGTGGACACTATGAAGTGTGCTTGGGGGAGCAGTCGGCCTTCCAGGAGTGCTCCTAGGAGGGATCCTTCGGGGCTGGCCAAAAGGCCACGTGCTTCGTCCGCCCCATCAAATATTAGGAGCACATTCTGCCCTTCGTTCTCCAGCAGTGATTTGGTTGAGGCAGAGCATATATCCCCTCTGATGTAATATCGCAGAAGTTGTTCCAAGTTGGCATCACTGTCTTCTTTCAGTGCTTGTGACACGGCCTTGTCACGCAGAGGGAAGAACAGGACGAGGGAAAAGTCGCTCGATTCACCGTTGGCCACTTTCTGACAAAGGTGTTTGAGGAAAGTGGTTTTACCTGTGCCGGGCTGCCCGTAAAGTATTCTGGTTTGCTGGGGACCCTTGTGAAGGAAATGATTGATAGTCATTTGTTCAGTCGCTCCCTCTGACAGTCGTTCGCCGCAGTTACGGAATCTCTTCAGGAACTGATCTATGTCTCCCTTCTTTCTCGGTTGAGGGTCATTCTGCAGTACAGCTACTTTTGTAAACTGTAGCTCACGTGGCCCTTCTGTGAGGGGCAGCCGCTGGTACCAGCTGTAGGCAAGTCTCCTTGCATGTTGGAGTGGCTCTGGGAGGACAGGACACACCTCCACCTACAGGGGGAGGAGAGGGGGAGGGGTGATGGAAGTACACAGGATGCATAGTTAGTACACTTTAACAGAATCAGACTCTCTGACAAGAATTACAATGATAGCCATCAATCACTAGGTAGTCCTAACAGCTGGCTACACCAGTATTAGTGTCTGAAGACAGTGGGCATTGAAGCCCTACTGATGGAAACCAGTGAACACCACAGACAGCCATTTTGCACATGAGGCTCATCAGTGTGGGCATATTGCACACGCGCCACACTGTACACACCCCACTGATAGTTGACTGACTGCTTCTACATCCACCACAAGTTAAAACACTTGTGGTTGTAAAAGGGGCAGACAAGGGGAGGCTACAATCAACAAGACTGGCCAGTTGTTGAAAGGTGTCAGTTGCTTGCAGTGAGACACTAATACCAGTTTAGCAGGCTGGTAGGTGCAATGACCAGTGATTAATGTCAATTGATCTAGCCTCTGCTGTACTAGTGGGCTAGTACTCTTCTGGGAGACCTTACATCAACATTCACATCCTGCACCTAGCTGGTTATGAGGTTAAAGTGGCAGCACACCCAACACACAACATGTTCACACTTTGGGACTTTCTGGCCCAAAGACAAAGTTGAGGGGTGCCTGGTTTAACACTTCATACAGGAACACTTAGGGTCCATCTTGTGTCTATTCAAGACTCGTAATGCTGTGCCTGATTGTGCACCACAGACATGACCAGAGGACTAGGTAAGCTGACCAGGAGAAGGCTCTGTCTCTGCTACATCACACAATGTACACACCACACACTGTACACACCTCACACAGTACACACCCCACACTGTACATACCCCACACTGTACATACCCCACACTGTACACACCCCACACTGTACATACCCCACACTGTACACACCCCACACTGTACACACCCCACACTGTACACACCACACACTGTACATACCCCACACTGTGCACACCCCACACTGTACACACCCCACGCTGTACACACCCCTCACTGTACATGCCCCACACTGTACATACCCCACACTGTACATACCCCACACTGTACATACCCCACACTGTACACACCCCACGCTGTACACACCCCACACTGTACACACCCCACACTGTACACACCCCACACTGTACATACCCCACACTGTACACACCTCACACTGTACACACCCCACACTGTACATGCCCCACACTGTACACACCCCACACTGTACACACCTCACACGGTACACACCCCACACTGTACTTACCCCACACCCAACCAACAGACTCCTCCCCCTTCCCCCCAACACATCACCAACTCACTGTGGCAACTTCCACTGGCCTCCTCTTCAGCAGGTCTTCAACGTGGTTCCTAAGCCCCGCCTCCTTCATTGCCTCCAGAAGGGTGCTCCATGCCACTTCCTCCGAGGTCTTGCCAGCATGCCAGTAGCACAGAGCTTGGAAGAACACTTCCTCAACATTGTGTGGGTTGCTCCCAAGCAGAGACTCCACTTTTGCATTGGGTATGCCCAGGTACGTGCAAATGGAGTGCCACTTTTGGCCGGCCACAGAACACACATGACGGCGAAGGTCTGCCTCGCTTGGCTTAGACCTCAGGAACACTGCAGTGGAAGGGAAGGCACATGGTACCTTGTGCTAAAGACCACTCAGCACCTCTCTAATACATGACACCAACTGGCAATGTGTGAATGTCCCTATGAGAACTACATCCTGATGGTGTACACACACTCCACGTCAGGACCCCTTTACATTACCAAGTCAACTAGTGACCACAAGTGTGCCCTCCAGTACTGGTGGATGGAACACAGCTTGACTCAGGGACTAAATGCGTCTAACAGCAGATTCAACTCTTGCCACATACGTAGTCATCAGACTGGGCAATGATGTATATTGATATCTGATGAAGTGTGCTGTGTGCAAGTGTGTAATAGCATGATCTCCACAAAGTAGGCTTGGACAGTACTCGCCAATTCACTATAGGCTGTGCATGTTTAATGTCAGCTTTGTGCTCAAGACAGGTGCTGCGCGCAACAAGCAGAGTCAGCAAAGTGCCCACATGTCAAAGTACTTTGACAACTAAATTAGTCATGGAGTCGAGTGACAGCACTCTCTACATGGACAAGGGACTCTTCAGACCCATACAGTGACTGACTCCAGACATGCTTGCTTACAAGAAATGAGTGAAATGGTGCATGTTCTCTTTAATGTGTATTCCATTACAGTGTGCGGAGTGAGGCCGTACATGAAGGTATTACGATTTACCTTGAGATACTTCTGAATGAGGCTCTGATTGAAACTGAGGCAGTGGCTGTGGTTCACTGTCATCTTGTGAGTGCTGGTCAACAGCGTGCAATTCGTCCTTTGTTGCACTTTCTTCCTGCTTAGAAAGCTTGCTGGAGTGTCCTCCCACTGGTGTGTGAGCACTGCAATGGGAGAAGGAAGAGAGCGCATGTCAGTGACTGGAGAACATTTCACTATTAGCTATAGTGAGTCGTGTGCATAGACCACTTAGAGCAGTCACACAAGTGGATGGAGAACTGCACTGCATACACAGTGGCTTCAGGGCTGATACTTCTTGGCCACTTAGCTAAGGGTTCTAGCTACTGTAGCATATCTTGTGCAGCTAGCTAACAGCCCAACATGACACCTGTTCTCATTCGTGTGTAGCTAGAGTCCATGTCACAGCTCGCGGCCAATGAAACACACTGGTCTAGAGAAGAGTTGGCTCTGACGGTGACTGAAGTAGCTGTAAGTGTACTCTTAAACTACTTGTACGGTTAAAGAGCCGCGGGCGCTCTGTTCAATGACACACAGGGACAGATTTACAGACGCTGGTGAACGCACACCCTGAATTCGAAGGAAGAAAACGGTACCTGTTCCATCAAAGGACGTCGTAAAATCTGACCAAATCCCTCCATACCTCGTACACGTTTACCCAAAGCCACGGCTATGAATTCCCTCCCGTGCATCAAGCATGATCGACAATAGCTACCTACCTAGCTAAAGCACTTACTCATAGTCACGTGTAGGCGGCCGCTTTCTTCCTTCCATGACACTATAGCTAGCGCTGAGAGCTGGCTTGGGAAACAAAGGAGCTAGTTGGGACCAACTTCTGCCAAATCTACAGTCAGGCGATGAGGGCACGGCTGTTTCGAGGCGGCAGCTTGCTGCTTAGTTTTCCGAATGGAAAAATTGGGAATGGGAATGGGAATACGTCCACAAATCTATGATTTAACTGCCTTATCCCTACGCCCTCGCCACTGCATGCAAGGAGGATGAAACTTTGCTTCTGAATAGCTCTCACCCAGTGAAGGTAGGTTGTACTTTGAAAGTTGTGGATTATGGTTTTCCGTTTTGCAAATAGTGAGTTAGCCAGCAAGGTTTAAACGGTTCGAAGCATATTTCTCTGGGTTTTCACGCCAGTGAGCTAGCTATGTCTTGAGATGAGAGTCTTGAGTGAGCTAGCGTGATAGCCAAGTGACTGTAGAACTAGGTGATTTCGCTGAACACTAAACTTATTGCATAGTACGCGTTTGTAATGTCCCATGTTCTGCCATCTAATTGCAACCTTTAACTTAATATAGTATATGGTTATTTAATGGGGCACATACTGTTACTGTGTGTGTGTGTGTGTACAGATGGCACCCCTATACTTCCAGCACACCTGATGATGGCCTGGAATTGGCCGAAACATACCTATGGTGTGTCGTGTGCATTGAAGTAGCAGTGGTTATTTGCAGTAGCAGTGCCTATATGATTGTTTGTGCCCTGGTACAGCCTGCACTTGAAAGGGGAATAATACACACAGTTGTTGCTTTGCTATAATTATAAGAATTATTTGATGTCATAATCCCAAACATGCACTTTCCACTTCAAAACCAGCTGTAATATTTGAATGCCAGGCATTTGACCTTATAGTAGCTTCCCTTTTGATTCCTCTTTTTCTTTTATATTATAGTCACTGCAATAATTATTGTCTGCACTATTGTAATTAGTGTGCATTTATATTGCATGTGTGTGTAATTGTTATCATCTTATTAAGTTCAAATTTTGCATGAAAATCTAGCTAAAGAGTATATTACACATAAAACTATGTACATGCGGTATCTGCCATATTAAGTGATATTATAATTGCATGTGATCATGACTTATAATGTGTATCGCCAAACATAATGCATTGGCGTTGTGTTTGCAAGTGTGTGCATGTGTTTGTGTGTGTGCGTGTGTGTTCACATATGCATGCATGGGTGTGGATATATGAGAGTGCATGCAAGAGTGACACATGCAAGTGCACGTAGTATGTCAGCTGCAGGACCAGAGGGCAAAGGGCTATGCTACCTGGAAAGCTGCTGTAGAACGGGGCTAGACAGGCCATCATTTAATGATCGATAAAGAAGGTAGGGTTCCATCGTACTTCTACAGCCAGCATTCTAAATTCTATCAACATTAGCATAATGAGAAAGAAGATGCATGGAATCAGCTGCTGGTCCTCAAATGGAAAATTATCCACGGCACCCACACACAGATGCATATGCACAATGCTGTGCATGTTGAGACAGACACCCTCACATCCAGTACCACCCATGCACTTCACAATTTCACCTAACTCTAGCTCCAATCTGTTGCATTGTTCCATCCATATGTCTTCCAAATACCAGGTACATTTAAAAAGGACCACAAGATATAAGGCCCTGGTGTCACAGAGTGGGGCGTCCCCACTACAGTTTGTCCCCCAGCACAGTATTCACTAGTGAATACTGTCCCATGGCCCTTACTCTATACAACAGTCACATGCAACTGGACGACTGACACCACTTCATCACTTTGATCAGGCATATGCATTCCAAATAGTTTATGTGTAAACATGAGGTAACTGCTTGTGGGGTCCAATACCAACATTATAATTTTAAGGCAAAGCAAAGTTACTGATTCTCATTCTCTCCAATTTGCTGCAGGTTATGCTCATATCTCAACAAATATGTAGCTGTAGAGGGTTCAGTTTCAGCCTTTTTCTCATCAGATACAGAAGGAATCTCAACTAAACCGTGCACAGACATCGAATTGATACCAGGCGTATGTGCATTAGTCTAACAACTAGCTAAGCCTGCTTCGTACATTCTCTTGACAGCAAGAAAATGGCTATCACTGGCGACACTTAATCGCCCAATAGCGCACTTCTGCCAGTTTTCCAGCCATTGTCCTGTGCATCGAAGGAAAGTCAAGGTAGTGCACGTCGTTGTCCTGTATAGCTTGTTCTACTGCCCGGTTCGTACTTCGCGTTTCGAACAACTTTATTACAACTGTACCCGCCATACTATAGCATAGGATTATAGTATGGCGAAATACAGTGCTAGTAAAGTTGTTCGAAACTTGAAGTACGAGCCGGGCAGTAGAACAAGCTATACAGGACGACGACGTGCACTACCTTGACTTTCCTTCGATACACAGGACAATGGCTGGAAAACTGGCAGAAGTGCGCTATTGGACGATTATTTGCCACAAATTAAAGCCATTATCTTGCTGCCTAGACAACACAAAGCAGGCTTATTGGACTATAGCACACTCGCCTGTTATCTGTTCTACGTACGTTCCAAGTTAATTGCCCTTGTTCAAGTGTAGGAAGAGAAAAAGGCTAAAACATCTTGAAAGTCCATTTACTCGAGAATCACCAATTACCTAGTTCTGGTTTCCAAACCAAACTAAATTATAAGTTGCCGCCATTTGCAATTGTATTATGCGAAACAGCCGTGAGGGGGATCGAGGGGCAATGGGTGGAAGCTATGCATCATTCAACTACAGCAAGCTATGTAGCAGCCCACGCCCACGCACTGGTACACGTAAAATGGCAGGATATATATAGTGGGCACAAGAAGTTGGAATTGCAGACATACACAACGACAGGCTGCTCCAGATCCCAACAAACCTGAACAGGTACATTATACCAGCTGTACATAAAAGATAGCTTCAACACACAAACAATTTTCACAATTTACAGACAATTCTCTACTGCCTCGGTCAGTTCAATAGTCCTCTTTAGCCAGCTCCACTGCACATTGCACCTGTTGCAGCATCTCAGGGTCTCCAGCCAACATGGTGTACACATGCTGAAGGACATCTTCGTTGCCAGGCAACAGGAGAAAATCCAAACACACTGACTGAAGCCTCAGGAGATGCTTGGAGAAGCTCAGAAGAAGTGGGAGGAGTAACAAGTCTTGGTGTAGGGTTCTCCTCACCATGGACAACGCCAAATCAATCAACTTGGCTATCTGGAACTTCTCCGCCAGGACACACACCTGCACAGCCACATCTGAAAGAAGAAGAAAACAATGGCATACTGTAGTTAGCTACAATCACCATCGAGTCAAGAAAATGAAGCTAGCTAAACGGCCATAGAGAAAATGTGTTATGACCAAATTCAGCTCTTCAGGAGTGCAGGCAATATGTATGATGTGCCATTACATACACTAGCCTAATGTATGTATGCACAATAATCTCACACTGACACATTGTGCACATCTATTGTTACACACACTAGCCTTCTGTATAATATCCCCACACTGTACATACCTATTGTACGCGTCCAATGTTACACACACTTCCATACACAAGCCTATACCTAAACACACCAGACTACCTTCACTGATGTCCACATTGCCTGAGTAGAGGAATGAGATGGCCTGTTCCAGTACTCGCCTCCCAATCCCCTCACACAGCACAACATGAGATATGTGAAGAGGAAGGACAACCTCTGCCGGAGGTAGAAGGGAGCCATGGATGGGTGTAGACTGGTGAGAAGAGGGAGTGGCTTGTTGAGTAGTGGGCGTGGCCTATGACCTGCAAACAGCATAACAACAGTATGACGCCCACATTCACATACTGTACTGCATGCACTAGTCACTTGAAGAACAAAAACAGCCATTTTGTTTTGACTCCGCTCCCAAACAACTTTGGGAGGGAAGAGACACAACAAAATGGCAGTCACGACTACATGAGACTATACATGCCCATGTGCACACATTATGTTACAATCTCCCATGTTTACAACCTAGCACAGTGATGTAACCATCAGATATCATTTCATGCTCACCTTCTTGTGCTGGCCTGCAGCGATGAGAGCAATGCATCACATACTCCAGGAGCACACAGGCTGAGCCGCTGAATGGAGAGTGTGCTGTGTGCTGCCTCTGCTACAAGCTGTGCTGTCACTCTCCCTGCAGGTGGAGCATGCCTGAGGACAAGGTGCAGCGTGGAGTGCTGAACAACTCCACTGGCAGCAACAGTCTGCATCTCCTCAAGGTCCCTGCCCTGAAACACCAGGCGCTGCTGTTCTGCTGGCACTCCCTCTTGCATGGCCAACTTCAGCTTGATGTCAGCAATGACCTCGTTGGTACGAGTCCAGACGGTAAATGAACGGCCGTTGAAGGCATTCACAGCCACTGGAAATGGAGCTAGATCGTACAAACAACAAAAGAGAGAGTTCAGAGAAGAAGGCTTGGACAGGTTGACAAGAGATGAAATGCACAAGTATAGACTATCGATGATGTATACGCACATACTGTTAGACTACTTCTTTCTGCTTCTACTGAAAAGCAGAATATACAGATTGTCACTACTCATTCTTCTATGTCACTGGCAGTCTGACATTCACCCGATCACATGTGACAACTTTTACATCACCTTCATCCCTTACTCATTCACTCTCACCGTCACTCTGTGCTACTTCCACATACTCCACTCACAGCCCTACCCTCACCCCTCACAATCTCCCACTCCCACACTCACCCTCACTGTTGTAGAGTAAGGGCAACATCTCAGGACACGCTGCAGCCAGGAGGCCTCTGGAGGCAAACAGAGTGTCGCCAATCTGAAGAACAAAGCACACATCAGACGCCATGTGGGTCCCACTGGTTGATAACTGTTGGAACTGGGACAGCAGCTGCTGTGATGGGGAGGGCTGGGGTGAATGAGACGGGAGGTCACTAGCTGGTTGTCTTGCTTCTTCCTTCTTCACCTTGCTTTATGCACTTGACATATAGAAGTCTCCGTCTTATTTAGATCTAAGTCTTATCCTCTCCTCACTAAACACTGTCCCTGTCTCCTACAGGAACGTGCAAATGGAGTGCCATTTTTGGCCGGCCACAGAACACACATGACGGCAAAGGTCCGCTTCGCTTGGCTTAGACCTCAGGAACACTGCAGTGCAAGGGAAGGCACATGGTACCTTGTGCTAAAGACCACTCAGCACCTCTCTAATACATGACACCAGCTGGCAATGTGGGCCTGCTTGAGAACAGAAATATACCAGACCCCCATGGTGTGCACTTGTGTACGTGTGTGTGGACATACACTCACACACTACACTACACAAAGTGCTACAAACACTGACATTCCATAAATGGATGTCTGATATAACACACCTTGAACAGGGTCAGCTTGTGGGTGTGGCTTGGGGGGCAGATCCACTTGAGGGTGTGGTTCAGTAGGCGTGTCAGCATGTGAGAGAACAGGACCCTCCTCCACCTGCAGCTATGACAACAGGTAGTAGGACATCAGTAGGAGGTTGAGAGACATACCATGCAAGCTCTCTGTTGTAGTTAAGGGCAGCAGAGGACAGCCTGGTACACATCCATATGTACAAGTGGTCCTACGCTGGCTGGGCTCATTGAGTTAACAACATGTCAATCAGTGGAGTAGCTAGGATAAGTGTTGTGTTATGTACCTATCAGACATTGTGACACAGTACACACAGCCCCTGTCCCTTCTGCCTCAATGCTAGTGGCTCAATAGGATCTGACTCATCCACTGTTAAAGGACAGTGTCATTGAACCAGACGATAGCATGTCCCATCTCCCTACACTGTTGATACCCTGACCACATACACACATAAATACATTTGTACGCACATACACCGTACACATACACATACACACAGTTCACCATCCTTGTATATATTACTCTTGTGCAGTCAAGGCTACTACTATGAGGTGGAGGTGCACCATCAAACACAACTAGCAGAGAATTGGAACACTTTCCTCACTAAACACTATCCCTGTCTCCTGCTACACCTGCAGTGCTGGACTCACAGGAGGCAGGTCTGTTTGTGGGTGTGGCCCCGGGGGGTGTGGCAGCCTCAACAGGTCCAAGTCTGGTTGCAGTCCTTTCCCCCTCTCTCCCCCACCACCACCTGCTGATGTGTTCTCCCATTGCTGTGTGACAGTTGATGGAGAGAACAGTGAGAGTACACACACTCCACGTCAGGCCACCTTTATATTACCAAGTCAACCAGTGACCACAAGTGTGCCCTCCAGTACTGGTGGATGGAGCACAGCTTGACTCAGGGACAGAACATGGTGCAAGTTGATTTGGGGCACTGTGCTATAAGTTAAACATCTCTCACTTCACAGACATCACTCCACACCAATGGATGTGCTATCTATTCTGAGACACCATCAATACCTAGTCTCACAGTGTCCATATTTTGCTACACAAGACTAACATGATATCACTACAGCCTAGGGTGAATTAGCATCTACAAGCTGTTGGTTCAATCTGCCCAAGTCTCTTTCACGATCGATGAGATGTAGAGTCTCAGACCACACCTTTGCACACGTGTACACTACACTCCATCACACACTGATCCACACCAACAAACAGAGTCAGCATAGTGCACACATGTCCCTGTATTGTGACTACTGGAGTCAACACAAGTGCAGCCCATTGATGGCCCTCACTACGTGGACAAGGGGCGCTCTGTTCAGTGACACACAGTGACTCATTTCCAGACAGGTGCGTACGCATAAACTGAGGGAAAGTAGCTACATCCTAGACCTCTGTCCAGCACTGATTGACTGCCACTAAGTGCGTCCGTTCTACTGTTCAGTACTCTTTAGCTACTGGGCTACGTGGTCGTGGAAAGTGGCTTAAATAGCGAAATGCACTGTTCTCTCTCAGTCCATCATCAAAACAGACAAGCTACCTCAATCACACACGACTAACATGTCATACACTTACCCAATGCAGTCAGTAGTAGTGGAGGGATCTTAGCAGCAAAAACACACTGAAAAGAGAAGGCCTGGGGAGAACTCCAAGCGATCAAGTCACATGCACAGGACGACAGCGTACAACTATGAATATCATTAGTATTGTGCAGCATGCCCACGCAATCTCCAAGAGCAAAATGGCGTCAGAATCAGCTACGGTTGCTGTCCCATTGATCCGGAGGCCCTTAACGTTAGACAATGCTACAAGCCAAGACCTGCAGCTACAGAGGTACATGTGGTGTCATCTCTCACAGCTGAGTTCAACAGCATGACACTGCATGTGGAGTGGCTGCAATAGAGGAGTTTGTAGTGCATTGTACTATGAGAGGTTTGTAGTAATAGTGTGACCTACTGCCACTCATCAGTTGTTGGCACACCACTGATTGCTCTAGAGTAAATGTGTGCAGCTTCTTTTGTGATTCTGCTCTGCCAAGAGGTATTAGTGCTATAACACAGCTAAAGTGTTTGAAGTGCAATGATTGTCTCTATCTCCTCCCTTCTACCTTCCTTCCTTCCTTCTTCGTGGCCCCTACCCCCTCCTCCCTGGACCCTCCCCCTCTCCCCTTCTCCCTAATTGCCTTCTTGTTCATTACCTACTAATGTTGGTGACACAAACTATTTCACAGTGCAGAGTATGCTTATAGTTTGAGGAGGTCCTCCCACAGTACAGTCGTAACATACCATCAGGCTAAGCTGTGTCCAGGGTAGCTATGTACTTATACGTACACTGTAATCTTGTAGGGTTCATAGTGAAGTCTCGTCTTTGGGTGTGTGAAATACTTTTCTTCATCTATCGGAATGATTACTGTGAACAACAGTGTGAATACTGGTGTCAGTGTGAATGTCACCCTAAAGTAATGGTGTGACTGATCACACCCTTGGTGTGAGCGCTAATTGGTGTGACGGTCACACCATATTTTTAACAGTGCACATTGCCTACTAATGCTAGCCACATTTCCATCAAACTTGTGTAGTAGAAGTGGTACATGTGTGCATTCACCAAAATGGCCACTGCTCAAACTGGTTTGTAGTCACCTCTGGTGCTTGGTATAGCCGTTTTGCCTGTCCCTCCTTGCCCACTCCATGCCCTGCATCACACCATGTGTAGAGCTCCACCTTATCAGTACGGTGCAAGTGGCACAAGCTCACTGAAAGTGATGTAAACATGTAGATGCTATAGATGTATCATGTATCCCTCCCGCTACTAGTTCCTCTCACTCAGGAGAGCCTGCTGTATGCTCCAGCAACATGCACACCCCTCCCCCTCCCTCTCTCCCTGTAGCCTGTGTGTGTGTGTGGCTGAGGGTGAGGTGTGTGACACCAGAAGTGCAGTCAGTGCAGCTGTCCAGTGAATGTTGAAGGGCGGAGCTGTGATGAGTGTGTGCTGACATGAGCTTTGGCTGCACCACAACTACTGGATGCATGGCAGGTGGGCTCAGGGACTTGTAGGAATGTGAATTGGGACTGTGAGCAGTGTAGCAGCCATGTACCCTGACATCTCCTGATTTGACAGCACACAACACCAAGACACTACATGACGTCCACTTGTAGTGTCTGTCAAAGTGAGCCCACATTCCTGGTGCAGTGATGTCATGGTTACATGCTATGGTCACATGACTAGCTAGCCCCACCTCCTCCTAGTGTTGTACTGTGTGGAGCTTTCTCCATGTCACATACGGCTCCTGGAGCAGTTCACGTTTGTGTATGTGCATGTGTGTCTGTGTGTTAGTATATCTGGTCTTGCATATGGACTTGGGTCTTACTGTCTGTACCTGTGTGTCCCTGTTCCCTCTTGCAGTCAGCTTACCACTTGGCAAAGCCTGAAGTCCTTTCAGAGCAGCTCCAGAAACTTGGACTCCATCAAGATAAGGTAAGGTGTGTGTGCAGGTGTGAGTGCATGTGGTCCTCTCTCTCTCCCTCCTTTCTAACCCCCTACACCTCTACCCCTCTCTCCTCTCCAATCCCCTCCTTCTCCTCCGTCCCCAATGCAGGCCTCCCTCTTCTCTCAGTCTTGGGCTAGCCAGAGTCGTGCAGTAGTAGAGACTAAGAGGGAGAACCTTCTTCCCAACACAGCTGGATGGCATCAACTGGAGACTGAACCTGTCCATGGCCCAAGCCAGCCAGTCCAAGATGAAGCTAACAGGAGAGGTGACAGTTGGCCTATAATGCAATGTGTGTACTGTTGTCTGCTATTAGCCGACCCTTCAGTGAATATGGGCCATTTGCTTACATAGGGAGGTCTATCAGGCCAGACAGTCATGGTGGGATGGTCTAGCATGCCAGATGGCCATTGGGTGGTCTAGCAGGCCAGACAGCCATGTGGGGTGATAATTAGTGTACTTGTGTGTGTGTGTGTGTGTGTGTGTGTGTGTGTGTGTGTGTATGCATGTTTGTGTGTGTATGCATGTGTGTGTGTGTGTGCATGCTTTGTGGACTTGGAGGTAAAGTGATTTGATATCGATTGGCCTACTAATCCCCCTTCATAGTGCAGTCCCTAATTGTAGTGCACCACACTTGTAGGATGTGTTCAGAATGAATGTTTTCTTCCATGTATATCTCTCCTTTGTACATAGCTGGAGTCCATTCAGGAGCAGTTGGATGGTCTGAGCAGCTAAACACACTCTCACTGGACACACACCACAGGAGGAGTATAGGATATTTGTGCATGGGCAGACTCTATACATCACATACACTAACAATACTCTTTCATATTATATGTGTATATATGTCAACACGTACTGTATACTGTTCATACATGTCGTGAATTAGAGATTGAGTTAACTGAACTGTCCTGAATGGTAGCAATTAAAGCTACAGCACACTTCTAACCCGGCCCGTGCAGTCCTTGTAGAGCCAAGTGGTCCAGTGCACCCTCACTCACGATCCTGACAGGCGCGCCGTCCAGCGGAAGCGGAAGTATGCGAAGCTCTACTGGACCGATGCAACTTCAGCGACAGCGAGCAAGAGAACCATCAAACGACAGCCCACTTCGCGCCTGCCCCACTTAGTCCTTGTGTAGCCAGCCGAACTTGTGTCTGCGCTTCAGCTTCTGCCTGCCTGCTGCGCTCTCTGGCCTTGCCTGGTCTTAGCTAGCCGAAGCTGTACCTGATGTGCAGTTTGGCCTTTTACGCTGTACAATACAGTGTGTGTCTTGTGTATAAAATTATGCATGATAGCGCAACAGCAATGCTTGTATAACGAATACGTACTGCTATAAATGACATTCGGCTAGCTAGCCTTCATACAGCACAGGGAAAGCGGACGCTGCACAAATAGGATAGTTACGGCGTGCATGGACAAACAAACTGACAGACAGCAAAATAAACCCCGCCCAGAGCGTTAAGTCCAGCTACCTACCAATTTGTACAGGTCCAGGGCGACCGAAGCGAGCCCCCAATAATACAATGTGATGACTGCGAATACATGCCTCACTAGATAATGAGAGGACTCAAACTGCTACGCATATAAGTACAAGTAATATAAGTAAGTACGTACAATAATTTCTATGAACTATAAATTAAGAAACATGATAATTAAACAAATCAAACATTGACTAGAATTGAGTCTGAGATCAAATACAGAATTCATGCCATTATATACAAAGGTAGACCTACCACACATTGACAGTTAGTGCAGCATTTGTGCACAGTGTTTCTCTAACTGACGCCTTTAACTCCGAAGGTATGAAGTCCAATCTCACTTCTCTGAGTACTGAGTTTCTACTGAACCCAGCAGCCAGGGCTCTGCTAGCTCTGGCACTTCCGTTCACCTCCACCTTCACCTTGACTACTTGAGCACAACTGGCTGCCTCCTTCAGCTGTGCACAGTCCTCTTCACTCAACTCCTGTAGGTACAAAACACAACACAGGGGTACTGAGGTGACACCTTACAAGAACAACAAACACTGCACTATTGGTATGGCTTCAGGGGTAGGTTGCTGATAAACACAAAATGGCCGTCCAACAGTCACATGAGATGGGTGGGGTACATGCACCTACTGTGGGCTAAGTCCACATCTACACACACATGTGATGACAACAATCAATGGGCACAGTCAATGTATATATGCAAACATAAAGGAAGGGTGACAAATTACAGCCCTATAATATTGCATCACCAGCATACACATTTACATAATCATGTTGGCATCACCAACTGTGACACACAGTCTTGTCCCCTACACTCTAGCACTGTGTCATCACTCCTGACTGTCCTTCCTGCTCACACAGAGTAATGTTGTAGTCAGTCAATGTGTGCACGAGGATACAGTGAATGGAGCTTGAGGCTGGCAACCACATGCAGCCAGCTCCCACTAATGTGGACAAGTGGGACAAAGTGCCATATGAAATGGATGCTGTCAATTGGGAGTGAGACCTTGATCAGTGCAGGGGAAGCAAGTAGGCTGCTATTTTGGTCCAAGGAGTAGACTAAGGGGATCATGGCCTGGGGGGTTCCTCTTTAGGGGGACCACTTTAGGGAGAGAGTCTGTCAACAGACCACACATTGTGGTGTCTCTTATGGGGTGCTTTAAAGGTGGTCTTTAGGGGGTGGGACATGCAATAGCAGTGCTGCAGTATCGGACATGACAGCTCTTGATATGAAACATCACTCGACCTACTTACAACTACCGACTGATAAAATGGCCACTCACAACACCATTGTGAACAGACATCTACTGAGACCACTAAAATCATGTACTCACTGGTGCACACAATGACAAAAGAGGTTGGTGGTGACACTGGTGACACACACAATGACAATAGACACACATACTGCAGTGTACCAACAGAAAACAAGCACAAACACTACACACAACATGTGCACTGACAACACACAATGACAAAGACACATACGTACTGTAGTAATGTACCAAAACCACGTGGGGGTGCTGGTGGTCTGGAACACAGGCAAGCACAAGATTGAAGGGCAAAGCTATTGGGATGACCTATTTGACACACACATGGAGATGTAGTACAGTGATTACTGTACTACGTCTCCATGTGTGTGTGTGTGTCAAATAGTTAAGCAACTAGCAATGATGCAGCATATGAATAGGTGTACACTGTACATACCCATGGTGGGGACACCACATCCACACTTTGCAGAGGTGAGACTCGGTATGTTGTTGCTTGGAACACTGGAACAGGGTCCACCTGAGAGATGACAAGTGTCGTCAACTGCAACATGTTCTGAACACAAGTGGCCACAGCTGATGGTGGCAGAACACCACGTAATGAAAAATCTAAGGTAGAAGAAAACAGCATTGACACAACTGAACAACTGAATGTGGTTGACATTGAGGGCCCAATCACTAGATGACCAAGGTAGCTGATTGCTGAATACCATATATATCGAAGGCAGTAACAACACAACAATCATTGGTCACGTTATCGTTTTATTCCAAATTAAATGTTTAGTGTTGCACAATCAACACAGCAGACATGCACTGATTATGCACACAGCCATAACATGTCGACAGTGTAAGGGTGGCAAGGGAAGGGGCAGTGTCTCCAATTACTAGCATGACTTGTTCTGCTGATTTAACAAATCCATTTCTATGCAACAAGGAAGAGGGAGGTGGCAGGCAAACAACAAAGCAATTATGGCCAACAAGACATTCACAACATTGCTCTCCACTTCTGTACTGTGGTGAGATGTGAGCACTGACGTCCAACACCCACACCCACACTCCCTCATTACAGTCACCCACCACCCACCCTCAGCTACACAACAACAACTGCATGCAAGGGAGATTGCAAACTTTGCACAATCAGCACAATTTTAGTTGTTACCAATGGCCCAACCCATACATGTACATACCCTACATGGTATAGTATAATTGCAGGCATGTAGTGATAGGCTCACATGTAACATCAAGATGGGTTATTGAACAGTTGTCCTTGACTCCATTCAGTATAGGGAGTAGTGTGCTCTCACCAAACAGCTTAAGTCTCTTCAGCCGGCAGTGAGCAGCCATCTTCTCCAGGATACTGCTGTCACCCTGCATCTATAGAAATGTCCATGATGTAATGTGATGCATCTCAAACTCATTCACACATTTCACCTCAGAGTGGGAGCAAAACAGTACATGTTATGCACTCAAACAACTCAAGTGTAGAAAGTAGCAGCATAAATAGGAGGAAGCCACACAGTGGATTCATGTAAACTGCTCCTTCAGAGTCCACACCACATAACTATATACCAGGTGAACATGCACTACTTACTTCAACAGGACTGTAGAGGGCGAGATACAACTCCTCTAATGGTCTGTGGTCAAAGACCTCAGCCAGTGCCTCTGAAGTGCAGCTTCTATCCACTTTCAGCTTCAACTTCTTCAGTGACCCAGCAGCCTCACACAATGTCCTGCCATCTATGTGAATAGGGGAAGAGGAACAAGGGAGAATGGAGGAACACAAGACACATCTGGCAGCTACACAAAGGGATACAGGGAGGAATTAATTAGTGGTTAAGACATGGGCACTTAACACATGCTATATGCACCACACAAGCAACACAGACTATTTATGTACTAAATAATGCATAGCATTGTATACAATAAGTGCATGGGTCACTTGTACATAATTTACACTTCATTAAAGGAGACACTGATGAGGTGACACACAGTTAGTGTGGTCCATTCACTCACCTTCAGTGAAGAACTGGGCCACATGTAGTGACAGTGACTGTAAAAGAGGATTGGAGCTCACAACTGAACATACATGATGGAAACTGGTGGGGGATATGGAATAGTGGTCTGATGTGTGTAGTTCAGTCAGGCGCTTGCACTTGGTGAGGCAGTGGCAAAGTACCATGGTGTCAAAAGGAGTGAGGTACAAATCAAAGGTGAGACAACTGTTCAACTGAGTGACAATGCTCTGGGTGAGAGACTCATTCTGAGACTCAAACAAAGTGTGAAATACATATAAAAGATAAGGATTGTCAGTGTCACATTCTGATGGCAGGTCACTGCTTGTGGCAAAGATGGCTTTGTTGACCTCTGCTGACTTGAGCCGTGTTAGACCGGCAAAGAATTTCAGAACCACTGCGAACTTGGGATTGTGGCGGTGCTTCCTCCAGAAGGCAGCTTGTTCTGCCTTGGGCAACAGGGAGAGATGATAGGCAGCGAAGTACTCCTGCTTCGTGGTGTGGCTGAAGTTGAGCGTACTTGAAGAGCCATCCTGGTCGGGGTGCAAATGAAGGAGGCCTGCAAAGAAGGAATCCTCCAGGATCTCGTCACGTTTGACTGTGGTATGGAAGACATGACGCACTTCATCTTCTTGGAAGATATAGTCAGGTGGTTCCTGGGTCAGACCTTTGAAGGCAAGCACACCGAGGGATGACAACAGGTGCTCAACATTGGGTAGGAGGTCAGTGAGAGATGGGTCAATTCGAGATGCTTTGTTCACTTTCTGTTTCTCTCGAGTGATGGTCATTGCAACAGAGGATTTATAGCACTTTGTCATTGTTGCAGGGAACGCTGACCTGTCTGCAATATCGTGATTGTAGATGGAACAGAAGATCGACAAGTTCATTGGTACGTAAGCACCTCCCATGAGGTCCGGACGGGCCCTCAGATCAGTCAACATGGCCTCCCCTTTGCCTGGCTCACTCTTGAAGAAGTCCTTCACGTACGACTCCACTGCTGCCTCATCAAATCCGAGGATCTCGTAGAAGACAGTCCTGTGCTCTTGTAGTAGGGGACAACTACCGGGACGAGTGGACACTATGAGGTGTGCTTGGGGGAGCAGTCGGCCTTCCAGGAGTGCTCCTAGTAGGGATCCTTCGGGGCTGGCCAAAAGGCCACGTGCTTCGTCTGCCCCATCAAATATTAGGAGCACATTCTCCCCTTCGCTCTCCAGTAGTGCTTTGGTTGAGGCAGAGCATATATCTCCTCTGATGTAATATCGCAGAAGTTGTTCCAATTTGGCATCACTGTCTTCTTTCAGTACTTGTGACACAGCCTTGTCACGCAGAGGGAAGAACAGGACGAGGGAGAAGTCGCTCGGTTCATTGTTGGCCACTTTCTGACAAAGGTGTTTGAGGAAAGTGGTTTTACCTGTGCCGGGCTGCCCGTAAAGTATTCTGGTTTGCTGGGGACCCTTGTGAAGGAAATGATTTACTGTCACTTGTTGAGGAGTTCCCTCTGACAGTCGTTCGCCGAAGTCACGAAATCGCTTTAGAAACTGATCTACGTCTCCCTTCTTTTTCGGTTGAGGGTCATTCTGCAGTACAGCTACTTTTGTAAACTGTAGCTCACGTGGCCCTTCTGTGAGGGGCAGCCGCTGGTACCTGCTGTAGGCAAGTCTCCTTGCATGTTGGAGTGGCTCTGGGAGGACAGGACACACCTCCACCTACAGGGGAGGGGAGGGGGAGGGGTGATGGAAGTACACAGGATGCACAGATATAGTACGCTTTGACAGAATCAGTTTCATGACAAGAAATAGAATGATAGACATCAATCACTGCATGGGTATAGTGTATTGGTGGACTGAAGGATGGTAACCAGAAATCACCACCACTTCAGTCATCCAACACAGACAGCCATTTTGCCCTAACTGATGGTTGATATCAGGCTGCTTCTACATCCAACACAAGTTAAAACGCTTGTGGTTGTAACAGTGGCAGACAAGGGGAGGTTACAATCAACAAGACTGCCCAGTTGTTGAAAGGGGCCAGTTGCTTGCAGTGAGACACTAATACCAGTGTAGCAGGTTGGTAGGTGCAATGACCAGTGATTAATGTCAATCGATCTAGCCTCTGCTGTACTAGTGGGCTAGTACTCTTCTGGGAGATCTTACACAGTACTACATTCACACCCTGCACCCAGCTAGTTATGAGGTTAAAATGGCAGCACACCCAACACACAACATATTCACACTTTGGGACTTTCTGGCCCAAAGACAAAGTTGAGGGGTGCCTGGTTTAACACTTCAGTCAGGAACACTTAGGGTCCATCTTGTGTCTATTCAAGACTTGTAATGCTGTGTCTGATTGTGCACCACAGACATGACCAGAGGACTAGGTAAGCTGACCAGGAGAAGGCTCTGTCTCTGCTACATCACACAATGGACACACCCCACACTGCACACACCCCACACTGTACACACCCCACACTGTACACACCCCACACTGTACACACTCCACACTGTACATACCCCACACTGTACACACTCCACACTGTACACACCCCATACTGTACACACCCCACACTGTACATACCCCATACTGTACACGCCCCAAACTGTACACGCCCCACACTGTACACACCCCACACTGCACGCACCCCACACTGTACACATCCCACACTGTACACACCCCACACTGTACGCACCCCACACTGCACACGCCCCTCACTGTACACGCCCCTCACTGTACACATCCCACACTGTACACGCCCCACACTGTACACATCCCACACTGTAAACACCCCACACTGTACACACCCCACACTGTACACACCCCACACTGCACGCACCCCACACTGTACACATCCCACACTGTATACACCCCACACTGTACACGCCCCACACTGTAAACACCCCACACTGTAAACACCCCACACTGTAAACACCCCACACTGTACACACCCCACACTGTATGCACCCCACACTGTACACACCCCACACCGTACACACCCCACACTGTACACACCCCACACTGTATGCACCCCACACTGTACACATCCCACACTGTAAACACCCCACACTGTACACGCCCCAAACTGTACACACCCCACACTGTACACACCCCACACTGTATACACCCCACACTGTACACACCCCACACTGTACACACCCCACACTGTATGCACCCCACGCTGTACACACCCCACACTGCATGCACCCCACACTGTACACATCCCACACTGTACACACCCCACACTGTATGCACACCACACTGTACACACCCCACACTGTACACATCCCACACTGTATACACCCCAAACTGTATGCACTCGACACTGTATGCACCCCACACTGTACACACCCCACCTGCACACACCCCACACTACACGCACCCCACACTGTACACATCCCACACTGTACACACCCCACACTGTACACACCTCACACTGTACACACCCCACACTATACCCTATCAACCCAGGTGCAATGACCAGCTCAGTCGCGTTAAGGACAGGCACTACCCAAAATGGCGTGATGATTCATGCATACAATGTAATGCGTTTTCTTTCCCCTTGTACAACCTAGCTGAAGCTTTTGCTGTTTTCTTCGAGTGGAGCAGTGGCCAAGACGTGAAGCGCGACCCACAGCTGAGGGCTAGGTGAAACAGTCGCTCTGAAAAGCGTGCCCGAACTGAACCCATTTTCAATACCAAAACAGAATATACGGCGATCAAATCCTGGACAAATGGGAATAAATTTTGCACTCTTCGTGTTACTACATTGTGTTCTCTAATGTGACGTAGGTGCTTCACTGTAGGACTCACCAGCACCGCGAACGGGTCAAAGGATGCTGAACGGAAGCATTCTGCAGCGCGAAATATGCCTCTCCAAAAGCTACCATAGCTTCTACAAACAAGCACCTTGGCCAAAACTCGTGATTCGCAGTGCTGAATAGCGTGATGACTGTGAAAAGAGCAAAGAACTACCCCTTCTTCTCCGTATGTGAGTCGTTTCCGATTCACTCAGCCATTATGCTTGGCGTCTGCCATTTTAAACGAATTAGGTCCTTATGCCCTATCCTTTATATACGCATACAGGAAGTTGTGGTCATCATAGTTTACACAAACAGTTTGTATAGCTATCCGCTGTATAAACAATGGGGCGGAACCCTTACAGGAAGCCCACAGCTGCATGGCCAGTCCTTAATGGGCCTGAGAGTGATTAATGTCAATCGATCTAGCCTCTGCTGTACTAGTGGGCTAGTACTCTTCTGGGAGATCTTACACAGTACAGAGATCTGGTCCAAAGACAAAGTTGAGGGATGCCAGGCTTAACACTTCAATCAGTAACACTTAGGGTCCATCCTGTATCTATTCAAGACACATAAATGCTGACCAGGAGAAGGCTCCACCTCTATACCCCACAGTGACACTATACACACCCCACACTGTACACTCCTCACACTGTACACACCCAACTCTGTACACGCCCCACACTGTATACGCCCCACACTGTACACACCCTACACTGTACACACCCCACACTGTACACACCCCACACTGTACACACCCCACACTCTACACACCCCACACTGTACACACCCCACACTGTACACACCCCACACTGTACACACCCTACACTGTACACACCCCACACTGTACACACCCCACACTGTACACACCCCACACTATACACACCCCACACTGTACACACCCCACACTGCACACACACCACACTGTACACACACCCCACTGTACACACCACACACTGTATACACCCCACACTGTACGCACTCGACACTGTATGCACCCCATGCTGTAGACACCCCACAATGTACACACCCCACACTGTACACGCCTCATACTGTACACACCTCAAAATGTACATCATCCACCCAACCAACACACTCCTCCCCCATCCCCTTGACACAACTCCAACTCACTCTAGCAACTTCCACTGGCCTCTTCTTCAGCAGGTCTTCAACGTGGTACCTAAGCCCCGCCTCTTTCATTGCCTCCAGAAGGGTGCTCCATGTCACTTCCTCCGAGGTCTTGCCAGCATGCCAGTAGCATAGAGCTTGGAAGAACACTTCCTCAACATTGTGTGGGTTGCTGCCAAGCAGAGACTCCACCTTTGCATTGGGTATGCCCAGGTACGTGCAAATGGAGCGCCACTTTTGGCCGGCCACAGAACACACATGACGGCGAAGGTCTGCCTCACTTGGCTTAGACTTCAGGAACACTGCAGTGGAAGGGAAGGCACATGGTACCTTGTGCTAAAGACCACTCAGCACCTCTCTAATACACAACACCAGCTGGCAATGTGTGCCTGCTTGTGAACAGAAATATGTCAGACCCCCATGGTGTGCACGTGTGCATGTGTGTGTGGACATACACTCACAAACTACACTACGCAAAGTGCTACAAACACTGACATTCCATGAATGGATGTCTGATATGACACACCTTGGACAGGGTCGGCTTGTAGGTGTGGTTTGGGGGGCAGATCCACTTGAGGGTGTGGTTCAGTAGGCGTGTCAGCTTGTGAGAGAACAGGATCCTCCTCCACCTGCAGCTATGACAACAGGTAGTAGGACATCAGTAGGAGGCTGAGAGACATACCGTATATCGCTAAATGTTCGCGACCAATAATTTTTGCGAATTGAAGCAATTCGCAAAAATTTCTATCGCAAATTTTATATGCATATGAGCAAGTGCAGCCAAAGATAACGCAGGCCATCCATCACCATTTGGGTGATTGTAGCATGGTGACACTGCCTGCGTATAGTGCTGATCTTGTTTGCACTGACATTGGCCACTGTCATGCACTTGCATGTGCATGTACATTTTAGCTAGCTACACCTACACCATGTTAAAGAATTGCTTGGTTATGTCTTTTCTTAGCCAGTTAGGCAGCGCCTAAGCCAAGCAAGCTTTCTGCCCAATGGCTTACTTCGCCACAGAGAAAGGGCTTTCAGCAGCCCAGAACACTGACAGCTAAAGTACCCAAATAGCGAAACAAAAATACCCACGTACCGATAGCCAGAGCACTTCCCTTGCACCAGAATATAACAGTAAACTTCTGCGCTAGTGCGCGTCGCTCCTGGGAGACCCAAACTGAGGAGCGTGGAGTGTCTAAGAGACGACTGGCTACGAGGCACATGCACACTGCCAGAGTGGCCATGTTTGTGGTTACATCATTGTGTGGTCCAATCAAAATGCCCGTTTTTAATGCCATGCACAAGCAAACGAATGAACAAACAAACGCACACACTAGAAAAATTAAATATACTAAAGATAATACCTATGTTATAATAATAACTTGTGTATGCGCGTGATGTCATAACAAAATGGCGGATCAACAAACAGCGTGTAGCCCTTTTTTTTGCTTCATTTTAGAAGCAATTGCTCCTGCTATTTACACAAAAAAGGCTTTAATGTCTATCTTGTAGTCTCCTTCGCGAAATTTTCATTCACATTTCTGACACCCGTTTTGGCAGTGATTCGTGAAATTTTTAGGTCGCAAAAATTTTGCGATATACAGTACCATGCAAGCTCTCTGCTGTAGTTAAGGGCAACAGAGGACAGCCTGGTACACATCCATATGTACAAGTGTTCCTACGCTGTCTGGGCTCATTGAGTTAACAACATGTCAATCAGTGGAGTAGCTAGGATACGTGTATAACATATAGTACAGTAGGGAGGCTATGGACCAACCTACCATACTATATGTGGTATATAGTATGGTGAGTGTGCAACAGGAACAAACCTTCTGCAGCAATATTGAGGCCAGATCTCTCCCGTCATTTGCATTCGATAAGCGCCTGCTTTATGTCACTGCTCCTGGTGGGAACGGGCTATAGTCTCATTTCCAGCCCCCCAAAAGGTGGTTGGGCACATTTGCTCCGTATTTGCTTAATTGAAAACTTTCGGTATGTCGAATCACATGCATGCATGGATTGGGGCACTTGCCAGAATCAGCACAAGGGGTGTTAACGGACATTGAGAAACTGTACCAGGCCACCTTTTGAAATTGGGGAAGTGGTCAAATTGGGTGTAGATTGATCTCATTCGATAGAATACCCGAATACGAATCACGTAGGTGAGCAAATGAAGCTGTTACATTGCGTATCGCAAGACAATGAGGCGCTTGCCAACATCTTGGCAAGCGCCCCAAGGGTGGTATCAGAATATCGAGCAAATGGGCCAGACCATCTTTCGGGGCCATTGCAAAATGGCAACCGGAAGTGGGCTGGGGACGAGACTAAACGGGCTACGGCACCATTGAATTCAGTAAACGCCTCTGTGACGTCACAACAAGCTTCAGGGCTGATCAATGAGAATACTGTGCGCCTTTTGGCAGCACACTGACCAATGAGATGACAGGGAATCGAATTCAAAATAATGCAGTCAGCAGTTTTGGTTGTGGTCGTGACAGGGTGCTGAACGATGGGTCTGGAAAACGCTTCTTTGTGGAGGAAGACTGTCTTCGATGTGGAATCAGAACTAGAAGGGCAATTTTACTCACATGTGGGAGCTTTCGACGATGTCCAGCTGGACTTTGTTTCTCGTCATCTGAAGAAGTTGCTTAACGGACCGTGTCTGCGCATCTTCCACGCCATAGTTTCATGCAACAGAGCCGGACACAGTGCTCGGTTCCTAGAAGATGTCCGTTTATGCATGTATTTTGGTATCTTGTCCAACTGACTTTCCTTAGTGCAGCAATTTTTTTGCGGTTGCGGAGTTTTTCTTGAAGCATCAAGATCCTCCACAGCACTGATTGTCACGGCCACAGTGAAATGATAAGACTGCTTCGCCTGACATTGTTTAGTAGAGTCCACCATCTTCTTGAAATCAGACCTGTTGCGCAATCAGAGGTCTGATATCGTGACTGATCTCTTTTCAGGTCTATATCACATATATAGGACCACCTGCCAATGCTTAACTCCCTATAGTTACACAATCACCATACTATATGCTGTGTTATGTACCTATCAGACATTGTGACACAGTACACACAGCCACTGTCCCTTCTACCTCAACCCCTAACCATAACCCTAACCCTAAATGGACGCTTAACACAAAGTGAACAATTGATCATGAAAATGATGAGCAGTACTGCAGCTTTAATAAAACAATGGGGGAGCAACGTTTCGACCCGCGGGTCTTTGTCAACTGCTTACAGTGTGAGAAATGTATAGTGAGTGACTGGCTTAAATACAAGAACAGATGACAGCAGGTGACAGGTGCTGATGTTTGAACATAAGGTGTTAAGGAAATTAATAGGATAAACATGAGGTACTTCAAAGGCATTCATTGAAAAAGCAGCAAGGAAGGAGGGTAAAAGAACATCTAGGTGCACCAGCAGCAACACTAACTCTTTGTCTAGTACAACTCTGAACCCTTTCTCTGTAATGTTTGTTTTACTTTAGCTTCTGCTACTTGAAAGGGGGTTTCATGAAACCCCTGAAGCCCTCATCCCTAAACCACTGTTTACACAAGTGCTCACACACACCCATGCATTCCTTATATATACCTCTGTCAGCAATCCCTTTGGGAGCTCTATCATCTCAAATTTTACCTGTGTAACTTCTTTCAACAACAGCATCCCACTTCATGATCTGTTGATTACAGAGGTTACCTCTACATTCCGCTAGCCACTCTGACTGCCTCCGCGAGCAAGTTTCACAAATGGGGGTTTCCAAGACTTTGCTACGCGAGGAACGCTATTTTATGATGGCATAGTCTGTATGTAGACAGACGGTTTGGCTACTGTTGTCTGCTAATGATTAAATCCTTCTTTGGATTCGGCTCAATAGCCTCTCAACGCCATCAAATATCTACATGGTGGTGTATACATGACCAGCTTTGGCCGAAGTTAGCTTGTGCACTGTTTCAAGGACATCTGCGGCTATGCATTTGACTGCCATTTTCAATTACTGCAGGACTTCGACTCTGTCACTGTTTCTGCATTCTTTTCAATGGGCAAACTAGCTGGCACCTCGAGCTCCAGGGCTATAGAAAGAAGGCTCTATGATTGTGGGTTAGCATATAGCTACAGCTTAGCTAGAACAAAACTATAACCAGCAAGTATTACGAGTTAAAAAACTTGTGGGGTGCCGAGGCGCCCCTGAACTCGAACTGCTCATTAACAATCTCCCTATGAATATTCAGCATTTCAGAAAGTTGGGGATACAGCTGATGGCCTGAAATATACATTAAGATGCAATAGACAGTTGGGTGTGCAAAGTTTCAAGTCTCTAGACCAGCCAGTCATCCAGTGAAAGCACCTCTACCACACACACATACACACACAACACACACACACACACACCAATGATACGAGATTCTTGAGCAAGACACAACTGATAATGATAAATCAATCAAATGCAGGATGTTTCGACCTGAATGATCTATCATTATCAGTTGTGTCTTGCTCAAGAATCTCGTATCATTGTATTATCAACGCAACTATGAGCCTCTACACTATCACACACACACCACATGTGCACACACACACACACACACACACACACACTCATACACACACACACACACACAGAGAGTGAAAGAGAGGGGGTAGACACAGAGCGTTAGCTAGCAAGCTCTGTTACAAATGGAGGAACAATTCAGCGCATGTTACCTGCCCATAGTGTAATTTCGATTCCTCTAGGAGTACTAACCTTTGCACACTTTGGTGCCATGATTTCCTGAAGTGCACTGCGGTGTTTCACTGTCTCAACTAACTCCATGAGGGTAGCTAGTTTCCCATCATGTGCAATATCAGGCTTTTCGGTTGAAAATTAAGCCAATTCATCCAAGGAACCTCTTTGTGTTGGTATATTATAATGAACAAATGGTTCTAATCCTGCTTTAACCATTTAAAAGTACCACACAATAGAGGAAGCTGACATGTAGGAAGTTGACAGCGACTTGTCTCAGAGTGCCGCCATTTTAATGCCTGTCACTTGGTCTTCATGATATTTGGAGCTCTATCTCACAGGAGAGTCTTTCAATAGGCTTCTTACTAGCATTACCGTGTAAACACATACCTATGTCCTAATTTCGTTTGATAGATAGACAGCAAAATGCAAGCATAGATGATTGCGAGCCTCGTAAAGCATAGACCTTGAGCGCCGCTATCTTGAATTGCCTGAAATATATGTACTAGACGAATGTAAAACATTGTGGGGGCGAGCGGGAGTATGGAGGGGCATGTTGGCAAATAATGGCTGAGACAGCATGATTTGCATTAAGGTGTGCACTGCAGTGTATATGTCCTGCCATGAAGTGCAAAGTCAGCCACGACAGCAGATGGCATGCACTGTTCCAAGTGCACCATTCACAAGTCCACCAGCAACCCACAAATTGGTAGTTAACATTACACTAGCACCATGCACAATGCACCATCGGTCAGAGTAAAGCGATCCTGTGGGACAGACAGCTACAGGATCTGTGGTCGCAACAGGTGTGGAGTTGACGAGACGCATCGTTGTAGCCACCTTGCTTTGTCCTCCTCATTCTCAGCTGCCCTCCTCTCTCTGTCCCTGTGCCGACGCTGCAGAAGGTGGGCCTTGTGTGTGCTGGCAGCACGTCCAATGTCTGGCATTGCATATTCATCCACAATAGCTGCAGGTGGCTCGTGCACACAAAGCTGCTTAAATTATGAGTGCTGTATGGTGTCTAAGTGTAGCTGTCCTGTCTTGTCCTGTACACTCTCAGCTGCCTGCTTCTCTGTGTACTTTTGTCTGCCGTGTAGCAGCCTTCCTGCTTTACCTTCTATGCTCTCAGCTGCCATCATCACTTTGTACCTCTGTTGTTTGAGTAACCGCTTTTTGCCTGACTCCCAGCACTCTGGCCTGCCTGCCTTTTTCTGTCCATGTGCCGACCTTGAAGTAGCCTTAAGCTTTCTTATGACAGCCTTCTGTAGTTAGCCCAGCATACAATGCATATAGTTCTGTATGTAGTTGCAGGCACATGCACCTACATGCACTGGCCAGTGGCAGCTGTCCTGTTCACTCTGCACCTGCACTCCTGTTACGAGCACCCTAACCAGGTTATTCCTAAGGGAACGATAACTACAACCGTTGGCCTACTGACGGCAAGCAATGAGTAAAAACAAATCCCACACCCTAGGCCTATTATAGCAACACCCCTAACCTGGGCCAAAATGAAAGAACCAACCATATATGGAGTGACCGTAATGTACCACAGCTTCCATGATGTACCATGACTTCTGCAACGTACCATGTCTTCCGGTTTTGCACCACCCAGAAGAGAGGGGCTTCGCTTTGCTAGGTTGTTAAGTTGCATTGTGAAAATGTCACTGTCATCGCAGAACAGTAGCTTCTCAGTGATAGGTTTATCCAGGCTATCGAGTTTAACAGACGAAAGTAGCGTCTGTCGCAACCAAATCTAGTGAGATGGTTGTTGCTCTATGGTGAACTGCTCATATGCTGACCGTTTAAGTTATTGTGAGGACAAAGACGGCAACGGAGAAGAAGTGTCAAGGAAAGAAGGTGAAGGAAACTGAGAGCCGAGCTGTTGTTTACTATTCACTGCAATTTATTATGATAACTCTTACCCATATTTGGATTTTGATAACAATAACAGTGCACAGTGTGGTATCTAAGTAATAGATAGATCCCGTTACCATGGTAACGTGCGTCTAAACGATGTTTCTAAACGCCGTAGACACCCCGGGTGTTGTTTTGCGCCGTGGTCTATTTCGTCCAGCCGTGTTCTAATTCGACGCGCTGCGTTCGCGCCTATGCTCTAAATGCCAATTTAGAGTATGGGCGTGGCACGCACGGCGTTCGCGCCCTTACTCTAATTAGCGATTTAGCATAGAGAGTAAAGTCATCGTACGCTCCGCGTCGTGAACTGCAAGCAGTAGCTATCTTATTCGCCTGCATCGTAAAATTATACAAATGTCTTCTTTCCTTTGACCCGTTACTCTTTTCCCTGTGTCGTTGTACCAGACCCTGAGAAAGTTTGGCCAGTTCCTTCGCTGGATCATAGTTATATTGTTGCTACTCAATGCTTCACAACAAAACAAGTAAGCCAGATGACCATGTGTGTGCATGCATCCATACTGTATTACATGCAAAATACCATACTTGTACTACAGTAATGCATAAGAACACAAGCACACACACCTCTTCGCCATGTACCTCTGTAGGCACCTTTCTAGTGATATATCTGTATCTGACCCTTCCTGGTCTGTACTCCTCTGTCTCCCTCACAGTGGTCATCTCTGGAGAGTGGTGTAGGAGCCATTTTTCACAGGACTCCTCATCCTCCTCCTGAACATTGTCTGCCTGCCAACGGTGGAAGTGGGTGAATGGACGCACACAGAGATCAGTGGCTGCAACCTATACCAAAGGCGAGTGTAAAAGTGACAGATGAAGATCCACTCCTACCACATTTCAGTAAAAAGTCCAATCCATTAAATAAATGTACTTGCCGAAGCAACCACAACACATGCACACTCAACACACACACACACACACACACACACACACACACACACACACACACACACACACACACACACACACACACACACACACACTCAAACACATACACACAGAGACACACAGACACACAGACACACATGCCACACACAAACACACACACACACCTGTCTGCCTCTCTCCAGGGCCCCTCTCCGGTACATCCACTCTGTGCCACTGACTGCCTTCAACTGTTTGGACTTGGAGTCACTCCTAAACTCCACCTCACCCACTATCTGAACACTATCTTGTGCTTGCTCCATGGAGTATGATGGAGGGAGGGCTACATCACTACCCATGCCTGAGTCTATTAGCCTCCAGTGGTGTCTGCGAGTCCTGCGAGTCCCAGAGTAGGATAGACATGATTGACAAATTACCGAGATTAATTTACAGTACAACACAGGCAGAATAGGGGAAGATGCATGTGACCGACAGCAATAAGCACTTGTATGGTATTCCACAATCCATGCCATATACAGCAGCGTGAGGACTAAGTACAATGTCCCATACAGCATGCAGTTACTTCTACACTTAAATACAGTGTACAGTACCTCTTTAATGTCAGCTGAGAATCCCTGTCAGCATGAATCTGTGAGCACAGAAATAGATGCACTACACGTAACTAACACACCTCCTAGTCACACCTCCTAGTTCTAGGGATACAACGTCAGCATTTCCAGCAACTATATACCTTGCATGAAATTCAATCAATAGAAGTTTGCAAAACAGAAAGATGAACATACAAATGTCTAGATATGTGTGTTGTAGTACAGTCGCAATACAATTAGATTAATTAGCTATTGCAAAGAATTAGATTATCTCGTGCCCATACATTTTGAGAAGGCATTTGTCAGTGATAGATGGGAGCATTTACACTGTTATATGAACTGGAAGCAGAGAAACATGACAATATTATTATGAAGGTATACTATAAACACTGGCTATAATTAGCCATGTTTAGATATAATGACACTGTCAACATAAATCTTTCAGTGACAAGTGATTCTTCCAGTTGTTAGATCATAGCATACACCTGGTAGATAAGTGGGGTTAACTGTGAAATTTTCAGGCTTACGTAAGTAGTAATGCAATGGATTTGCATAAGGTAGTCACGAAGGAGCATTAATTTTCAAATTTAAGAACTGAGATAATTAGTACGCATGCGTCCACATATCTTGGTTCAGCATTTTCATGAATTTAGCTGTGTATTATTGGCATAAAGCAAAACATGAAAATCCTCCTACTACTGTTAGACATTAGGGAGATACAAAGGCTTTGCAAGAAAACATTTGTAAAATTACCTCAGGCAAGATGCGATCCCAAAAAATACATCCCGAAAATTAGAACGAATACAGTATCACCCTTTTCACACGGACCGCTTAACCCGGGTTAGCGCGTTCACAATTGGGGTCAAATCCGGGTCGAACCCGGATAAATCCGAGTTGTAATCCGGGTTCTAACCCTGCTTGCGAGGTGGGTTCGACCCACATTTATGCGAGTAGACGTGGCGGACGAACGGTCAAGGCTTTTTTGGGCAAATAGTCGGACGCAACCATCTGCACAGAGCTACTGGGATCGTATGGAAATGATATTCTTTTCGGTAAGATTGAGGGTTAGCCGGGCGACTCACGCGTAGGTTGGATGCCCACTTAGAACCCGCGGATTATGCTTCATACGCATTGCGCTACTGCTGTCAGTCGTCTTCTAGCTTGGTCGGGCATAGGCCCTCCAGCGCAGCGAGAAAAATGCTATCAAAAACGTGGTGATTGTCTGCCATTGTTTTAAAATTCGGGTTTGGTACCCAATCGTGAGGTCGCCGTGTGAACGCTAATCCGTGTCGAACCCGGATTCAATCCGGATCACGATTCCGGATTAAGCGGTCCGTGTGAAAGGGTTGTATGGTACTTCTAGCTTACCCAATATGTACAAATGCACCTCTTCCCCAACCCACCTTCCCTTCCAGCTGTGGGTAGTTCTCTGTGAGGAATTCTGTAATGTCATTTCGTCCCAGCCTGTGAGCAATGTCCAGGCAATTCTCACCATTCCCATCACTGTCAAGCACTCTGTCTCCAAACTTAGGACAGAGGTACTGCAGGACAGGTAGGTGGCCTCTGTAGGCTGCCAGGTGGAGGGCATTCCGGGAGTTCTTGAGGAGTTTGGGAGAGCGGGGAGGTAGGTGTAACTGTAACAGCATGATCCATGTGTGTTCAAATGCGCATGATTACATAGTAATCCTTCTTCAAATGGGAATTGTTGAGCAAATTTATGTGGCACAAGTAATTGACAACAGATATTCCGGCCCAGGCCTTCTTCAGCTGTCACAGTGTGTGTGTAACAGCTGAAAGAGGTTGGGTGTAACAGCTGAAGATTCTGAAGGCCTTCTGGGCCAAGACGTCCAGTTGTCATTAATTTTATTTGTGCCACATAAAATTTGCTCAACAATTCCCATTTGAAGACGACACAATGTGGCAATGAGCCTCTATCATATCATAGCCATCCTTTCCATATATGTACCTTCATTTCATGGAAGAAATCTCCGTCATACTGTCCAGATAGCTTTCTGACCAAATCAATGTGTCCTTTTTCTGCTGCTATTAACAGAGGGGTCCTGCCACTCTGCACAGCAAAGACAAAACACAGCACTCTACTTCTTGGTGAAGAACAGCACGGTTAAACCAACGTCACAGCTTCTACCTCCAACATTATTCAGCCTTCCGAAATACTCATTGCATTGGCACTTAACATCTCATTGATTCCTATTTGCACTTCTTGTTTCTACCTCCTGCTTACACTTTCAATCCTCATCCTCCCTTCCTAATTGAACTCATATCCTCATCCCCATTTCACTGTACGGTACCTCTGTAAACTTATCCCTATTTACCTTGTCTTCTACATTTACAAGTTGCTTCACCAGGCTCTGCACCACTGGCTGACTACCCACTGATGCAGCTTGCAGCATTGTGTTTGTAACAGGGTCTGAGGTTGACAGGCTCTGTGTAGAAAAACACATGTAAAAATGGTGCAAGAAATAAAAATATATATACACAGTGACACAGCACCAGTTTAAAGTGAAAAGAGAATGGGTGCAAAACAAACATAGCATACTAGAGAAGGGGTCTCAAAATTGCAGACCCGGAACGTAATACAGAATATGGCGGCATATCGTAAGTTACACACAATGGCTGCTAAGAATTAGAAGTTGCTACATACAAAATTTTGAACGAAACAGAGTGAAATCGATGCATACATGATCGTAACCTGACAGCTTGCTCAGAAATCAATACCAGATTCCAAACCGCTTCTTGCAATGGGCATTGAGTAAAACACAAAATGTATTCCTTACAAATAATTCGCCAGAATTGAACAAGTCTTAACTTAAGTAGTGTACTAGCGTCATCATGATTCACCGGAAAGAAACAGACTGTGAAATCAAGACACACAAGAGTCAATGTCGAAGCCTTAAACCTAAAGCTGTAGCAACATAAAAGAGTTACATACAGGAAAGTGATGCAATGAAAGTGGTGCACATAGTTGACACTATCAAGTGTTTGTCACTTCCAAGGCAGAGAGGAGAGTCCTATGATCGTCATTTAGACGATTACGAATGACATCCTCAATGAGTAAGTCACTCTCTGAAGGAGGGCAGGGTACTTGATAAACTGAACTCTCCGTTGCTATAGCTGTAGGATTAAGGCTGTGACGCTAGTATGCTGCTTGAAGGCCTGTTCACTTCTGGCAAATAAATTATCTGTAAGCAACACATTTCTGCTGTTACGTGTATTATTTGACTTAGTCTACTAGAAGCGATGTAAAGTCTGGAAGCGATTTCCGGGCAAACTGCCAAGATACGATCGTATATGCGCCGAATTCACCTAGTTTCGTTTGAAATTCTATACACAGCAACATAAATTCACCTTTGCAGCCATTTTGCACAACATATGATCCTCCATTCTGTATTCTAAATTTTGTTTTGGGTTCACAATTTAGAGAGACCCAGAAACAGATTTACAAACCTGAGTGATCATCTCCATGTCATGGTCATATTTCTCAGTCTGCTGAGTCAACGTTTTCCGAAGGACACTATTCTCAGACTCTAGATCCTCAATCTGTTTTTCCTGAGCTGCTAGTTCATTCACTGCAGATTGGGCAGCTGGTTCTGGGGGAGGTGGTGGTGGATGCGTTGTGGTGGACAGAGGTGGTTGTGGAATAGGAGGTGGATCCACCTGTAGTAAGGAAAGTTTGGATCACACACAGCAAAACAGAGTACATTGCCTGAAATTGACCATCTTCCTCACCCGTGCCCTCATTACTGGCAGCAGTCTTTCTTCTAGGCTAGTCATCTCTTGGTGGACACGATCTACCTCCTCTTGACTGGCCTTCAGCTTGTTCTGCAAGGCTGTGTTGCCATGAATCAGCTCCCACCTCTTCTCCTCAGAAACCTTTAATTCATCCTCCAACTTCTGGACATAGGATGGCAGCTCGATGCCGCCAGTCGCTATGTCTTCTGACTTGTAGTTGGTTTCCTCTTCCCCTTTCACCTTTGGAATACATAGAATACATGACTATTTTGTGCAGAACATTCAGCTGAAGACGAATAAGCATCAAGAAACACATTATCTTCAGTTCTACCATTTGTACACCATCTGCAGTTCTATCCTTGTACACTAAACTTACAGGTGCAGTGAGAGACTGCTCATCCACTGATTCTTGGCTTGCATCCAACAGATTGGCTTCAGCTCCAAAATTGTCTGATTGGGTAGCTAAATCACAAGTAAAATAGTTTAGTAGCAGCACATGGCAGGAGTCACTGTAGATCATTTCAGATTAATTAACTGAAAGGTAAGTAGGGACAGATACAGGCACATTCTTGTGTACGAACCGTGTGATTTCCACTGCTGGGCAATCCTTCTGGTACCAAGCGGACAACCAGATAAAGGTTCCTGTACAGGGAACACAGCAACTACTTACTGTGAGTCCAATTAAAAATGTTGGATTACTGCACAGCAGCAAAGCTGGCATTTTGCCAAAGACAATTTTCCTGCTGACTGTTGACCTCAGCATATATATACGTAGAAATAGAGACATGTACAGTCAGTTGTACAATATTATACATATTACAAATATGGTGCAATGGCCATATGTACATGGATACCTGCTAGCAAAGCTACACAGCTACTTACCTTGGTGTCTGGATTGATCAAACAGTACATCTGATATGGGAGGACCTGTGTGAAAGAAGGCGTTAGGTAATATAATCAACATACTGTAATAAAGTAGCAAAATTATGTGGTACTGAAAACACAAGGTGAAGATGTTTGGGCAGAAGCTGCAGAACATAATGTTGACGTTTCTCTCAATTGTTGTGCATGCCGCTACTCCACACTCAAAAGCCTCACCTCTGTCACCCCCAGAAGGTCAGCAGTGAAGGACTTGCTTTCCCTCAGCAGTGTCAAGAAGCAGTCCACAGAAGGTTTGAAGGTGAACCCTGAGATGGCCACCTCAATGACGTCTAGTTCCAGGAGTATCCAAACGGTCTCCAACTGAGTGCTGCGCTGCATTATAACGTAGGTGAACCCATTGGGAATACAGAAGGTGACAGTTGTGCTATTAATATCCACTGCTTTGAGGCAGCTAATCTTCTCTGCAGGGATGCCATAAGTTTGGCTGAGGATATGAACTTGGAGATGGTGACAATCCTCATAAGTGAATTCACTGAGAGATTTTGATGAAGTAATTTCCAGTAGAGCAAGTTCACTTTTTGTGACAACCTGTCTACTTTCATCCTTGTTCTCGGATTCCTTCCTCTTATCAATTTCATCTTTCAGCAATGTGGCCTTCTTGTAAGTGACCAGGTGAAGATTGTAGTGTGAAAGGATGGCTTCAGCAACTTCCCGTTCAAGAGCCTTAGCAGGGATAGCATCCACAGCTTGTTGTAAGAAACATGTGCTACCCCATTTAGCTTCAACTGACATTCTGCTGAGGAGCTCATCGACTGATTCTGTGGACTGAATTTCACATCGTTTCACGTGTTCTTCATCTTCATGAAGGCCCAGTTGCAGGTATCTATTGGCTGCTTTTTTCACTGCTTCCAAGTGGGGCTCCAGCAGTCGTATAAGGCGGGAAAGAGTATTGGCATAGAACAGTCGAATTGCTCGATCACATTTATTTCGTACACACTTCATATCTTGTCTTTCCAAGTCCATTTTCATCTTCATGTATTCATCCATTGTCCTCTTCTCAGCAGTGCAAAAAGGGATGTCTCCTGAACTTGCAGATGATCTAGACCGTTTTCTCTTCAATACTACACAACAAGACAAGGAATGTGTGTCATATACTGAAACATGCATATCTTGAGTAAACGCGAATGAGAGGGCATGCAAGGTACCATGAACAAGCACCCATGTACGTACCATAAGTTTAGAATACACGACATACAGAAGGCACATTTATACCAAGTGGGTAAAAAGTGGTTAGCAGCAGGTTAAAATATAATTAGGTCATGTGAACGCTATAACAAGCTTGAGGCACAGTCTCTGCTGTTGTTGACAAAAGCAGAGCATGGTCAATCTACTACTCTCCTTTGCACTTGTACGTATATAATCATATTACAGTGTTTATGTCAACAGTTTGATAATATATGTGTGCTTCAATATTGATGCAGTTCAGCGAAAACTGCTACATAGAAGCGCTCTTGAAACTCACCAGGAAGGTATAGTATAAGATACGAAATGTACTTATTAAAACTGTGAAGAAAATAAAGTAAATCTAAGTCGCTGTTTTATAATGCAGCTATCACGATAAGTATTATACATTACAAGCAAGCGCGGCCTTTGGCCGTGCTTGCTCCGTGTCGCGTCACCAAGTGGACAACACAGGCCATCCATCACTATTTGGGTGATTGCAGCTGGGTGACACTGCCTGGGTATAGTGCTGATCTTGTTTGCACTGACATTGGCCACTGTCATTCACTTGCATCCTCATATACATATAGCTAGCTACACCTACACCATGTTAAAAGAATTGCTTGGTCATGTATTTCCTTAGCCAATAAGGCAGTGCCGAAGCCAAGCAAGCTTTCTACCCAATAGCTTACTTCGCCATAGAGGAAGGGCTTTCAGCAGCCCAGAGCACTGACAGCTAAAAGTACCCAAATAATGAAACAAAAATACCCACGTACCAATAGCCAGAGCAGTTACCTCGCACGAGACAATAACAGTAAACGTCTGTGCAAGTGCGCGCGTCGTGCCTGGAAGACCCAAACTGAGGAGCACGGAGTGTCTTAGCCTCTAAGAAACGGCTGGCTGCGAGGCACATGTATAATGCCAGAGCGGCCATGTTTGCGGTCACGTCATTGCGTCATCCAATCAAATGCCCGTTTTAATGCCACGCACAAGCAAACAAATGCACAGACTGGAAAAGATTAAATATATTAAGGAGAAAAGCACAGTCACACAAAGAGCATTACTTTGACACATATACCCACTTACAATATTTGAAGTTGTTTCTGCAGAATATTATATGGCCATGCACGATTATATTTGCAAGCGCTAAACTGAAGTAGTCAGTGGTTGCAAATAAAATAATGGTTACTGGTTGTAGGATTAATGACATTCATATACATAAATGAATATTATTACAGAGAATTGTATAGATTGAGCAACACCACAAAATGTATCTCTGTATAATAAGGAGTGACATCTCCTTCTACCTATACAGTGAATTGAGGCGGTCATTCTTGCTACTGCGGGGGAGGGGGGAGCAAGTAACGAAGCACAAAGAGTGCTACGTATGAGTACGCAAAGTGCATTGGACTACGATTTAGCAAGTGCCTACATTTTCAGTGACAAACCAAAATGATCTATGCCATTCATCCAACAATAACTGGGATACTTCAGACCCACCGATAACTATGAAAACAGTTCATAACATTAGATAATATGCATCTCGCCTGGCTCGCACAGTTTATCATATGGTTCCCAGTATGTACATTCATTCAAAGAATTCAGTCCTGTTCAGATTCCATTCTAAGCCTTAATCAAACTTCCTACCTTTTAGTGGGTGAATATGGATCATTCATAATCAAATGATTGACGATATGGTTGACTTCACTGGCACTTTAACACTCTGTAACTGAGAGCTGAACAGAATTAGTGCACGTGTACCCTAAGTCCCAGACCCACAGAGCATGTATCGGTTTGGGAACCAGACAAAGAAAACGACAGGAATGTACTAATAGTCCCAACCCAAACAAATCTCTCCCCTCCCCTTCCTGAAATATTGCTCCTGAATTTTAGTTGTTGAATTGCAATTGATCCTTAATGTTCACCATTCTCATACTTGTGTGTCCACCTCTTATTTAATTGTCATCACAATCTTCATGTCATCCCTTTAACATTGTCTTTGTACTAATTATGTGTTGTTACTGGGCGCCTTAATAATAGCCTTTGGGCTAGTGGCTCACCCATTCTAAATACGATCAATGAAATGAAATGTAACGCAATGAAATGAAATGAAATCGGATTATGCCTCAATAACATTAAACCATTTAGTCTCCAAACTTGCCATCCAGATATCTTATGAAGCCACAGGTTTAGTTACACATAAAATTAATAGTTCGTCTTACCTGGCACAGGTACATAAACAATCCTTGTTCCCCCTTCTCCTTGCACCTGGCCTCCTTGGAAGAGGTGAAGGGACAAGTTGCTGTCTCCTTCCATATGGTACTCAATGGCCTTCAGACCAGATTGATCTACATAGTAGCGCAATTGTAATACACTGATGAAAATATATAGCATAAACATAGCAGCATAATCAACCACCAATACATGTACATATGCTATAAACCAAACACACGTTAAAATACAGTATGAAACTTGTCTCATAGCTGTGCCAGCTGTATGCAAGCAACTGCTTTAGTTCTGGGTGAAACTATGCCATATTGTTGTGTCCATAGTTGAAGCTAAAGAACACGCACAGTGCTATGAAATGGTGAGGGACGGACATAAACCTGTAATACAGACCACACAGTTCATCTACATCATCAACTTTCAGGGCCAAGAAAAGGCTCGGAGAGTAACAATGTGCAATTTCTTGCTCAGTGGAGCCATGAACTTGTGCGAAGAGTCTGGACTGCCCTGGGGTCCAAAGAGACTATCGAACAACATGGAGCAGATTAAGCTACACTATATTCCTCTTATGTCAATGTTTGGGTAGGAATGGCCTGTAAGTGCAAAACTAGAGTGCAAATGTCGTCGTAAGCACAGCCATTGATTATCAGCCACTGGTACACCATCTAATATTGGTTGATAAAATTTGCTATATAACATAAGGCACGTCACTGCACATCTGATTGGGTTGCACTATGGGCTCCAAAGATGTATGGAAATGTGCAAGTGCCAGGCCTGTTGTCCTTGTAGATAAAGGGCTGGATTCACAAGGCTAATATAACTCACCGTTTAAAAATGTCCTTAGCTAAGTTTACATATGTGAGCTAGTGATAGCAATGATGTGCAGCAGGGCTCGAGATCCTTAATGTTGGCACATAAAGGAGTGGTTTATTGCTTGTGAGTTAAAGAATCTAGCAAATCAGTGGAAACAGGCTATAGCTAGTGTACACCTAGAAAGTAGCATATCTAGATACATGGACATGGATAGCTTGCCAGCAACTAGCTAGCTATGTTCCTAATTGCTATAGTTAGCTAGTACCAGAAGCGTTTGTCGCTTATCAAGCACTGCAACCACTTTTAGTCTGCTCGAACATGATCGGTATCCTTCGGATTCAAAGACGTCACAGAAGTAATCAAAGTCCTTGTTCTCCTTCACAAGAACCTCCATTAACTCATCCACTTGATTCAAAGTCTTGCCTGCCCAACCGAATGCACTAAACTAGCTATAGTGCAGACATAGCTGGTACAGAGAATACTTGATGAGCCCGGTTTGAACAGTAGGGTAATCTTTAGATTTTTCTATCCAGTAGTCTAGTGTTCTGGTAGCCAAGGAGAAGGAATGTAATTGCACGTAAATTGTGTGCAGGGATTTAGTGCCATTGGCCCCATGTTTCCAGGAGATGCCTAAATCCCTGGGGAATACCTGAATCCCTGAGGATGACTAAGTTCCCAAGGGATGCTTAAATCCCTGGGGGGTGCCATAATCCCCAGTGAAATTTGCTTGGTGCTTCAAGCTGGTATGGAGAATACTTGACGAGCTAGGTTTGAACAGTAGGGCAATCTTTAGATTTTTCTTCCAACAGTCTAGTACGTGTTTTGGTAGCCAAGGGAAAGGAATTGTAAAGGAAAATGTAATTGCATTCACTTTGTACAACCCTGTATTTATGACTGCTTTTTGGAATTGCAATTGTAATTGCAATTACCAAATGATGACCTTATACATCAAAGTGACTGCCAGTGCAGTATTCAGATACTGCACTGCAGTAACCAAGTAAGCACCTCCAACACTTCCCTATCACCTAAATTGTGGTCAACCAACACCTCCGTAAAGTAAACAAAGAGTGGAAAGGGCATGAGAATCAATTTAGCCATAAAGTTTCATGTAACAATTTCTGGAGAAGTGGGTAGCTCATGAAAGGGGAGTGCGCACATCTACACGCTTTCCCCAAGGATGCATTTACTCCTGGGAAATGATTCGACATGCAATCGGCGCCAATACACCACATTCATTGCTCACCGCTTTGCTTCTGTTGCGGGCTGAGCCAAGCTTTCCAAGCATGTACAATCCAGCTGAGCCAAAGCAAAGCACCAAAGCTTTCGTGAAACGCTCCGCGTATTCGTGCGTCACTCATTTCGTTGGGTACTGCAGCCACAGATCTGCGTGCACACTGAATGTTCCTGGTCTGGGAGTGCGCAGGAACAGAAGTCGGCAACACCATTGCACAGCACTCAAAAGTACTACTGGGGTGGCGTGGAGAGGATACGAAGCGACTTCAGCCTTGTCCTATGGCGAGATTACCACCAGTTCCAACGCAGCTCCCCAGCAAGACATACTAAAATTCAAATTGCGGGCGCTTATTTTTGGTGAATCACTTACTACACATCTTTGATGGTGTACGGCATATTTACTGCACTCGCCCTCGGGTCTCGTGCAGTAAATGCCGTACGCCATCGAAGGCGTGTAGTAACTACTACTTACTTACTACTAATTCTCCTGATTAAAATATAAACATTCTTATTAAAAACCATTTGATAAAGCAACACACAGTAATTTGAATTTCATACAGTATAATTATACTATCATTATGCAAATTAATACATGAATAATAAGGGAAAGGAATGTAATTGCGTGTAATTGTGTAATTAGGTATCAATTACAAGAATGTAATCAACTACCATTACAATTTCTTCAGCAGAAATATCTCAATTCCAATTAAATTACGATTACTGAAAAAGTGTAATGAATTACAGTCAATTGTAATTACTCATTACCATTACCACAACACTGTTCCATGGTCACAAAGGGCAACCTTACAATTGGTGTCATACTTAGTCTCAAGAGGCATAATCAGAAAGAACACCCAAGCACGTATAACTTGGGTCAGAGTATAAGAGACTAAGACTTGAGACTAAGTATGACACCAATTGCAAGGTTGCCTTTTGTGAGCATGGAACACTGTTCACTGACCCACGCAGCATGCAACATGGATTTGTTCCATTTCTAATTGTTTCATGTACTGTAGGGCGCTGTCGTGAGTGTAACACAAATTTAGGACTGAATAGATTATTTATAGGACTAATTAGCTAATATTGTGACAGAGCAGCTCCTAACTCTACATAGTATTGATTGGCTGACTCACACCTAAAGGCAGTGGAGCACTGGCACCGGACAAAAAGATAAGGTAAAGTAGGGGTTCCTAACAACGGGTGCCTGAACACTGCGCGCCGCCTGTACGCGAAGGAACAACTTCCGTGTTTGCATGCATTTAGCACAGGCATCAATTAATGTGATGACAAACTGGGTGTTCCTACATCCTTATTCCTTCACGTAGAGGCAGACAGTGGTGCCTTGCTTTGAACACCCTCTCTTGTTCTGAACCCCCCACTTTACCTTATTCGTCCCTCAAATGTGGTTTGCGTGGGCCAAGAACGAAGCTTGTCACGATTCTATGGGAATATTCAGGTCTGGCGTCATTCTTAGTATCAATACTGCCAACAGTGGCAAGAGAATCTACTGTAGCTTGTCCCTTAGAACCTGTGTTCCTCTTCAACGGCGTGATGAAGATGCGTTCCTCGCAGAACAGGATTTAAACACGTGCATGTCCAATCGGATGGGATATAAGCCAGTTACATCCCATGTACTTGTTTAATATCCAGTCATCGCCTGCGACCTCGGCTTCACCTCGGTCTTGGGCGATAACCCGGATATTGCACTCTGGGATATAAATTAACATACATGTGGCATATAAATTAACATACCGTATGGCCGGAAATTTTGACGGGGAACTTATTTTGTCAGATTGGCGGTTTTGAAAGCAATCCACCAATATTTCATCTGCCTAAATTTGTGCAATCATAAGTTTTTTCCGCTTAACAAGCCTGGTTGCGCCAGGCCTACAGATTAATCGTCAGCATGGAGTTCACAAATGACAGCAGTGCGAGGACATTATGTTTCTAAAGAGTTTTGCACACCGTAGGTGGGAGAAGAGTGTGACAAAGCCGAAGCAATCCGAACGGCGTCGTATATGCGGTCGCTGCGAAGACTGACGTTGAGATCATTGTCGGTATCTTACTGCAGCAGATTTCAGCAGCCTGTTCTCTGTTTCTGCGTTGGAGCGGTACAATTGTGTGTGAGGTCACAGGCTGCAGGCAAGCATCAGCAGATCGGCCAAAAGGAGACTTGAAAGCTTTGTACGTTGCAGCACTCGCACGAAAAGCTAAGGATTGGAACAATAATAACCCAATTATGGTCAAACAACAGCGCGTGTACTCCTCAGAGACTCTTCAGCAATCTAGCTCTGTTCATCTGGATTAGCTATTTTGCTATGAATATCATTATGGCACAGGTTTGCCAAACCGCCAAAGTAAATTCCACCAAATACAAAAATTTCAGCAATCTGCCAAAGTAAATTTCCACCAAAATTTCTGGCCATATGGCATAGGCGTAGGAACCATGGGGGCCAGGGGGGCCATGGCCCCCCCCAGATTTCAAAAGAGGGGGACCAGGCCCCCATAGATTTTTAGCCTTGTCTCACTTCTGTAATCTATAATTTGGCTAGCAAGTGCTCAGGCCATCTCTCCTCGATCCAAAGTATACAGAGTGAGTCCACAGCATTTTCGTTCGAAGCTACATTCAACAAAACCTGTTGTTTAAGTTTCTGGTTAGAGACTTGCATCTGGAAGCCATTTTACGAATTGCGCAATCAACCCGTGACCTAAATATGAATATAATATCCTGCCGCTCTGTATGTTTGGCCCCCTTAGTTTTGAAAGTGTTCCTACGCCCCTGTATGGTATGTGGCAAGTGCAGATTCGGCTCAGCAGTGCAATGAATAACGTTACACCAGGCAATAAATGGAAATGGCTATTGCAGTCCGAGGCACTTTTCAGGTTTGTGCAAGGATCATTAGGTGACAGGTGTTGTTACCAGGTGATAACTGAGTTATTGCCGGGTGATAACTACTTTAGCGTACACTAGATTCCTTTGACGTTACCATCAAGTGGGATTATAATGAGGTGTTAGGGGCACTTAACAGGTCACTAACTGTGTGCACACGGTTGAAAATCATTAATTAACTAACTTGCCATTCTCCTTTGATGTATGACGTCATCATGTGATAAGCCAAGTTCTCTTCAGTTAAAATTCAAAATGTTTCTTCCATATACTTTGCATATTATACCATGCATATTATCATATATGTGGCAAGTGCCGATTCGGCTCAGCAGTGCAATGAATAACGTTACACCAGGCAATAAATGGAAATGGCCATTGCAGTCCGAGGCACTTTTCAGGTTTGCGTAGACAAGGATTCAATTGTAGCAACGGTTACAATGGTGCCTGTGTTGTATGTATCTTCATTGCACATTGTGAGGCTCTAGAGGGTGTCAAACATCTTGTCAGCTTAGGCAAAAACCGTATACTGTCCGTGTTTTGCCTGCATAGGAATTCTACCCAGTTGGCTTAAAACTTATAACCAAGCCAATGAATTTCTCCATTGTTTGCAGTGGTACAGGAGTGCTGTAGTAGCCTTCTGTAATATTGAATTTTGCTGCAGCAAGGCGACCAGTCCAACAATCTGCAGTTTTCAGCTTGTTCTCAATCCGCGACTCAAGCTCGTAAGACCTACATTCAAGCACCAATAGATACCCAATGGAAAGTGGAACATGTTAACGATAGCCAGTCTCAAGCACACATGCATTTACCTGTTGCAACTGATCGTGAACTTTCGGCAGCATTTAGAAAAATGACTATATTGCATAATCTTTGATTTCTATCTTTGATTGCCACACATATAAATTATACATACATATTTATATCATCCAGTAGTTTAACATTGGCTTGGCATGAAACAATTATAGTACAATAGGCAATTACTAATTACTCAGTATATTACAACAATCTGTAATTCACTCTAATGCACACATAGTGCATGGCAACCATTACTTTTACTTGTAGGAAGAATTACATGCAACATTACTGTAACATTACACATTATTTACATATGCCATACTTCACACCTTCTATTTGGCTCTTTGGTTTCAACTTCTCAGCTTCCTGCAACAATGCATTAGCCCAATGGTCATAGTTGCTTTTTCGAAGCATTTCACAGAAGGTGTGGAACTCCTTATCTCCCTTGCCACGCAAAACGTCAATGAGCCGTTCAATTTGATTTATATCATCCTGTAGAACCATCTTTGCTTCTGCTCTAGTCATGAAGCCTCCTGCTTCTTCTTCCAGGAGATCAATGAGATGTGGTCTGATTCTAACATTGAGCTTTAGCTTTCCTTGCAAAGCAGCCAAAGCACCCGAGTTATACTCACTCATTGGTGCAGTACCTGAAGTGGGTAGAGAGAAAGTCATTATTTATTTCACAATGCATAGTTACAGTTCAGTATACATACCATGCAAGTTGCAATTAATCATACAAATCTAAAATAAAATATTGAAAGATGAAAGGGAATGATTGCTTGCAGTTAACCACTGCAAAGGCAATAGATTGAATGGTAATCACTGGATATTACGCCAAACCTACCAACTACACCAATATGTATTTGTGTCTTAGTTAGCCTCAGTTAGGCTTTGTACCCCCTACCAACTGAGACACCAATACTATTGGTGTCTCAGTTGGTAGGGGGTAGGGTGTAGGGTAGGGGGTTGGTAGGGTAGTACTATTGGTTTGGTGTAATATCCAGTGATTACCATTCAATATTGAAATGTAATGAAATTCAATAGAAACAATCTTAATAAATAATCTTGTGGCTATCAGGAGGCCTGGTGGAACGTCTTCAATTAGCCTCTCCAATAATTTCTGTGGTTAGCATGTGACACTGCAATATTATGCATACAACATTTGGCCAATGTCTCTTGCTTATAGGAAAAAGTTAATGAATGTAATCATTAATTTTGTGAGAGAACCTCCCACTCTTACCCTTCGCTATTAATCCTTATGCACACACTCATTCATACGCACATGTACGCACATATGCATGCATGTACGCACGCACACACGCATGCATGCACACACGCACACACACATGCATACACATGCCCACACACACGTAACATGCACACTTGCACGCACATAAAGGTGGGCGGTATTGACTTTTTTCAATACCGAATAACTATTCCAACAAATACCTCAGTATTACTAAAAACCGACTAAATAGGCTATTTAGGTTTCATTGACTTACTGCATCTGTATTTGAAAGTGTTTCAACTGTTCTCTTGCAGAAAGCATAGATTTGCAAACCAACCTTGCTAAAAATACTCACAAAGTTAGGATACCTCCGGATATTGTATTGCAAAATCCGTATATTGTGAATGAAAACATGGCCAGATTGTAAGCGACACTCAGATTCGAAGATTCTTTACCGAGCCGACGGATGTCAGTAGGTACTCAGAAACTTCACCATCATTAAGAAGTTTCACTCCAGAGATGAAGGGTGGTGCTTCAAGAGGAACGAAAAAGCGACGAAGCGCGACAGGTGAGGACACGCCCTACGTACTTAAACGTCGAAACAGCCTCTTACTGTATGCCAAATTCCTGTCCTGCGTGCTGCTCAGTGCTGTGGACTACCACTCCTAAGTATGGACGTATTATTTACAAATGTAGCTCATACCAAGTAAAACCAAAAAGAATCGATATCTCGGTATCCCTATTCAACCTACCGATAATATTCGGTAGCCAGTAAACACCGAAGTTAACTAAATATATCGAAATACCGCCCACCTCTACACGCACACACATGCATACACATGCCCATACACACATAACATGCAGACATGCATGTACATGCACATGCACACACACACATACACCACACCACACATGCCACACACACACACACACACATGTACACACACGTATACACATGCACACATAGACGCAGACACACAACATATACACACACACCACACACGCGCACGCACAGCCAAATCCAGCTACATCTAGAACAAACCAACGGCAAGCACATCAACGTTACCACTCGCTATAAAACTTCACTCACAAAGTTATGTGCTCGCAGTGACGTAATCGGATAGTATTCGGTATGAGAACAAAGGGAAAAACAATTACCAATAAGGGTAAAGAGGTCCAATATCAGCTGATACCAATTGCTGTTCCAGTGCAGCTTTACGTCTAATATATCTTGTAGCATGGCTCCTCAGTATATAAGCCCACATGGTATAAATTCTTAAAATCAGGTGAAATTCTGGAAAAGGAACGCGCGGAAACAGCAATGTATATAGCTAATCTAGTCTTTAGCTTCCTGGTAAGCTTAGGGTATGCACACATAACTATATGTACACTCCAGAAAAGAAACACTCTTTGTGAAAGGCAGTGTCAAGCATTCCACACACTGTCTTTGAAAATTACCCACACTGAGGCACTATAACATAGCATTACCCCTTGTCCTAGTTACTTTCACTCAGTGAACATGCTCATACATTTCAGGTTCCTATAAGACAAGGGATAGCTGCATGAACCTACGTACTCTGATCATTCTTGTCCTAGCTTTGAACCAATTGGCAGGACTAAGCCACACACTAGGGGACACTCTTCAATCAAGATTACAGCTGAACTAATGTCATACACAAATCAAAAGCTGCCTACCACATATTCACAAGGCCCATCAAAACCAGTCCCAACCAGTTACAACTAGTATCAATCTACAACAGTGTATCAACAACTCAAAAGAACTTACAACATGATACAATAGCCTACAGTCCACTTGTGCACAAACAATCATGTCAAGTAGTGATATCACAATTCTTCAGCATTTTTAGAAGAGAGTTTAATCAGTGAAACCCTTATAATGCAAACACCTTTGGGAAATCGAAAAGTGTTCTGATTGTAGGAGCTGCATTTCACAGGTACGGAAAATATGCATACCTTAAAATACTCTTGCTATAAGTGTGCAAACATGCAGACAAATTTGTGTATGTAGAGGCATTCACTCAAGTTCACTATGCGCTCATGTGCACATGCACCATTTCCGAAAACAATTTTAATAGGACCTACAAATAGTTTGTATAAACAAACAGAATACATGATTCATGATGCTTGCCAGACTCTGTGCTGATTGTTTCACTTGTCCAAGGTAATATTACAAAACAGTGAGCCGCCCCTTTTATGGCAGCTGATCAAACGGTCCGAATTATATAGTGAGGCTTAATGTATGAAGCACGATCTGCATGCAATACAGATACAGGGATGCCCGTATATCAAGGGGAAGTATGTATTACTAGAATATAGGACCAGTGATTGGTACTTCCAAAAGTGACTGCATAATTGAGGCCAGTGTCTGCTTTTCAGGGGTGTCCACAAAGCACGCAGGGTGCCACTGTCTGTGAGGCAGTTATGAAGTAACTAATCATATAATTAGAGCTAAAATCAGTTATATAGCATGGCTGCTGTTCAAATCCTTAATATATTTAATCTTTTCCAGTCTGTGCCATCGTTCGCTTGTGCATGGCATTTAAAACGGGCATTTGATTGGACGGCGCAATGATGTAACCGCAAACATGGCCACTCTGGCAGTGCGCATGTGTCTGGCAGCCAGCCGTCTCTTAGACACTCTGCACGCCTCAGGTTGGGTCTCCAAGGTGCGACGCACACTTGCGCAGAAACTTACTGTTATTATCTGGTGCGAGGGAGCTGCTCTGGCTATCAGTACGTGAGTATTTCTATTTTGCTATTTGGGTGCTTTAGTTGTTAGCGCTCTTGGCTACTGAAAGCCCTCTCTCTATCGCAAAGCAAGCTATTGCGTAAAAAGCTTGCTCGGCTTCGGCACTGCCTTATTGGCTAAGGAAAGACATGACCATGCAATACTTTTAACATGGTGTAGATGTAGCTATAGCTACGTATGTATATGTGCATGCAAGTGCAAGACAGTGGCCAACGTCAGTGCAAACAAAATCATCATTATACCCAGGCAATGTCACCCAGCTGCAATCACCAAAATGGTGATGGTTGGCCTGCATTGTCCACTTGGCGACATGACGTGGAGTGAGCCGCACTTGCCGTATTAGTTTAAAATACCTGAATTAAGGAGATATCTACAATCATTAGTCACAAACCAACATATATTACATGTATTACATGTACTAGCTGAATGCCCGCCCTTCAGGTGGGTTCCCAGTCTACGGTTCATAATTTAAGCTTTTAACCAATCAAAACCATCCATTTAATTGGGAGCATTCCGTGGACTCGCTCCGCAAAACTCCGTGCACACAGAATTTACTTATGTCAATTCATTTCGTCTAAAGGAGTTCAGTGGCGAAGGCGCTAATCACCTTAGGTCACCCTCCATACTGCCATGATGTGTTCTTCTAAGTTTGGCAAAGATTGGTGAAAAATTGAAGGAGGAGTTTCTGGACAACGAAACATGGTCTTTTCCTTATCTCTTAGACATGGTGGCGACTGTAAAAGTGGCAAGAACTCGGACAGAATGACTTTAAACCAAATTTCAGCTCGACGAGGTTACCAACACTACGCCTCTTCGTAATCCCACTGCGTTTCATGACATTCCATCCAGAACTGAAGAAGTATATCCTGGACAACAAAATTGTGCATTATGTTTATAATAATGCAATACATACATAGTGCATAAAACCTATGGTGTCCTCCACCACTCAATAGTGATAATGTTATTGGGGCACAATTATAAATTATGAATATCATTAAAGTCACAATATGGCTGGTTGCCCTAATTGCTATATTATCATTAGCCATTAAAAACCCTAGCTATCGCTTATAACGTTAACGGATACAGTATCTTCATAACTGTTAACAAATAACCATTTTCCTGCACCACACAGTGCAATCGTAAATGTTACAAATCATAACTGTATTGTACTTTAGAGCTAACGGACAGATACACATTTACAACACAGTCAGTTGACAGTATTCTTACACATACACATCACTGCCTCTTTCTTGCCAGGTCTGTAAACGATCCTTGAGGAAACTGCAATTATAGCATGAACTTGCAGAGGATGTTCACATAGTATAATATGTTCAAGTATCTGTGCACTACTGCTTCACTAAAGCACGCCAGAAACTTTAAGTCATACTACAATAGCCTGGAGAATGTGCAATGCAACTCACCAGTGTACCCTCCACTGCGTGCTTTTGCTAGAGGAGAAGTAGGGCCTTCACTAGAGGATAGTCTCTTGAATCCCACAGTAGCTGGGACTATGCATGTTAAAGGTCCACTGTCGCATTTTTTTTTAATTTTCATATTGATAGTGCTATGTGAAACATCTTCAATGATACCCATTTCAGTGTGCTCTGCCTCACGATGGGGGAGTTACGAGGGTGCAAAGTTGCAAAAAAGACCAATTATGCGTGGGCGTTTCCGGTGTTCCGGTCCTAACAATGCTAAAACGTCGTGACGTCACAGTAGGCTCCGGAATGTTTGCGCAAGTATGGAGGAGAATAGGCCAGTCAACGGACTGAACAAGAAATCGTTATCTCCTGCGAGTCTTTATCTTACGATGAAGGCGAAACTTCTTGAGACAATGAAGGAGATACCCCTGCTGCTTCTGAAGTAGAGCTGGGCATGCGGGTTGCGCAGCCGTACGGCACGACATCAATTTTGCGACACGACCAATAATAGGGTGACGCCCGTTCTCAGCCCTACAAACGCCGATTCGCACCATTCTTGGACTGTTACAAGAGCATACGAAACAGAGATGGTACACTAGTCTAGAGATGATTTGTCACCTCCTACAAGGCGTAACAGCTGAAATACGAAGTGTGCCGAAGACATATTTCGGAGCACTCGGCACGTATTCTAGGTCACTGGCTCGCACATCGCGAGACGTAAGCATCTCTCTACTCCTACTTGCTAGGTAGCAGGGCACACACAAGCTCTGGTCACAGCAAAAGGTTCTGACTTCAGAGGAAAAACCGTCCCCTGCTCTCTACTGAGAACGGCTGCGCAGAACACCAGGAGGTGGAGGCATCGAAATGGCTGGGACGCCTTTTTCGTCATCCTAAAGCTACTACTCACCCTTTCGTCCTTTGTAGCGATTTGTCGTCTTCTCGATTGGCTTTCTCTGTGCTAGGAAAGACTCTCCTGTAAGTTAAAGCGCCATTCGGATTCTGACGGATGTACTAGAGTGAGCAAAGTGGTTGTTGCTAGAATATTTACACCAAGAAACAGCGAAATGGCAGGTAGGGCATCAGTCGCAATCCGAAATGCGCTCTAACTTACGGGAGAGTCTTACCAAGCACAGAAAGACCCTGCCAACAGCTGCTGGCCACCGCTTCTTCAGACTATCGCTCTTCGTGAAATGAAGCAGCGACCGTTGCCTCCACCATAGATCTATGCCTCCACTGGCCCTACTACATCCTCCAGCAACACATTTGTGATGCATCGGGGCGAGTTCATCAGCAAGAGGGACGTGAATAGCCAGTCGGCGATTGTCTTCCCACACGGCGTGTGACACGTTCAAGCATAGACACAAGTGTACGGCAAGCCTACTGTGACGTCACAGCAAAATGGCGGATTTCTTCGGCCGATTTTCCGGAAGTGAGCCATTATCCCTCTACCAGGGAATTTCGAAGCGCTCTAACAGCGATTTTCGGTGGTTTTAGACGATAATCTATCATATAAGAGCAACTTGTGTAACCGTGACAGTGGACCTTTAAGGTAAGGAATAGAGGTGAATTCATGCAACATTAAACTCAATTATGCACGTACTGCATAACAATCTTACTATGCTATGAAACTGTACTATGCAAGAATGTAGTCAAACCAAAATTAACCCTTTACGGGCAAATTTAGAATCGGTGCATGTATGCACACCATGCTATACCAAATTAAAATGGCTCTGCACATAGTAATCTCATGCACCACATGCTGACAGCTGACAAAGCTCTCTTGAAGTGAATACACTGCATGCTGTACGGTGGACTTCATCAAGGTGCCCCCAACAAAAATATCGATTGCCCTTTGTGTGCACACTCAGGGGAGACGAAATGTCAGCCAAAGGATAACCAGAAAACTACTGAATTTGCTACAAGCCACTCAAAGCTGGTGTCCTTTTGTAGCAGTCGAAAATGCCGTAAAAGTGCAAACTACTGAATTTGCCACAAGCCACTCAAAGCTGGTGTCCTTTTGTAGCAGCCGAAAATGCCATAAAAGTACAAGCCTTTATCCTTGACACATAGATGCATCATTGGTACTTACACGTACGCAATTATTTGACACGTCATTTTTAACTAAAGGTTCATTAATAGAGTTACATAATAGATTATGCACATCCCCCTGGACAACGATTAAGAGCAAGTCAAGCCATTCTGTGGCAGTTTACATGATTTGTACTATACACTGTACATTCTCAGGTTTGCTTTAAATAGATCTTGTAGCCTTGGTCTCTCAGCATATAACAACAGACAGCTACAAATCTTAAAAACAAAAGCCATTTTGGAAAATAATAAACATGTGAAAATGGCCAGATCCATAGCTACGTACCTGTTCAGTTTGGGGCATGCACACACACATGTAATGATTCAGAAAAGTAATGTCTGTGCATATCCTTCTTCAGTCGCAGCATCTAACATGCTTTCATGATCTTACACAATTCACCCACACATTAAAACCAAAACCTTATCTCCTTTTGTCAACTTTATAGCAAACATGCTATATTACTTCAACACTCTTAACCAGGGAACACCAAACCTACTCAATATCATTCCTCATCACCCTCATCAGGGAGTTTAATAGTCGGTTCAATCAGGTACGGTGCATGGTCACAGACCTTAAGTTGCAATTGGTATCTGTAATTATTCTAATGCATCTATGTCTGTGGGGTGGTAGTGAACTAGGAAGTGCCCTTAGCTGAAGGCTGATTGCTAACGGTACAGCATCCACAGCTACGTATACAGCTGGCCCTTTACGATACAGTACTAGTTCTTGCTACTGAGTTAAACTCTAATACATATTTGTTCCTCGTTCCTCATCCTAACCCTATTAGCTAGCTAAACCGTAACCTTAAGGTGGTAGGGAAGGCTAAAAGCTTCCTTTAGGGTACACTGCTTTTGCATATGTAACTCTAAAAGTATACAACCAGCAATCAACATTACTTCAGATGTGATTAGCAAGTAAATTTCCTATAATTCGGTGTGAATCATTAATTGATTGGCACTTCCATTATTGAAATAATGTAATTGGAAGTCAAAAATTTTCACCTCAGATGAAGTCAAGCAGCTGCAGGAAAATTCTATCTATTTCTGCCCTGAATATTTGAACAGAGCCAAACTTGGGATATAGAATCTAAAGGCATGTGTGCAGAAATCTATGGCAGGCCAACTCCATATCTGCTTGCATTGTGGAAATATTCCCTCTTCATTTAAAAGTTATGAGTTTTGCGATGGTTGTTTACTTCAAGGTGAAGGCAACCGCATTTGAAACGTTCACAACGCCTCAGACTAGATAGCCCAGCAACACCTTGGTGTCACACACTAGTATGCTAGGGCCCTAGGGGATCCACCTGCACAAGACCTCGTGCCTTCTATCCTACCGAACGCCAAGAACTACTTCTGTAACGCACTGCCAACTACACGGCAAGCTTTACAACCAAAGCGTTCGCTTGCAAGAAGCCAAAGTTTGGAAAACTCCTTGTGCACTGATTAGTAAGCCGAAATAGTTGTGGTTTTCACACCTCATTTCACACCCGTCACCCAAGGAACGTGTATAACATACGTACGTTTTCCTGCGCAGCTGATCGCTACAATCCACTGCTCCCAGCAGGCGTATCCCTAACTTCATCGGCTAACCGCTAGCTTCTGGAAGTTGGGATATGTACGCCTGGACGAGTAGCAGCTACAGAAATATGTGCGAGGCCAAAAGTCAAGGGTGAGAAGAGACGCTCTCACCTTGCGAGCATAAGCAGTTGAGGGCACGTTACCCGCGGAGTAGGCCTAGCCAGTAGACCATCAGAAGACTTCGTACTGCCGTCAGACTGGATCGTCGAAGAAGTCCGCAGCGGTTCGACTACTAAGCTGAGATATCGCTCTCCCTCCGGACGATTCTTCAAGAGCTCGCTGGACGTTCAGGAGTTCCTCGCACTTCCTCAAATGGCGGCAATGGAAACGGGTGATCCAGACGTTCCTTCTGCTTCAGCTTCAGCCATATCTCTTGCCAGTCGTGCAGCAATTACATTGTAGACCATCAATTAATTAGTTATTGCTTGAAACTTCGCACGATTTTCGTTATTTTGTTTCTTTCATAAAAATATGCAGGCAAGTATTGACCGTCGCAAAACTTCAGATATATAACTTAGACCCATAGCCAAACCTCTGTACCAAAAATGGTGCAGGTTTGATTTCGTCACGTGAGCCTTCCCTACCACCTTAACCCTAATATCCATCGTTGGTGCCGAAAATAGCTTTGTTTAAAGCTACCCCCGAGCTATTATTATAGAACAAGTTTAATACGCAGCTTACTATAGCTGATTGTGTCAAGGGTCATACCCTTAAAGTGAACTTGGACTTCTCTGGAAATTACTCGTTTACTGCATGAAGCCAGGGTATATGGACAATTAGGGCGTGGCTGGGCGTCGCCCGATTCAGGGCGGTTTCTTACCTAACAAGTCTGACCACCCATTCGATTGCTTACCACTACTATAGCTAGTCTGCGCACAGTTACAAACATTGCGAAGCGTTCATGGACTAGTGCTGCCCTTGAAGTATACAGTGAGTTAGCTAGCTACGATCACCAAAGACTGTCAGGATGCTTTAACGGGACCGGACCGGTGGCCTGAAGGGAGATTAGCCTTAAATGACTTAAATCATAATAGGAAGTGCGTGAGTGAATCATGAGAAGACTGGCAGTACCTTCCAAAGAGCTTTCACTGTACGAGTCATCACGCCTTGTGCTCGGTTGCACTTGGTGAGCGCCGTCCATTTTACGGGTGGGGCCGATCTGGCTCGCTAGACCCTCCTCCACCTTGCTGTGTTTGCATAATATAATATTATGTACGAGAATGTGCATGCAATATAAATTAGCATGGATTTATATTATAAACCCAATATAGCAATGTATTATAATTATAAGTACAAGAGATCGAGACTAGCGTGAGGTTGCTGAACCGCTGTGTTATATAGCTGCTAGCTATTATGGACAATCATGCAACTATATATCATCATGCATGGAATATATAGGTTTAATTTTGTGCTACTGTACTACATGTGGGATAGGTAGCTAGCTAGGTGTGTACATGTTTTAATGATAGTAAGTGTACCTAGCTAAACTTTGATGAAGTTCATTTCACTAGGGTGCATTGAAGTGCTGGGAATTCTCGCAAAAGTCACTAGGATAAGACATTTTTACCAAACGGGCACTCAACTTGAGTGGATCTGTATATGGGGAGGGGCCAGTGGGTGACAAAGAGGAGGGATGGGTAACCTCCCAGCTGTAGCATCCTCTTTGCTATGATCAACTGCATATACCCTTCCTCGCCCAAACCACCACTTCATCACCCACACCTCCTCCTGTTGTATGTATGCTGCTTGCAATCAACCATGAACATGTGCACTTAATACTTAATAATGAACACGAACACAATATAAAACTATAATACTGCAGTACATGTAGCTGCATAATTATTTACCGATACTGCCCATTTTTAATTCATCTGCACATTAAAGCATTAAGCTCACTAAAACATCGTTGAAACAGTGACAGAAACTATAATACAACAGTAATGTATAATAAATACCTTATGTTATAGTAGTTAAACGTATACATTTATAGCAATACAAACTTAAACAAAAAACAGAAAATCACTGTAAAAGTGTGGCAATAAAATTGTTTGTTAAGTTCCTATATGCTTGGCACAGTTCCTTTCGTAAGTGTATCATTTATGTCAATATAAATGTCAAGTGCAAACTCAACTTGTGCACACAAACTTGCAATCAACAATGAACGCATATCCTATGACATTCACAGTGACAGCTTCAGTGCACAAAATTTCCCTGCCTCATCATCATTACCATACTCGTATGCAATGTTTTCCAATTGTTCATAGTTCCATCAAAGAGCAGGGTGGGAATTCCCTCGGATACGCATCTTAAGTGTCAGTGATTGCTCAATGTACTGCTTTGCCTCCTCCAGCCGCCCCAAATGAATGCATACCAACCCCAATTTGTCCCAAGGCAACCATGTAGTCTCGCGCACCTATTTCCCCATTGTGCAATCGCGGAGAAATAGGAACGAACGGCTGGCGCGCGAGACTAACAACCATGTTCTGTTGGTGCCCTGGTCCAAGTCTTACCTTCAGAATTTTTGTCTGCACTGCACTTGCTTGAAGGGCTTCATAAGCCTCTGCATACCTGCATTGCTGAATGTAGCATTCCCCACGGAAAAAATGAAGGAGAGGGAAAATTGTATCCTCATGAACTTCCACTGGGAGTCTATCATTCATGTTCTGTGCCCCCATTAGCACTATCAAAGCCTCCTCACTCTTATCCAGTTCCAGGAGTACCCTGCCTTTGGTCATCATGCTAAATGCAATCATTGGGTGCAAGTTCCCATACAGTTGATGGCCCATACGAATAGCCCTGTCAATAAGAAGGCTAGCCTTGCTTACATTCGGCTGTGGCCCATCCAACAGTAGGTCTGTCAGTGTTCGCAACAACTGGCAATTGTGGTGGGATGCTGGCACACTGTCCCCACAGGCTCTCAGGAGCTCATCTATAAGAGAGGGGTCATAACGTGCAAGGCCTTGGTAGAGCTGTGCCCGGAGGAGGAGAGCCTCTGAATGCATCTGAGTCCACTTCACAATGCTATCATCTGCCATGTCAGTCCTTCCTCTATGAAGGACTTCAAACACTTCATCAACATGCTAAATCACCTTCCTCCCCTCTATCCTTGAAGGCATAACCAAGGGCAATGAGATCCCTATGCAGTCCAACAAAATTTCTCCTACGTTGATCTAAATCTACATCATCCCACTTCTTCCTGTCCTTGATGTTCTTGTGCAGTAGTTCATATGGCAGAATTAAACTCAAAGAGCTCCTTTGCATACAAACACTTTAGATCTATCTCTGCCAAAATGATACTTTCTTTCATAGCTGAGGTAGTAATGATTCCTATCTCCAGTGCATTCCTAACCTCCGACCCTCATGGCGCAACTGCAGTACCTTTGCAGCATACGGAGCAAAGCGAGGGACAGTGTCATCCTGGAAACCACGTGACTGAACACAGGTGCGGAAAACAGCAACAAAATGAGGAAGAGGTTGATTCAGAAGCTTATCCATCATACTGTCTAGGTAGCTTTGCTTTGACTGCTGTTCAGTAGCTTCATATAAAGCACAGAGTGCTTTATATATGATAGCTGACACTTTGCGCCTAGTTCTAAATTGTTGTTCATCCTCTGGCGTTGATCCTTTAATTTGTGCACATGCACTGTCTCTGAGGACAGCATGAAGAATGTGATGCACTGAGATTCTAGCATCACCATCCATAAGTATGAGGTTGTTATGGTGGATGTCCTCCTTGAATTGCACAAACAAAGCATCTTCTGTTCTCTCTTCTGGTTCATCTACAAGCTGGGCAACTGCCAGTTTCTTAATCAGTTGCAGAGTATCAGTTCCCTCCTCACAAAGCCTGCAGACAGAAGAGCTCAGCATTATTGCCCTCAACTCCAATTCGCTTCACTGCTTGTTTCAGTGCCTGATAAAAAGTTTGATCATAGTGGCAAGGTAAATTCTTAGGGTGTTTGGGATCAGATGCATGCACATTCTGCAGAAACTGGTGTTTTTCTCAAGGTGCCTTTGCCAGGTATAGAAAGCATCATCCTCACAAAGGGACATCATTTTCTCAGGTGCTTCTTCATTCACAGAAATATTCATTTCCGACTATAATTATGTCTGTCTAATAGGTGAAGAATGGCCAGGAGAAGAAGCACATGTACAGGGCAGTTCTCGTTATCAGCGACTACTTTAGAGAATCTTATTGATAATTTACAAATTTGCTTGTGCATGCAGACTTCCATGTGTTACTGACAAGCCATCAACATATAGTATAAATTTTATTTATAACCCTCAGTGCTGCTGCTACCCCTTTGAAGTGCCTCACCAGTCAAAAATGGCAACCTATATATATAGAGCTCTTCCACACACTTGAGTATAATTGACCCCATGCTTTGGGAAATTGATGGACTCGTATATAGTCAGATTGCAAACAATCACGTATTCATTAAGATCTATTATTTAAAATTGTTTTATACTGCACGCCACTCTGATCCTGCTAGTTGTGGTCACTGTATGCATATGGCATGTTGTGTGTTCACATAATTGTGCCTGTTTCCATGTCTGTATATGTAGTTCTTCAAAGTGTGGCCTTGAGGAGGAGAACACTATGCATGGGCGCAGTTTAGCTCAACACTTTGTGCATATACTTACATATACTCAGTACATATCAGCTATATGTATTGTCTTATTGATTACATATTTCTTCAGGTTGCAACCCCTGTTGTTGTATTTTTGATCTGCAATTTTATGTGGTACATTTGAGCTGGAGATTGACAATGTATATACGTAGCCGGTTTATTGATCTCATGCACTTATGTAAGTAGTTATAATGGGTTGTAATCTACTAGCCTCCAAACAAGTAAGCTGGTTGAGAAATTTAGCAAAGCCTGCTTGACTCATATCCCAGAGCATGTTATATATCAATGGCTTGGTCCTTTTTTCCATTATCATAATTATCGTCATGCAGAGTAAATGGCTGAATTGCTGAATTTGAGGATTCCACAGAAATCTATTCCAGCACTCTTCACAGCATCAATGACAGGAAAATTTATAGAATCAACAAAAGTGATTATCAGCAAAATTTTCTACCAACATCTTTCCCAAACATGGCTGCATGTGAATGAATCAACAATGTACATTTCTGTGGGTGTCAGCCAAGCTAAGGATGCCTGTGTGACGAAGACTCAATGCTCTGCCCTGCACTCAATGCCCTCCTGGATTGGACAAATAAAAGTAAGTAACACCCACACGCAGCTCACTCTCCACCAGTAACACCCACACACAGCCCACTCTCCACCAGTAACACCCACACACAGCCCACTCTCCACCAGTAACACCCACACACAGCCCACTCTCCACCAGTAACACCCACACACAGCCCACTCTCCACCAGTAACACCCACACACAGCCCACTCTCCACCAGTAACACCCACACACAGACCACTCTCCACCAGTAACACCCACACACAGCTCACTCTCCACCAGTAACACCCACACACAGCTCACTCTCCACCAGTAACACCCACACACAGCCCACTCTCCACCAGTAACACCCACACACAGCCCACTCTCCACCAGTAACTCCCACACACAGCCCACTCTCCACCAGTAACACCCACACACAGTCCACTCTCCACCAGTAACACCCACACACAGCCCACTCTCCACCAGTAACACCCACACACAGACCACTCTCCACCAGTAACACCCACACACAGCCCACTCTCCACCAGTAACACACACACACACCACTCTCCACCAGTAACACCCACTAACCCAACACACTTTACTCATGGAGGTAGGATGAACTGTGACTTGTCCCAGTGGGGGTGGTCCTGCCCCTCCCTCTGCTCCAAATACACTAACACGGCCAGTGTTCCTCAGCACCACTACCTCCTGGAGCACCCTGTCATAGAATTACACACACACACACACACACACACACACACACACACACACACACACACACACACACACACACACACACACCTGGTCCACTGTGCCCACCACATCTGATGTGAAGAGCATCCTGAGGGTCTTGTCCACACCAGGAGGGATTACCCAACGAACTTGACCAGCTTAGGTGTCTCATCAGACTCCACTATCGTAGCCTCACTCCTACAGATACAGGCAAGCAGAGAGGGTGCCCCTGTCGCCTCGCACCATAGCACACAACACACCTCTCACTATCATCCTTCACATCCCTCCCTTCCCCCTCCCCCTTCATTAACTAATACTAACTCTCTGGACTCACTTGACCGGCTCAGGCTCTGAGGGTGGGGTCTGAGTCAATGAGATGGGGGAGGGTGACTTTGAGCTCCTCCTCTCACGTCTGCTCTTGAGTGTAGCAGAACGCTTGTCAATTTCCGCTGCCTTTGTCCTCTTGCCAGCCTTAGCAGAGGAGGGCTCTGCCCCCGCCTCCTTCTCTGCTGCCATGCTCTCAGACAAGTCAGTTTCTGGAGGCAGCTTCATGGGCGGTGGCTCATCAGAGAGGAGGTTACTGAAGGGATATGAGGGACAGCAGTAATGCCTGAGGGCAGCCACCAGACCAGTAGCATTGAAGCAATGTTGCACATTAGAGCAGGCCGACTCACGGGTCATCAGGGGATGCAGCCACAAACGCAAACTGAAGCAGCTTGTCTGGCTCTGGGGTGTGCCACTCACGAGGGCAGTGCACCACAGAGAACACAAAGGGAGGCTGGATTGGAGGGCCATCAGGTCCCAAACCATTTCATCAAGCAACTGGAATGGAAACATACGTATGTACACTTACATATTAATGTACAGCCAAAATACAATATTTTATATATAGTACAGATAAGGTGCATAGGTACTGTACAGGTTAGCTTATGGTGTGAATGTGCACTCACGTCAGCAAGTGAAGGCAGCTGGCCGGCTATCTCTTGTGCAATCTCCTCCCTCTCCTGCTCTGCGCCAACACTGAGCACTGGTACACCCAGCCCCTTCCTGTTCTCCTCTGCCAAAAGGCTGGCAGGCACTGGCAGGAGGGAGGACTTGGAGCTACTGGCAGCCAGGACCTTATCCTCTGACTTCTGCAGAGCAAAACAAATATTGGAACACATAGAGCTGGTGTGTGTGTGTGTGCGTGCGTGCGTGCGTGCGTGCGTGCATGTGTGCGTGTGTGTGTTTGGCTTAACAGCGAACCTCCTTTTTACCCTTGACTCCCTTGTGCTTAGGAGTGGTGGTGGGTGGGTGTTTTTGCTGGTCCAGAGGCTCTACCTCCAATGGAGCACTTCCAATGCTCCTGTCCCAGTCCTCCAACAAGGTGCTCACCTGAGACCACACACTGTCTTAGGACATTACCTGATGGGGGAGGGGCAGGGCAGGGGGAGGGGCAAGAGGATGAGGAAAGGCACTGCATGCAATGGTGTAATAGGAATGAAGACAGTTACATAGTTTACGAATCATGTTGGACAATCACAAGCCAACCATTTCTTTATGGCTGGGATCTCAGGCTCTGCTGCATCTTGGCTCTCCTCCCTCTTCCCCTTGCCCTTCCTTCTACTGTATATACAACAGTGGACAAACAGACAGACAAGACACACGGACAGACAGATGAATCAACACAGTGAGTTGGAGGGTAGCCACTGTACTTAAGTATGTATACAGCTGTACATACGCCATACCCCTGACCCGCTCCCATCTGCCCCGCCCCTCACTTGGTCTGCAAATCCTGCTCTGCTCTGGGCTCTGTACTCAAGTTCACTTTGGAGTGGACCGGTGTGTTCAGTAGACCACTCCCAGCGCCCTCCACTGGGGCGATGGAGGCAGGCTGGGAGGTACTCCCATGGGCGGGGGAGGCATCTGGTCCACTGGCTGCTGCTGCTGGTGCCTTCGGCTGTTGGATAGCAGTGGTCTTCCCAGCCTGGGGACCACCTTTGGCTGCACCCCGCCTCTTCCCAGGGCCCTGTCTTGCTCTGCAAAGGTACATATATCAAACATTACACCAAGGACTATGAAATACTAATTAACTATTCACACAATATTAATACAAAGTGAACAGCAATAAACAATAACAACAGAAGCACTGATAGCACCTACCCCTCCTCCTCCAGTCGTTTGGCTTCTTCCAAGGCCTTTCTCTCCTGCTCCTGCCGCTCCCTCTCCTCTCTCTCCAACTGCCTCCTAGAGGAGTGGTGAGCACAACCAGAACTGCAATGTTATGATGTGTTTACAGTACCGCAGCACAAACACATGTACACAGACAGTCAGAAGAGCTCATAAGACCTTCCCATGAGCTGCTCCCACCCACTGCCGCTGACAATGAGTCTCACACACTTCTTCAATTCTTCAGGGGGTGCTGGTGGTCTGGAGCTGAAGCACCTGATTCAAGATCCATGATTATGGGATGTTTCCGGTTCAAGCTCAAGCCCAGGCCATGGCAGAGAAATTTTCAGTGGCAGCACCCCTTGACAACAAACAGCCCCACTGAACAAATAACAAACTGATCTTACTGTATGTGTGTCTATGTTGTTTGTATTATGTATGTGTTGTGGGTGCCTGGAAGAGTAGCCTCCTGGCTAAAGGTTCCCCACATTAAATAAGATCAATTATTATTATTATTATTCAATCTCTCCTTTTTGAGCTGGTGCCTGGTCTGCTCAACTCGCTCCTTTACATCATCAGGGAGGGATTCAAACTCGTCTTCAGAGAGGGCTAGGAGAGCCGCCTCAGTTTCCTTCTCCCTCTCTTCTGCACAACATGCTGCCTCTTCCTCTTCAGCTGCAGGGAGGAATGTGCGAGAGGTTGAACCGTTGGGGGAGGCCAGAGCAGTGTGGCTAGCTAATGACTATGTACAACCACTGGAAACACCTATAGTACAACCACTGGGGTAGGATTGGTAAGGCTATGTAGAAGGCCTGTACAGTTGCTTGGTAGAGACAAACCTTTCTTTCTCTCCTCTTCCTTCTCTACCGCCTCCAGCCGTGCTAGGTGGGCCTCATAGGTGAAGCACAGGTTAACAAAGTAAATGTGTTTTCGGTCCCCGAGAGCCTTCAGTACCAAGGCTGTGGCCAGCATGGGGTGGGGAATGAACTGGGAGTGGATGCCATCCACCACCACACTGAGGTAGCAGTCAGGTTGCTGCACGCACAAGGGAGAGGTGTTCAGTAAGTGACAGACACACACACACAGGGACATACAGCATTCAGGCATACAAATCCCTTATATGCTTGCCAATGCATGGCAATGTACAGTGTGTGTATGCCACAAACTGACTGTCTGCCGAGGAAGGCTCACCAGAGTCCTCTCTGTCAGTATGTCCACCACAACATCCTCTGGGAGTTTGGTCGGCAAGAGAGACCCCTTGGGTACCTCCCACTTGTGCCCTCCTCCACCTCAACACTGAACGGTGTCATGTCCATTGGTGGAGGCTGCGGCACGTCCTGCTCGAGGGACCCGTCCACTTCTTCCTCCTTCTCTTTCTCTTTGTCCTTGTCCTTTGAAGAGTGCTTCTTGGACGGCTCCTGGTTGATGGAGAGGGCCGACACCGCTGCTTCCTACTCACAGGCCTTCTGCCTGGCCAGCATGGCTTCAATGCACACCTTCCTTGCCCTCTGCCCAGCCGGCGTCCGCCCTGACACAATGCTCTCCTTGATGACAGTGTCCACATGCAGCAGTGTACCTCTCAGCCAGCATCCTGGCCCGAGTGCTGCACCCACTCTGAGGCGGACCAAACATCACCACTGCCGCCCCCCTCCGCAGCTCAGCCCGCTTGGCCTCAGGGGATAAGTCTATGCCCATGTAGCATGCAATGGCTGCTGTTAGAAGGGTGCTCTCCAGTTCGCCCACCTCCAGTTGGCTGACTTTCTCATGCACTCGGCCCCTTCTCTTCCCCCTCCGTCAGCCCTCCTTCCACATCAGTGATACTGCCCTTCAGCGTTGCTGCACTTGGCTTGCTATCACACTGTGAGCTGGTGCGAGCCAAGGAAGACTGAGATCCTTCCTCCTCCTCGATCAGAGCAGACTTGGAGGCAGGCACGGCAGGCTGCTCTGGATGGCTGTGAGGGTGCTCCTTGTGGTAGGCATCTGTGATCTCAAAGGGAAGCTTCCGTCCTGGCTCCAGAGGGGGCAGGATGAGGGTCTTCTGTTTGGTGCAGCTCTTGAGCCAACGCAATATCTGTGTGAGGGCACAAGTGAGATGTGTGCAGGTGCACCAGTGACATATTGTCTTGGCTGGCAAGATATCAAGTTACAATGCAGGGGAAGTTAATGAGCTTCGAGCGCAGTACTGACTTCAGTGGGATACAAGACGTTTCGATCCATAGATCTTCATCAGTTGTAATACAAAACTTAGGGAAGCGCGACATTAAATAAGGGTGGGTGTGTCATTGAGTGTCAAAAGTTTGGCAGGGGGTGATGTAATGGGTGCATCTGATTAGGAGTAAAGGGGGTGATAGGCAATAGAATGAATAGGGGTGGGAGGTGAGGTAGGGTGAGGTGGCCTGGGGTCAGTCAAGAGGGAGAGTATCAGTATCAGTATCATATCAAGTTACCTATGTCTATAGGTGGCTGGGACAGGTGGGGGGACAAGGGGACTGGTAGGTGGGACAGGTGGGTGGGACAGGGGGACTGGTAGGTGGGACAGGTGGGGGGACAGGGGGACTGGTAGGTGGGACAGGTGGGTGGGACAGGTGGAGGAATAGGTGGGGGGACAGGTGGGAGGACAGGGGGACTGGTAGGTGGGACAGGTGGGTGGGACAGGTGTGGGGACAGATGTGGGGACAGGTGGCTGGGACGGGTGGGGGGACAGGGGGACTGGTAGGTGGGACAGGTGTGGGGACAGGTGGAGGGACAGGTGGAGGGACAGATGTGGGGACAGGTGGGAGGACAGGTGGGGGGACAGGTGGGCAGGTGTGCGGGAGGTTACACACTTGTGTGGGAATTGCACTGGGTATGTACGTACACTGGTAGCACACTGTGCTGTTGTCATCACATGCACAGGCCCTCACCGTCTCCTCCTCCCTGTACTGCTTGTCAAACTCAAGAGAGTAAATCTCAACTGGGGAGGATGTGGGGTTGTGCACCATCACACTCCTCTCATCTCCTCGTGTGTACGGCAGGATGGGACCAAATTCTACCGTGGATGAGCTGAACTCAATGTGGGGCTCACAGCCCTGACCTTTGACCTGCAGGCATCGCCCTGCTGTGGGGTTCTGAGCAATGAGTAGAGGAATCACCTGCATGGGAGTAGGGCATCTGAAGAGGGAGGGGGAGGGGGAGGGGTAGGGTGCAGTCAAGGGGAGGGGGAGGGGGCAGTCAAGGGGAGGGTGGGGCAAAGGGAGGGGTCAAAGTGGGGGAATGGGGGAGGAGCCAAGAGGAGGGGTAGGGTTCAGGTGTGAGGACAGTGTAGTCCACATTAGGGAGCAAACAGTGTGACTAACATTCCATACACCATTAAACATCAGAAGGGAACATGTGTGTTGTGTGCTATACACACGTATGTACATACATGTATGTGTATATATGTGGCGTGCACGCGCGCGCGCGCGTGTGTGTGTGTGTGTGTGTGTACATGTGTGTGTGTTATGTACCTCTTCCGCTGGTGTGAATTTGACTTGAATGTCTGTGAACTGTCCTGGCATGAGCACCCCAGAGGATGGATTGACCTGAAAGTAACATGGAGGTGGCTTCTCTTTGAACGTCTTCTTCAGGTGGAGGGGCATGTGCTTGGGTGGCTGGAGGGAAAGAAAAGAGTGAGGAGCATCATTGTTCATGTGTGTGTGTGTGCGTGTGTGTGTGTGCGTGTGTGTGCAGACTGTCACCTTCTTTGCTGGCTTCTCTGTAACTGCAGACCACACACATCTAGCATTCAAAATGTACAATGTCAAATTAGTCTCGCATAGCAACCACTTTTCCTCTATTGCACAACAGCACAATAGAAAATGGAGCATGAGGCTGGAGTGGGGGTCTGGCTCTAGATTATGTCAAAAACAAACATGCTGTAAAGTATAGAATGTAATACATGGACTACAATTTGTATATTGACTTACGTAAGTACGTACATGTACGCAAGTATACAACCTGCATGTGACCTGCATGTGACTTGCATGTGACTTGTATGTGTCTATTCAGTGTACGCCACTCACTGAACATGCTTGTCATTCCTCAACCTCAGAGTGACAATCTTACACTGTCCACACAGCACAGTCTCAAAGTCCACCTCAGAGGTGCTTACATTCACATCGGGCAGGGTGACCACACCCCTCAGCCGCAGGTAATAGCATGGCCCGCCCACCACCTGCAGCAGGACAGTGTCCACCAGGAGCAGCAGGGTCAGCAACACACAGTGTGTGTGTGTGTGTGTGTGTGTGTGTGTGTGTGTGTGTGTGTGTGTGTGTGTGTGTGTGTGTGCGCGTGCGTACGTGTGTGCTCTTTGCTCACAGACCTGCAGTGGGAGCACTGCCATGGTCTCCTCTGCAGGGCAGTGCACTGAAGCAGGGTCAAAGGTCACAACACACTCCACCCTCTCCCTTCTGGCAGCGCTTTTATCTTGTCAGAGAGGTCCACAGAGAACCCTGTCCCGGCCAGTGCTCTCCTGCCCACAGTCACAGTGCAGGAGAGGTCCCCCACGTTGGTCAAGGACAATGTCTTGCGCAATACATTGCCATACACAACATAGCCGAAGTAATAGTCTGGAAGGATAGGCCTGTAACAGGAAATGATACACAAAACAGGTAGTGACATCTCACTCCAACTCTAACACACCTCATGTCATCCTACCACACATGCACATTGGGGAAACAGAGAGTGACACGCATGCACAGAGCAGTGTATCTCAGCTAGAATGCTGTGCAAACTTGCCGTATAAACACAAAATGGGGCCATACACCCATACTGTATGCCAGTGTAATGCAAAGCTTGCATACCATCAATAAACACTACACACATGTACAAATAAGTCACAGTCTTCGTCTGTCACACACAGCTACTCATACTGCAGTGCCCCAGCCGTGTGGTGTGCCCACCAACCTGCTGCCCTTCCCTGCTGCCACGCTCTCCCTCACAGCAATGAGATCCATCTCCCTCTCCAGCTCACAAGTTGGGTGTGAGGCGTGAAAGTCCATGAAGGACTCGGCAGGGGGATCCCTGATTCCTCAATGTCATCCATTAAGAGGAGGGTCTCATTAGTCGCTGGTTGTGGACAGGGCGGGATCTCAGGGGTGGGTGGGGGGAGGGAGCTGTTCACCTTCAGCAGAACAGAGGCCTTCTCCTTCAGGGAGTTGTATAAGCCATCTGGGTCACGGTACCGTGGGCAGGAGAGGGAGATTTCGGGGAAAAACTCTTCTCCTAGCAAGGTGACCGTTTGAGCTTCCAGGTGTCCTATTTGGATCTGCACATGTGACATGAGTACAGTCAGAGGCAACACACAACTCTTGGCCATGTACCCAACACACAACTCATCTACTGTGATACACCATTTGAAGCCCAACCTGAATGAATGTCGTACATTAGCTCTTATGTATGTACGTAAGTTACAAGGTTTTGAAGTGGTGTGTACTGTACCTCAAATAGTGAACTGAATGGGTCTGGTGTTCCGGGGAGGTAGCTCACTGTCAGGACCTACTCACTCAGTGGAGCCACCTCACCCTTGACACACACAAGTCAGTAGATACATGTACATAATATGTATATGACAAGGTAAGATTTGGCAAGATATGACAAGGTAAGATCTGGCAAGATTTGCAATTGGCAAGATATGACAAGGTAAGATTAGGCAAGTTTAGGCAAGATATGACAAGGTAAGATTAGGCAAGATTAGGCAAGATATGACAAGGTAAGATTAGGCAAGATTTGCCAAGATATGACAAGGTAAGATTTGGCAAGATTTGGCAAGATTTGACAAGGTAAGATTTGGCAAGATTTGGAAAGATATCACAAGGAAAGATTAGGTAAGATTAGGCAAGTTATGACAAGGTAAGTTTTGGCAAGATTTGCAATTGGCAAGATATGACAAGGTAAGATTTGGCAAGATATGACAAGGTAAGATTAGGCAAGATTAGGCTAGATATGATACGGTAAGATTAGGCAAGATTAGGCAAGATATGGCAAGGTAAGATTTGGCAAGATTTGCAAATGGCAAGATATGACAAGGTAAGATTTGGTAAGTTTTGGCAAGATATGACAGGGTAAGATTAAGCAAGATTTGGCAAGATATGACAAGGTAAGATTTGGCAAGATTTGGAAAGATATGACAAGTTAAGTTAAGGCAAGATTAGGCAAGATATGACAAGGTAAGATTTGGCAAGATTTGCAATTGGCAAGATATGGCAAGGTAAGATTTGGCAAGATTTGGCAAGCTATGACAAGGTATAAGATTAAGCAAGATTTGGCAAGATATGACAAGGTAAGATTTGGCAAGATTTGGCAAGATATGACAAGGTAAGATTTGGCAAGACATGACAAAGTAAGATTTGGCAGGATTTGGCACGATATGGCAAGGTAAGATAAAGCAAGATTTGGCAAGATATGACAAGATAAGATTTAGCAAGATTTGGCAAGATATGACAAGTATGATTAGGAAAGATTTGGCAAGATATGACGAGGTAAGATCTGGCAAGATATGACGAGGTATGATCTGGCAAGATATGACGAGGTAAGATTAAGCAAGATTTGGCAAGATATGACAAGGTAAGATTTGGCAAGACTTGGCAAGATTTGACAAGGTAAAATTAGGCAAGATTAGGCAAGATATGACAAGGTAAGATTAAGCAAGATTTGGCAAGATATGGCAAGGTAAGATTAAGCAAGATTTGGTAAGATATGAAAAGGTAAGATTAAGCAAGATTTGGCAAGATATGACGAGGTAAGACCTGGCAAGTTATGACGAGGTATGATCTGGCAAGATTAGGCAAGATATGATGAGGTAAGATATGGCAAGATATGATGAGGTTTGATCTGGCAAGATATGACGAGGTAAGATCTGGCAAGATATGACAAGGTAAGATCTGGCAAGATTAGACAAGATATGACAAGGTAAGATCTGGCAAAATATGACAAGGCAAGATTTGGCAAAATTTGGCAAGATATGACGAGGTAAGATTTGGCAAGATTTGGAAAGATATGACAAGGTAAGATTTGGCAAGATTTGGCAAGATATGACAAGGTAAGATTAAGCAAGATTTGGCAAGATATGACAAGGTAAGATTTGGCAAGATTTGGCAAGATAAGACAAGGTAAGATTAAGCAAGATTTGGCAAGATATGACAAGATAAGATTAAGCAAGATTTGGCAAGATATGACAAGTAAGATTAAGAAAGATTTGGAAAGATATGATGAGGTAAGATCTGGCAAGATGTGACGAGGAATGATCTGGTAAGGTATGACGAGGTAAGATTAAGCAAGATTTGGCAAGATATGACAAGGTAAGATTTGGCAAGATTTGGCAAGATTTGACAAGGTAAAATTAGGCAAGATTAGGCAAGATATGACAAGGCAAGATTTGGCAAGATTTGGCAAGATATGACAAGGTAAGATTTGGCAAGATTTGCAATTGGCAAGATATGACAAGGTAAGATTTGGCAAGATTTGGCAAGATATGACTAGGTATGATTAAGCAAGATTTGGCAAGATATGACAAGGTAAGATCTGGCAAGATTTGGCAAGATATGACAAGGTAAGATAAGGTAAGATTAGGCAAGATATGAAAAGGTAAGATTTGGCAAGATTTGGCAAGATATGACAAGGTAAGATCTGGCAAGATATGAAAAGGTAAGATTTGGCAAGATATGACAAGGAAAGATTAGGCAAGATATGACAAGGTAAGATTTGGCAAGTTTTGGCAAGATATGACAAGGCAAGATAAGGTAAGATTAGGCAAGATATGAAAAGGTAAGATTTGGCAAGATTTGACAAGATATGACAAGGTAAGATCTGGCAAGATATGAAAAGGTAAGATTTGGCAAGATATGACAAGGAAAGATTAGGCAAGATATGACAAGGTGAGATTTGGCAAGTTTTGGCAAGATATGACTAGGTACGATTAAGCAAGATTTGGCAAGATATGACAAGGTAAGATCTGGCAAGATATGACAAGGTAAGATTTGGCAAGATTTGGCAAGATATGTCAAGGTAAGAAAAGGTAAGATTAGACAAGATATGAAAAGGTAAGATTTGGCAAGATTTGGCAAGATATGCAAGATATGGCAAGGTAAGATTTGGCAAGATATGACAAGGAAAGATTAGGCAAGATATGACAAGGTAAGATTTGGCAAGATTTGGCTAGATATGACAAGGTAAGATTTGGCAAGATTAGGCAAGGTATGACAAGGTAAGATTCTACAAGATTTGGTAAGATATGACAAGGTATGATTTGGAAACATGTGGCAAGATATGACAATGTAAAATTTGGCAAGATTTGGCAAGATAAGACAAGGTAAGATTAAGCAAGATTTGGCAAGATATGACAAGATAAGATTAAGCAAGATTTGGCAAGATATGACAATATAAGATTAGGAAAGATTTGGCAAGATATGACGAGGTAAGATCTGGCAAGATGTGACGAGGTATGATCTGGCAAGGTATGACGAGGTAAGATTAAGCAAGATTTGGCAAGATATGACAAAGTAAGATTTGGCAACATTTGGCAAGATTTGACAAGGTAAAATTAGGCAAGATTAGGCAAGATATGACAAAGTAAGATTTGGCAAGATTTGGCAAGATATGACAAGGTAAGATTTGGCAAGATTTGGAAAGATATGACAAAGAAAGATTAGGTAAGATTAGGCAAGATATGACAAGGTAAGATTTGGCAAGATTTGCAATTGGCAAGATATAACAAGGTAAGATTGGCAAGATTTGGCAAGATATGACCATAGATAGTAAAAACCACAGGGATTGGAAACATTAAATTTATACATGATATTAAGCGTTACAATAATATAAATGTATGACACCGTGTATTCATGCGTGTTGACCATGCGTGGGCGCCGAAAATATCCCTTTCTCTTATTTTCTTCGAATCTCGCGTGTTGTTTGACTGTTACTGTTTATGAGACTACCAAGGTTTCTATTCTCAAACATATTTATCTACACAGAGATAGAAAGAAGCAACCAATAGCTAGTAACTTCGTAAAACGATGCACAAGCGACTGTAGAATTTGTGGCAACAAATTCTCAGCGACTAAGAAGAAAACCTTCCTAACTTTGAATGTTCTGGTTACAAAGCAAATCAAATTATCATAATAAGCGGCAAACATTACCTTTGAAAGAGATTTCACGGGCAATATCGTCGAAAATCTGTTAGCCCACAAGGTTAACGGTGGAAACAGATACTAAGGTATACGAGGTCCGATGATCTTCGTTCTTGCGTGAATCTGTAGAGGATATGTCCGTTTATCATAATATCCGGCAAAGAACTGACTCAGCCTCGAAAGAAACGGAAGAGAACGCGGTGTTTGTGACGTTCCGAAGCGGGCAAAACCTTTTTTGGGACTTCCTTAGGCACAAGTCTATGACACTTACGCAACGCCTACAAAAAAAGAACGGGCGATGACGTCACGCATATTATCGCCGCAACACGCATGAATATTGTGCAATTGCGGAGTTGCCAATCCCTGTGGTTTTTACTATCTATGATATGACAAGGTACGATAAAGCAAGATTTGGCAAGATATGACAAGGTAAGATCTGGCAAGATATGACAAGGTAAGATTTGGCAAGATTTGGCAAGATATGACAAGGTAAGATAAGGTAAGATTAGGCAAGATATGAAAAGGTAAGATTTGGCAAGATTTGGCAAGATATGAAAAGGTAAGATCTGGCAAGATATGACAAGGTAAGATTTGGCAAGATATGATAAGGAAAGATTAGGCAAGATGTGACAAGGTAAGATTTGGCAAGATTTGGCACGATATGACAAGGTAAGATTTGGCAAGATTAGGCAAGATATGACAAGGTAAGATTTGGCAAGATATGACAAGGTAAGATTAGGCAAGATTAGGCAATATATGACGAGGTGAGATCTGGCCAGATTTGGTAAAAGATGACGAGGTAAGATTAAGCAAGATTTGGCAAAATATGACAAGGTAAGATTAAGCAAGATTTGGCAAGATATGACAAGGTAAGATTAGGCAAGATTAGGCAATATATGACGAGGTGAGATCTGGCCAGATTTGGTAAAAGATGATGAGGTAAGATTAAGCAAGATTTGGCAAAATATGACAAGGTAAGATTAAGCAAGATTTGGCAAGATATGACAAGGTAAGATTAGGCAAGATTAGGCAAGATACGACAAGGTAAGATTAGGCAAGATTAGGCAAGATATGGCAATATAAGATTAGGCAAGATTTGGCAAGATATGACAAGGTAAGATTTGGCAACATTTGGCAAGATTTGACAAGGTAAGATTTGGCAAGATTTAGCAAGATATGACAATGAGAGATTAAGCAAGATTTGGCAAGATATGACAAGGTAAGATTTGGCAAGATTTGGCAAGACATGACAAGGTAAGATTAGGCAAGATATGACAAGGTAAGATTAGGCAAGATTTGGCAAGATATGACAAGGTAAGATTTGGCAAGATTTGAAAAGATATGACAAAGAAAGATTAGGTAAGATTAGGCAAGATATGAGAAGGTAAGATTTGGCAAGATTTGCAATTGGCAAGATATAACAAGGTAAGATTGGCAAGATTTGGCAAGATATGACAAGGTACGATAAAGCAAGATTTGGCAAGATATGACAAGGGTAAGATCTGGCAAGATATGACAAGGTAAGATTTGGCAAGATTTGGCAAGATATGACAAGGTAAGATAAGGTAAGATTAGGCAAGATATGAAAAGGTAAGATTTGGCAAGATTTGGCAAGATATGAAAAGGTAAGATCTGGCAAGATATGACAAGGTAAGATTTGGCAAGATATGATAAGGAAAGATTAGGCAAGATGTGACAAGGTAAGATTTGGCAAGATTTGGCACGATATGACAAGGTAAGATTTGGCAAGATTAGGCAAGATATGACAAGGTAAGATTTGGCAAGATATGACAAGGTAAGATTAGGCAAGATTAGGCAATATATGACGAGGTGAGATCTGGCCAGATTTGGTAAAAGATGACGAGGTAAGATTAAGCAAGATTTGGCAAAATATGACAAGGTAAGATTAAGCAAGATTTGGCAAGATATGACAAGGTAAGATTAGGCAAGATTAGGCAAGATATGACAAGGTAAGATTAGGCAAGATTAGGCAAGATATGACAATATAAGATTAGGCAAGATTTGGCAAGATATGACAAGGTAAGATTTGGCAACATTTGGCAAGATTTGACAAGGTAAGATTTGGCAAGATTTGGCAAGATATGACAATGTAAGATTAAGCAAGATTTGGCAAGATATGACAAGGTAAGATTTGGCAAGATTTGGCAAGACATGACAAGGTAAGATTAGGCAAGATATGACAAGGTAAGATTAGGCAAGATTTGGCAAGATATGACAAGGTAAGATTTGGCGAGATTTGGAAAGATATGACAAAGAAAGATTAGGTAAGATTAGGCAAGATATGACAAGGTAAGATTTGGCAAGATTTGCAATTGGCAAGATATAACAAGGTAAGATTGGCAAGATTTGGCAAGATATGACAAGGTACGATAAAGCAAGATTTGGCAAGATATGACAAGGTAAGATCTGGCAAGATATGACAAGGTAAGATTTGGCAAGATTTGGCAAGATATGACAAGGTAAGATAAGGTAAGATTAGGCAAGATATGAAAAGGTAAGATTTGGCAAGATTTGGCAAGATATGAAAAGGTAAGATCTGGCAAGATATGACAAGGTAAGATTTGGCAAGATATAATAAGGAAAGATTAGGCAAGATGTGACAAGGTAAGATTTGGCAAGATTAGGCAAGATATGACAAGGTAAGATTTGGCAAGATATGACAAGGTAAGATTAGGCAAGATTAGGCAATATATGACGAGGTGAGATCTGGCCAGATTTGGTAAAAGATGACGAGGTAAGATTAAGCAAGATTTGGCAAAATATGACAAGGTAAGATTAAGCAAGATTTGGCAAGATATGACAAGGTAAGATTAGGCAAGATTAGGCAAGATATGACAAGGTAAGATTAGGCAAGATTAGGCAAGATATGGCAATATAAGATTAGGCAAGATTTGGCAAGATATGACAAGGTAAGATTTGGCAACATTTGGCAAGATTTGACAAGGTAAGATTTGGCAAGATTTGGCAAGATATGACAATGTAAGATTAAGCAAGATTTGGCAAGATATGACAATATGAGATTTGGCGAGATTTGGCAAGACATGACAAGGTAAGATTAGGCAAGATATGACAAGGTAAGATTAGGCAAGATTTGGCAAGATATGACAGGGTAAGATTTTGCAAGATTTGGCAGGATATGACAAGGTAAGATTAAGCAAGATTTGGCAAGATATGACAAGGTAAGATTTGGCAAGATTTGGCAAGATATGACAAGGTAAGTTTAGGCAAGATTTGGCAAGATATGACAAGGTAAGATTTGGCAAGATTAGACAAGATATGACAAGGTAAGATTTGGCAAGATATGATAAGGAAAGATTAGGCAAGATGTGACAAGGTAAGATTTGGCAAGATTTGGCACGATATGACAAGGTAAGATTTGGCAAGATTAGGCAAGATATGACAAGGTAAGATTTGGCAAGATATGACAAGGTAAGATTAGGCAAGATTAGGCAATATATGACGAGGTGAGATCTGGCCAGATTTGGTAAAAGATGACGAGGTAAGATTAAGCAAGATTTGGCAAAATATGACAAGGTAAGATTAAGCAAGATTTGGCAAGATATGACAAGGTAAGATTAGGCAAGATTAGGCAAGATATGACAAGGTAAGATTAGGCAAGATTAGGCAAGATATGGCAATATAAGATTAGGCAAGATTTGGCAAGATATGACAAGGTAAGATTTGGCAACATTTGGCAAGATTTGACAAGGTAAGATTTGGCAAGATTTGGCAAGATATGACAATGTAAGATTAAGCAAGATTTGGCAAGATATGACAAGGTAAGATTTGGCAAGATTTGGCAAGACATGACAAGGTAAGATTAGGCAAGATATGACAAGGTAAGATTAGGCAAGATTTGGCAAGATATGACAGGGTAAGATTTTGCAAGATTTGGCAGGATATGACAAGGTAAGATTAAGCAAGATTTGGAAAGATATGACAAGGTAAGATTTGGCAAGATTTGGCAAGATATGACAAGGTAAGTTTAGGCAAGATTTGGCAAGATATGACAAGGTAAGATTTGGCAAGATTAGACAAGATATGACAAGGTAAGATTTAGCAAGATTTGGCAAGATATGACAAGGTAAGATTTGGCAAGATTTGGAAAGATATGACAAGGTAAGATTGATTAAGATTAGGCAAGATATGACAAGGTAAGATTAGGCAAGATTTGGCAAGATATGACAAGGTAAGATCTGGCAAGATATGACAAGGTAGGATTTGGCAAGATATGACAAGGAAAGAATAGCAAGATATGATAAAGTAAGATTTGGCATGTTTTGGCAAGATATGACTAGGTACGATTAAGCAAGATTTGGCAAGATATCACAAGGTAAGATAAGGTAAGATTAGGCAAGATAGGAAAAAGTAAGATTTGGCAAGATTTGGCAAGATATGACAAGATAAGATCTGGCAAGATATGACAAGGCATGATTTGGCAAGATATGACAAGGAAAGATTAGGCAAGATGTGACAAGGTAAGATTTGGCAAGATTTGGCAAGATATGACAAGGTAAGATTTGGCAAGATTAGGCAAGATATGACAAGGTAAGATTTGGCAAGATTTGGCAAGATATGACAAGGTAAGATTTGGCAAGATTAGGCAAGATATGACAAGGTAAGATTTGGCAAGATATGACAAGGTAAGATTATGCAAGATTAGGCAATATATGACGAGGTGAGATCTGGCCAGATTTGGTAAAAGATGACAAGGTAAGATTAAGCAAGATTTGGCAAGATATGACAAGGTAAGATTAGGCAAGATTAGGCAAGATATGACAATATAAGATTAGGCAAGATTTGGCAAGATATAACAAGGTAAGATTTGGCAACATTTGGCAAGATATGACAAGGTAAGATTTGGCAAGATTTGGCAAGATATGACAAGGTAAGATTAAGCAAGATTTGGCAAGGTAAGATTAGGCAAGATTTGGCAAGATATGACAGGGTAAGATTTGGCAACATTTGGCAAGATATGACTAGGTAAGATTATGCAAGATTTGGCAAGATATGACAAGGTAAGATTAAGTAAGATTTGGCAAGATATGACAAGGTAAGAATTGGAAAGATTTGGCAAGATATGACAAGGTAAGATTAGGCAAGAGATGACAAGGTAAGTTTAGGCAAGATTTGGCAAGATATGACAAGGTAAGATTTGGCAAGATTAGACAAGATATGACAAGGTAAGATTTTGCAAGATTTGGCAAGATATGACAAGGTAAGATTTGGCAAGATTTGGAATGATATGACAAGGTAAGATTAATTAAGATTAGGCAAGATATGACAAGGTAAGATTTGGCAAGATTTGGCAAGATATGACAAGGTAAGATCTGGCAAGATATGACAAGGTAAGAATTGGCAAGATATGACAAGGAAAGAATAGCAAGATATGATAAAGTAAGATTTGGCATGTTTTGGCAAGATATGACTAGGTACGATTAAGCAAGATTTGGCAAGATATGACAAGGTAAGATCTGGCAAGATATGACAAGGTAAGATTTGGCAAGATTTGGCAAGATATGACAAGGTAAGATAAGGTAAGATTAGGCAAGATATGAAAAGGTAAGATTTGGCAAGATTTGACAAGATATGACAAGGTAAGATCTGGCAAGATATGACAAGGCAAGATTTGGCAAGATATGACAGGGTAAGATTTGGCAACATTTGGCAAGATATGACTAGGTAAGATTTTGCAAGATTTGGCAAGATATGACAAGGTAAGATTAAGTAAGATTTGGCAAGATATGACAAGGTAAGAATTGGAAAGATTTGGCAAGATATGACAAGGTAAGATTAGGCAAGAGATGACAAGGTAAGTTTAGGCAAGATTTGGCAAGATATGACAAGGTAAGATTTGGCAAGATTAGACAAGATATGACAAGGTAAGATTTTGCAAGATTTGGCAAGATATGACAAGGTAAGATTTGGCAAGATTTGGAATGATATGACAAGGTAAGATTAATTAAGATTAGGCAAGATATGACAAGGTAAGATTTGGCAAGATTTGGCAAGATATGACAAGGTAAGATCTGGCAAGATATGACAAGGTAAGAATTGGCAAGATATGACAAGGAAAGAATAGCAAGATATGATAAAGTAAGATTTGGCATGTTTTGGCAAGATATGACTAGGTACGATTAAGCAAGATTTGGCAAGATATGACAAGGTAAGATCTGGCAAGATATGACAAGGTAAGATTTGGCAAGATTTGGCAAGATATGACAAGGTAAGATAAGGTAAGATTAGGCAAGATATGAAAAAGTAAGATTTGGCAAGATTTGACAAGATATGACAAGGTAAGATCTGGCAAGATATGACAAGGCAAGATTTGGCAAGATATGACAAGGAAAGATTAGGCAAGATTAGGCAATATATGACGAGGTGAGATCTGGCCAGATTTGGTAAAAGATGACAAGGTAAGATTAAGCAAGATTTGGCAAGATATGACAAGGTAAGATTAAGCAAGATTTGCCAAGATATGACAAGGTAAGATTAGGCAAGATTAGGCAAGATATGACAATGTAGAATTAGGCAAGATTAGGCAAGATATGACAATATAAGATTAGGCAAGATTTGGCAAGATATGACAAGGTATGATTTGGCAAGATTTGGCAAGATATGACAAGGTAACATTAAGCAAGATTTGGCAAGATATGACAAGGTAAGATTAAGCTAGATTTGGCAATATATGACAGGATAAGATTAGGCAAGATTAGGCAAGATATGACGAGGTAAGATCTGGCCACATTTGGCAAAATATGACAAGGTAAGATTAAGCAAGATTTGGCAAGATATGACAAGGTAAGATTAGGCAAGATATGACAAGGTAAGATTAGGCAAGATTTGGCAAGATATGACAAGGTAAGATTTGGCAACATTTGGCAAGATATGACAAGGTAAGATTTGGCAAGATTTGGCAAGATATGACAAAGTAAGACTAAGCAAGATTTGGCAAGATATGACAAGGTAAGATTTGGCAAGATTTGGCAAGATATGACAAGGTAAGATTAGGCAAGATATGACAAGGTAAGATTAGGCAAGATTTGGCAAGATATGACAAGGTAAGATTTGGCAAGATTTGGCAAGATATGACAAGGTAAGATTAAGCAAGATTTGGCAAGATATGACAAGGTAAGATTTGGCAAGATTTGAAAAGATATGACAAGGTAAGTTTAGGCAAGATTAGGCAAGATACGACAAGATAAGATTTGGCAAGATTTGCAATTAGCAAGATATGACCAGGTGAGATTTGGCAAGATATGACAAGGTAAGATTTGGCAAGATATGACAAGGTAAGATTAGGCAACATATGACAAAGAAAGATTAAGCAAGATTGGGCAAGATATGACAAGGTAAGATTTGGCAAGATTTGCAATTGGCAAGATATGACAAGGTGAGATTTGGCAAGATTTGGCAAGATAAGACAAGGTAAGATTAAATAAGATTTGGCAAGATATGACAAGGTAAGATTAGGCAAAATATGACAAAGTAAGATTAAGCAAGATTTGGCAAGATGTGACAAGGTAAGATTTGGCAAGATAAGACAAGGTATGATTTGGCAAGATTTAGCAAGATATTACAAGTAAGATTAGGAAAGATTTGGCAGGATATGACGAGGGAACATCTGGCAAGATATGACGAGGTATGATCTGGCAAGATATAACGAGCTAAGATTAAGCAAGATTTTGCAAGATATAACAAGGTAAGATTTGGCAAGATTTGGCAAGATATGACAAGTTAAGATTAAGCAAGATTTGGCAAGATATGACAAGGTAAGATTAAGCAAGATTGGGTAAGATATGATAAGGTAAGATATGGCAAGATTTGGCAAGATATGACGAGGTAAGACCTGGCAAGATATGACGAGGTATGATCTGGCAAGATATGACAAGGTAAGATCTGGCAAGGTTAGGCAAGATATGACGAGGTAAGATCCGGCAAGATATGACGAGGTTTGATCTGGTAAGATATGACCAGGTAAGATCTGGCAAAATATGACAAGGTAAGATTCTGGCAACATTAGGCAAGACATGACAAGGTAAGATCTGGCAAGATTAAGCAATATATGACAAGATAAGATCTGGCAAGATATGACAAGGTAAGATTTGGCAAGATTTGGCAAGAAATGACGAGGTAAGATCTGGCAACATTAGGCAAGATATGACAAGGTAAGATTTGGCAAGATTTGGAAAGATATGACAAGGTAAGATTAAGCAAGAGTTGGCAAGATATGACAAGGTAAGATTTGGCAAGATTTGAAAAGATATGACAAGGTAAGTTTAGGCAAGATTAGGCAAGATACGACAAGGTAAGATTTGGCAAGATTTGCAATTGGCAAGATATGACCAGGTTAGATTTGGCAAGATTTGGCAAGATTTGGCAAGATATGACAAGGTAAGATTAAGCAAGATTTGGCAAGATATGACAAGGTAAGATTTGGCAAGATTTGGCAAGAATTGACAAGGTAACATCTGGCAAGATATGACAAGGTAAGATTTGGCAAGATATGACAAGGTAAGATTAGGCATAATATGACAAAGTAAGATTAAGTAAGATTTGGCAAGATATGACAAGGTAAGATTTGGCAAGATTTCGCACGATAAGACAAGGTAAGATTTGGCAAGAATTGGCAAGATATGACAAGGTAAGATTAAGCAAGATTAGGCAAGATATGACAAGGTAAGATTAGGCAAGATTATGCAAGATACGACAAGATAAGATTTGGCAAGATTTGCAATTGGCAAGATATGACAAGGTAAGATTTGGCAAGATTTGGCAAGATATGACAGGGTAAGATTAAGCAAGATTTCGCCAGATATGACAAGATAAGATTTGGCAAGATTTGAAAAGATATGACAAGCTAAGTTTAGGCAAGGTTAGGCAAGATATGACAAGGTAAGATTTGGCAAGATTTGCAATTGGCAAGATTTGACAAGGTGAGATTTGGCAAGATTTGGCAAGATATGAAAATGTAAGATTAAGCAAGATTTGGCAAGATATGACGAGGTAAGACCTGGCAAGATATGACGAGGTATGATCTGGCAAGATATGACAAGGTAAGATCTGGCAAGGTTAGGCAAGATATGACGAGGTAAGATCCGGCAAGATATGACGAGGTTTGATGTGGTAAGATATGACGAGGTAAGATCTGGCAAAATATGACAAGGTAAGATTCTGGCAACATTAGGCAAGATATGACAAGGTAAGATCTGGCAAGATTAAGCAAGATATGACAAGATAAGATCTGGCAAGATATGACAAGGTAAGATTTGGCAAGATTTGGCAAGAAATGACGAGGTAAGATATGGCAACATTAGGCAAGATATGACAAGGTAATATTTGGCAAGATTTGGCAAGATATGACAAGGTAAGATTAAGCAAGATTTGGCAAGATATGACAAGGTAAGATTTGGCAAGATTTGAAAAGATATGACAAGGTAAGTTTAGGCAAGATTAGGCAAGATATGACAAGGTAAGATTTGGCAAGATTTGCAATTGGCAAGATATGACCAGGTGAGATTTGGCAAGATTTGGCAAGATATGACAAGGTAAGATTTGGCAAGATTTGGCAAGATATGACAAGGTAACATCTGGCAAGATATGACAAGGTAAGATTTGGCAAGATATGACAAGGTAAGATTAGGCAAGATATGACAAAGTAAGATTAAGCAAGATTTGGCAAGATATGACAAGGTAAGATTTGGCAAGATTTGGCACGATAAGACAAGGTAAGATTTGGCAAGATTTGGCAAGATATGACAAGGTAAGATTAAGCAAGATTAGGCAAGATATGACAAGGTAAGATTAGGCAAGATTATGCAAGATACGACAAGATAAGTTTTGGCAAGATTTGCAATTGGCAAGATATGACATGGTAAGATTTGGCAAGATTTGGCAAGATATGAAAGGGTAAGATTAAGCAAGATTTCACCAGATATGACAAGAGAAGATTTGGCAAGATTTGAAAAGATATGACAAGCTAAGTTTAGGCAAGATTAGGCAAGATATGACAAGGTAAGAATTGGCAAGATTTGCAATTGGCAAGATTTGACAAGGTGAGATTTGGCAAGATTTGGCAAGATATGACAATGTAAGATTAAGCAAAATTTGGCAAGATATGACACGGTAAGATTAGGCAAGATTATGCAAGATACGACAAGATAAGATATGGCAAGATTTGCAATTGGCAAGATATGACAAGGTAAGATTTGGCTAGATTTGAAAAGATATGACAAGGTAAGATCTGGCAAGATTAGGCAAGATATGACAAGGTAATATTTGGCAAGATTAGGCAAGATATGACAAGGTAAGATCTGGCAAGATATGTCAAGGTATGATTTGGCAAGATATGACAAGGTAAGATAAGGCAAGATATGACAAAGTAAGTTTAAGCAAGATTTGGCAAGATATGACTAGGTAAGATTTGGCAAGATTTGGCAAGATAAGACAAGGTAAGATTTGGCAAGATTTGCAATTGGCAAGATATGACAAGGTAAGATTTGGCAAGATTTGGCAAGATATGACAAGGTAAGATTTGGCAAGATTTGGAAAGATATGACAAGGTAAGATTTGGCAAGATTTGGCAAGATATGACAAAGTAAGATTAAGCAAGATTTGGCAAGATATGACAAGGTAGGATTTGGCAAGATTTGGCAAGATATCATAAGGTAAGATCTGACAAGATATGACAAGGTAAGATTTGGCAAGATATGACAAGGTAAGATTAGGCAAGATATGACAAAGTAAGATTAAGCAAGATTTGGCAAGATATGACAAGGTAAGATTTGGCAAGATTTGGCAAGATAAGACAAGGTAAGATTTGGCAAGATTTGGCAAGTTATGACTAGGTAAGATTAAGCAAGATTTGGCAAGATATGACAAGGTAAGATTAGGCAAGATTATGCAAGATACGACAAGATAAGATTTGGCAAGATTTGCAATTGGCAAGATATGACAAGGTTAGATTTGGCAATATTTGGCAAGATATGACAGGGTAAGATTAAGCAAGATTTAGCAAGATATGACAAGGTAAGATTTGGCAAGATTTGAAAAGATATGAGAAGCTAAGTTTAGGCAAGATTAGGCAAGATATGACAAGGTAAGATTTGGCAAGATTTGCAATTGGCAAGATTTGACAAGGTGAGATTTGGCAAGATTTGGCAAGATATGACAAAGTAAGATTAAGCAAGATTTGGCAAGATATGACAAGGTAAGATTTGGCAAGATTTGGCAAGATAAGACAAGGTAAGATTTGGCAAGATTTGGCAAGTTATGACTAGGTAAGATTAAGCAAGATTTGGCAAGATATGACAAGGTAAGATTAGGCAAGATTATGCAAGATACGACAAGATAAGATTTGGCAAGATTTGCAATTGGCAAGATATGACAAGGTTAGATTTGGCAATATTTGGCAAGATATGACAAGGTAAGATTAAGCAAGATTTGGCAAGATATGACGAGGTAAGACCTGGCAAGATATGACGAGGTATGATCTGGCAAGATATGACAAGGTAAGATCTGGCAAGGTTAGGCAAGATATGACAAGGTAAGATCCGGCAAGATATGACGAGGTTTGATCTAGTAAGATATGACGAGGTAAGATCTGGCAAAATATGACAAGGTAAGATTCTGGCAACATTAGGCAAGATATGACAAGGTAAGATCTGGCAAGATTAAGCAAGATATGACAAGATAAGATCTGACAAGATATGACAAGGTAAGATTTGGCAAGATTTGGCAAGAAATGACGAGGTAAGATCTGGCAACATTAGGCAAGATATGACAAGGTAAGATTTGGCAAGATTTGGCAAGATATGACAAGGTAAGATTAAGCAAGATTTGGCAAGATATGACGAGGTTTGATCTGGCAAGATATGACGAGGTAAGATCTGGCAAGTTACGACGGGGTATGATCTGGCAAGATATGACGAGGTAAGATCTGGCAAAAAAGGACAAGGTAAGATTCTAGCAAGATTTGGCAAGATATGACAAGGTAAGATTTGGCAACATATGACAAGGTAAGATTTGGCAAGATTTGGCAAGATATGACAAGGTAAGATCTGGCAAGATATGACAAGGTATGATTTGGCAAGATATGACAAGGTAAGATTAGGCAAGATTTGGAAAGATATGACAATGTAAGATTTAGCAAGATTTGGAAAGATATGACAAGGTAAGATTTGGCTAGATTAGGCAAGATATGACAAGGTAAGATTTAGCTAGATTTGGCAAGATATGACAAGGTAATATTTTGCAAGATTTGGCAAGATATGACAAGGTAAGATTTGGCTAGATTAGGCAAGATATGACAAGGTAAGATTTAGCTAGATTTGGCAAGATATGACAAGGTAATATTTTGCAAGATTTGGCAAGATATGACAAGGTAATATTTTGCAAGATTTGGCAATTTAGGACAAGGTAAGATTTGGCAAGATTTGGCAAGACATCATAAGGTAAGATTTGGCAAGATATGACAAGGTAGGATTTAGCTAGATTTGGCAAGATATGACAAGGTAAGATTTGGCAAGATTTGGCAAGATATGACAAGGTAACATTAAGCAAGATTTGGCAAGATATGACAAGGTAAGATTAAGCTAGATTTGGCAATATATGACAGGATAAGATTAGGCAAGATTAGGCAAGATATGACGAGGTAATATCTGGCCACATTTGGCAAAATATGACAAGGTAAGATTAAGCAAGATTTGGCAAGATATGACAAGGTAAGATAAAGCATAATTTGGCAAAATATGACAAGGTAAGATTAGACAAGATATCACAAGGTAAGATTAAGCTAGATTTGGCAAGATATGACAGGATAAGATTAGGCAAGATTAGGCAAGATATGACGAGGTAAGATCTGGCCACATTTGGCAAAATATGACAAGGTAAGATTAAGCAAGATTTGGCAAGATATGACAAGGTAAGATAAAGCATAATTTGGCAAAATATGACAAGTAAGATTTGGCAAGATTTGGCAAGATATGACAAGGTAAGATTAGGCAAGATATGACAAGGTAAGATTTGGCAAGATTTGGCAAGATATGACAAGGTAAGATTTGGCAAGATTAGGCAAGATATGACAAGGTAATATTTTGCAAGATTTGGCAATTAAGGAGAAGGTAAGATTTGGCAAGATTTGGAAAGACATGATAAGGTAAGATTTGGCAAGATTTGGCAAGATATTACAAGGAAAGATTTGGCTAGATTTGGCAAGATATGACAAGGTAAGATTTGGCAAGATTCGGCAAGATATGACAAGGTAACATTAAGCAAGATTTGGCAAGATATGACAAAATAAGATAAGGCAAGATTAGGTAAGATATGACGAGGTAAGATCTGGCAAGATAGGACAAGTTAAGATTCTATCAAGATTAGGCAAGATTTGACAGGGTAAGATCTGGCAAGATATGAGAAGGTAAGATTTAGCAAGATTTGGCAAGATATGACAAGGTAAGATAAGGTAGGATTAGGCAAGATATGAAAAGGTATGATTAAGCAAGATTTGGCAAGATTTGGCAAGATATGACTAGGTAAGATTTGGCAAGATATGACAAGTAAGATTAGGAAAGATTTGGCAAGATATGACGAGGTAAGTTCTGGCAAGATATGACGAAGTATGATCTGGAAAGATATGATGAGGTAAGATTTGGCAAGATTTGGCAAGATTTGACAAGATAAAATTAGGCAAGATTTGGCAAGATATGACAAGGTAAGATTAGGCAAGATTAGGCAAGATATGACAAGGTTAGATTTGGCAAGATGGGGCAAGATATGACTAGGTAAGATTAAGCAAAATTTAGCAAGATATGACAAGGTAAGATTAAGCAAGATTTGGTAATCTATGACTAGGTAAGATCTGGCAAGATTTGGCAAGATATGCCAAGGTAAGATTTGGCTAGATTTGGCAAGATATGACGAGGTAAGATCTGGCAAGATATGACGAGGTTTGATCTGGCAAGATTTGACGAGGTAAGATCTGGCAAGATATGACAAGGTAAGATTCTGGCAAGATTAGGCAAGATATGACAAGGTAAGATCTGGCAAGATTAGGCAAGATATGACAAGGTAAGATTTGACAAGATTTGGCAAGATATGACGAGGTAAGATCTGGCAAGATATGACGAACTATGATCCGGCAAGATATGACGAGGTAAGATCTGGCAAGATAGGACAAGGTAAGATTCTAGCAAGATTAGGCAAGATATGACAATGTAAGATTTGGCAAGATATGACAAGGTAAGATTTGGCAAGATTTGGCAAGATATGACAAGGTAACATAAGGTGGGATTAGGGAAGATATGAAAAGGTAAGATCAAGCAAGATTTGGCAAGATATGACAAGGTAAGATTTGGCAAGATTTGGCAAATATGACAAGGTAAGATTTGGCAAGATTTGGCAAGATATTACAAGGTAAGATTTGGCAAGATTTGGCAAGATATGACAGGTTAAGAATAGGCAAGATTTGGCAAGATATGACAAGATAAGAGTAGGAAAGATTTGGCAAGATATGTCGAGGTAAGTTCTGGCAAGATATGACAAAGTATGATCTGGCCAGATATGACGAGGTAAGATTAAGCAAGATTAGGCAAGATATGACAAGGTAAGATATGGCAAGATTAGGCAAGATATGACAAGGTAAGATCTGGCAAGATATGACAAGGTAAGATTTGACAAGATTTGGAAAGATATGACGAGGTAAGATCTGGCAAGATATGATGAGGTATGATCCGGCCAGATATGACGAGGTAAGATCTGGCAAGATAGGACATGGTAAGATTCTAGCAAGATTAGGCAAGATATTACAAGGTAAGATCTGTCAAGATATGACAAGGTAAGATTTGACAAGATTTGGCAAGATATGACAAGGTAAGATAAGGTAGGATTAGGCAAGATATGAAAAGGTAAGATTTGGCAAGATTTGGCAAGATATGACAAGGTAAGATCTTGCAAGATATGACAAGGTAAGATTTGGCGAGATATGACAAGGTAAGATTAGGCAAGATATGATAAGGTAAGATTTGGCAAGTTTTGCAAGATATATATGACAAAGTAAGATTTGGCAAGATTAGGTAAGATATGACAAAGTAAGATGTGGCAAGATTTGGCAAGATATGACTAGGTATGATTAAGCAAGATTTGGCAAGATATGACAAGGTAAGATTAGGCAAGATTAGGCAAAATATGATAAGGTAAGATTAGGCAAGATATGACAAGGTATGATTTGGCAATATTTGCAATTGGCATGATATGACAAGGTAAGATTTGGCAAGATTTGGCAAGATATGACAAGGTAAGATTAAGCAAGATTTGACAAGATATGACAAGGTAAGATTTGGCAAGATTTGGAAAGATATGACAAAGGTAAGTTTAGGCAAGATTAGGCAAGATATGACAAGGTAAGATTTGGCAAGATTTGCAATTGGCACGATATGACAAGGTAAGATATGGCAAGATTTGGCAAGATATGACAAGGTAAGATTAAGAAAGATTTGGCAAGATATGACAAGGTAAGATTTGGCAAGATTTGGCAAAATATGACAAGGTAAGATTTGGCAAAATTTGGCAAGATATGACAAGGTAAGATTTGGCAAGATTTGGCAACATATGACAGGGTAAGATTAAGCAAGATTTGGCAAGATATGACAAGATAAGAGTAAGCAAGATTTGGCAAGATATGACAAGTCAGATTAGGAAAGATTTGGCAAGATTTGACGAGGTACAATTAGGCAAGATTAGGCAAGATATCACATGGTAAGATTAGGCAAGATTAGGCAAGATATGACAAGGTAAGATTTGGCAAGATTTGGCAAGATATGACAAGGTGAGATTACGCAAGATTTGGCAAGATATGACAAGGTAAGATTAAGCAAGATTTGGTAAGATAAGACAAGGTAAGATTTGGCAAGATTTGGCAAGATATGACGAGGTAAGACCTGGCAAGATATGACGAGGTAAGATTAGGCAAGATATGACAAGGTAAGATTTGGCAAGATTTGGCAAAATATGACAAGGTAAGATTTGGCAAGATGCGACAGGTAAGATCTGGCAAGATACGACAAAGTAAGATCTGGCAAGATATGACGAGGTACGATCTGGCAAAATATGACGAGGTAAGATCTGGCAAGATTAGGCAAGATATGACAAGGTAAGATCTGGCAAGATGTGACGAGGTATGATCTGGCAAGATATGACGAGGTAAGATTAGGCAAGATATGACAAGGTAAGATTTGGCAAGATTTGGCAAAATATGACAAGGTAAGATTTGGCAAGATACGACAGATAAGATCTGGCAAGCTATGACAAAGTAAGATCTGGCAAGATATGACAAGGTAAGATTAGGCAAGACATGACAAGGTAAGATCTGGCAAGATTAGGCAAGATATGACAAGGTAAGATTAAGCAGAATTTGACAAGTTATTGAAGGTAAATTTAAGGAACATTTGGCAAGATATGACAAGGTAAGATTAGGCAAGATTAGGCAAGATATGACAAGGTAAGATTAGGCAAGATTAGGCAAGATATGACAAGGTAAGATTTGGCTAGATTTGGCAAGATATGACTAGGTATAAGCAAGCTTTGGCAAGATATGACAAGGTATGATCTGACAAGATATGACGATTTAAGATTAGGCAAGATATGACAAGGTAAGATCTGGCAAGATTAGGCAAGATATGACAAGGTAAGATTAAGCAGAATTTGGCAAGTTATTGAAGGTAAATTTAAGGAAATTTGGCAAGATATTACAAGATAAGATTAGGCAACATTAGGCAAGATATGACAAGATAAGATTAGGCAAGATTAGGCAAGATATGACAAGGTAAGATTTGGCTAGATTTGGCAAGATATGTCAAGGTATAAGCAAGCTTTGGCAAGATATGACAAGGTATGATCTGGCAAGATATGACGAGGTATGATCTGGCAAGATATGACGAGGTAAGATATGGCAAGATATGACAAGGTAAGATCTGGCAAGATATGACGAGGTATGATCTGGCAAGATATGACGAGGTATGATCTGGCAAGATATGACGAGGTATGATCTGGCAAGATATGACAAGGTTAGATCTGGTAAGATCTGGCAAGATTAGGCAAGATATGACAAGGTAAGTTTAAGCAAGATTTGGCAAGATATTGAAGGTAAGATTAAGCAACATTTGGCAATATATGACAAGGTAAGATTAGGCAAGATTAGGCAAGATATGATAAGGTAAGATTAGGCAAGATTAGGCAAGATATGACAAGTTAAGATTTCAAAATTGGCAAGATTTGGCAAGATATGACAAAGTAAGATCTGACAAGATATGACACGGTAAGATCTGGCAAGATTAGGCAAGATATGACAAGGTAAGCTTAAGCAAGATTTGGCAAGATGTTGAAGGTAAGATTAAGCAACATTTGGCAAGATATGACAAGGTAAGATTAGGCAAGATTAGGCAAGATATGACAAGGTAAGATTAGGCAAGATTAGGCAAGATATGATACGGTTAGATTGAGTACGTAAGATTTGGCAAGATATGATAAGGTATGATCTGGCAAGATATGACGAGGAAAGATCTGGCAAGATGTGACAAGGTAAGATCTGGCCAGATTAGGCAAGACACGACAAGGTAAGATCTGGCAAGATTTGGCAAGATATGACAAGGTAAGATTAAGCAAGATTTGACAAGATATGACGAGGTATGATCTGGCAAGACATGATGTGGTAAGATCTGGCAAGATATGACAAGGTAAGATCTGGCAAGATTAGGCAAGATATGACAAGGTAAGATTTGACAAGATATGACAAGGTAAGATTTGGCAAGATTTGGCAAGATATGACAAGGTAAGATTAGGCAAGATTAGGCAAGATATGACAAGGTAAGATTAGGCAAGATTAGGCAAGATATGACAAGGTAAGATTTGGCTAGATTTGGCAAGATATGACTAGGTATAAGCAAGCTTTGGCAAGATATGACAAGGTATGATCTGACAAGATATGACGATTTAAGATTAGGCAAGATATGACAAGGTAAGATCTGGCAAGATTAGGCAAGATATGACAAGGTAAGATTAAGCAGAATTTGGCAAGTTATTGAAGGTAAATTTAAGGAAATTTGGCAAGATATTACAAGATAAGATTAGGCAACATTAGGCAAGATATGACAAGATAAGATTAGGCAAGATTAGGCAAGATATGACAAGGTAAGATTTGGCTAGATTTGGCAAGATATGTCAAGGTATAAGCAAGCTTTGGCAAGATATGACAAGGTATGATCTGGCAAGATATGACGAGGTATGATCTGGCAAGATATGACGAGGTAAGATATGGCAAGATATGACAAGGTAAGATCTGGCAAGATATGACGAGGTATGATCTGGCAAGATATGACGAGGTATGATCTGGCAAGATATGACGAGGTATGATCTGGCAAGATATGACAAGGTTAGATCTGGTAAGATCTGGCAAGATTAGGCAAGATATGACAAGGTAAGTTTAAGCAAGATTTGGCAAGATATTGAAGGTAAGATTAAGCAACATTTGGCAATATATGACAAGGTAAGATTAGGCAAGATTAGGCAAGATATGATAAGGTAAGATTAGGCAAGATTAGGCAAGATATGACAAGTTAAGATTTCAAAATTGGCAAGATTTGGCAAGATATGACAAAGTAAGATCTGACAAGATATGACACGGTAAGATCTGGCAAGATTAGGCAAGATATGACAAGGTAAGCTTAAGCAAGATTTGGCAAGATGTTGAAGGTAAGATTAAGCAACATTTGGCAAGATATGACAAGGTAAGATTAGGCAAGATTAGGCAAGATATGACAAGGTAAGATTAGGCAAGATTAGGCAAGATATGATACGGTTAGATTGAGTACGTAAGATTTGGCAAGATATGATAAGGTATGATCTGGCAAGATATGACGAGGAAAGATCTGGCAAGATGTGACAAGGTAAGATCTGGCCAGATTAGGCAAGACACGACAAGGTAAGATCTGGCAAGATTTGGCAAGATATGACAAGGTAAGATTAAGCAAGATTTGACAAGATATGACGAGGTATGATCTGGCAAGACATGATGTGGTAAGATCTGGCAAGATATGACAAGGTAAGATCTGGCAAGATTAGGCAAGATATGACAAGGTAAGATTTGACAAGATATGACAAGGTAAGATTTGGCAAGATTTGGCAAGATATGACAAGGTAAGATTAGGCAAGATTAGGCAAGATATGACAAGGTAAGATTTAGCAAGATATGACAAAGTAAGATTTGGCAAGACTTGGCAAGATATGACGAGGTATGATCTGGCAAGATATGATGAGGTAAGATCTGGCAAGATATGACAAGGTAAGATCTGGAAGACACGACAGGTAAGATCTGGCAAGATATGACGAGGTAAGATCTGGCAAGATATGACAAGGTAAGATCTGGCAAGATTAGGCAAGATATGACTAGGAAAGATCTGGCAAGATTTGGCAAGATATGACGAGGTATGATCTGTCAAGATATGACACGTTAAGATTTGGCAAGATTTGGCAAGATACGACGAGGTATGATCTGGCAAGATATGACGAGGTAAGATCTGGCAAGATTAGGCAAGATATGACTAGGTAAGATTAGGCAAGATTTGCCGACGTTTCGACCAGATGCTCTGGTCTTCTTCAGGGCGAAGATCATCTTCGCCCTGAAGAAGACCAGAGCATCTGGTCGAAACGTCGGCAAGGTTTTCAACCCTGTTGTGAAGCTGGTATTAGAGAACCAACCCTTTCTGATGCCTGAGCCAGCTGAGAAGCCCTCACCTCATTAGGCAAGATTTGGCAAGATATGACTAGG